>JAMXBD010000429.1:600000-998597 GCA_024138025.1 Combretum micranthum | reverse complement strand
AAAATTATATTTTTATTTCGTTTTCTGTAATTGTGTAATCATAAAAGAAAAAAAAAAGAATTTATGACATACCGCAGTTTTTTTTTTTTTTCAATTAGATACCATTCAATTCTCAAATAGGTCATTTTGAATAATTGTTAAATCGATAACTGCAACTACGGTGCGTGAATCTAAAATAAATTTAATAAACAATATACGTGTATGTTGAACATAAGAACTACAATGAGAATTAAAATTTATATATCCCATTACATACCATGATTTGCGAAAATTCAGTCTCTTTAGCTTTATGATAGAACGTGATACATAGAAAAGCCAAAACTATTAAGGTAGGAAAAAAAAATCTATTAATTTATTGCACTTTATTTTAATTGTTTCAAAGATAAAAAAGTTATATATATTTATGAATACATTTAATAAAATTGAATTTTTGAGAAGTATAAAATAAAATCAATAATAACAATGTATCAATTATGATTGATTCATGTTTAAAAAGATCAAACAAATATCTAAATTTTAACCATATAGCAGAATGAATCGAAGACATAATACGACATGACATCGGAAATGTGTACAAATTAATGGAAAATAAACGGGAAGGTAATCTTATAATAGGTATATTAGGTGTTATTGTAATTTTAAAAGTCTGGAAACGACATTTTATATGTGAATGATTCAAATTCGATTACATTTCTATTATTCTCGAGTTAAATCAATTGACTCCAAAGAGGGGTAATTTATATTGGATTAAACCTATTATATTTATTTAGACTCAATTTGCGGGTTGACTAAGAAACTAAGCAGTTTGGTTCATATATGGAATGACATAATAAATTTGGCTTAGGGTATGACATCGACATTGTTAGTTTAGTCCATCTACTCTCACCTCTTAGTAGGCTGCTATTAAGACAAGGGCTTGAAAGTTCAACAATCAAGGCTCAACACAAGCAATCAGGGCTCGATACTAGATTTGGAGCACACGCGGGTTGGATTCCACTATTTTATCTAGACTATAAGAAACAACAACTCTGTTAATGAAAACCCCGCGCTTCTTATTTCACTTTTCATATATGTATTCACTGTTCTAGAACTCTCTCTCTTTCTCTTTAATTTTTCCTTCTCATAGAAACCCTAAACTGAACTATGTGTTTGATTTTGCAGATGAAAAGCTTAAAGAAATGATGAGACTATTTCGAGCAAGTCTCCAGCTCCTAATTACCCATATAATTTTCTAAAAGTAGGGCTAACATACCCTTTTCTACCTTGTTTGTATTTATAGATTCCTTTTCATCATGTAGTTTAGCCAAATCTATGGATTTGTGTACATGCTAGCTATCTAACGATTACAATATTTGTATTTTGAAATTATCTAGCTATTGTAACTGTTTCTGATCTATCTATTGCATGTACATAATCCGTTTGTACTTTTGCTAAACTACTTGTAACTGTTTAAGGGACACAGTCCCTCATCCAGCCTGGCTGTTTCTTATTTCTGTTATTCGTAATAGATATCTCCCCTTCTTGAGATGGTACCTTGTCCTCAAGGTTGTAATCTGAGTAGATCTGAGAAAAAAATTTCCCAATCTTCCCAAGAAGTATCCTCTGGTGGTAACCCATGCCACTGGAACAAAACTTGTTTGATAGGCTGTTGGTTCTTAACAATAGTTCGAGCATTCAGAATAATCAGTGGTTGAATTAACGGTCGCTTGTTAATAGCCTCTGTAGGTAGCTGTAAGGAAAAATCTGTAGCTCCTCTGGCTTTTTTAAGCAAGGATACATGAAAAACATCGTGTATCTTAGAATAAAGAGGTAATTTGAGCTGATATGTATAGGACCCTATCTTCTTAAGACGGTCTATAAAATCGCTTTGACAACTTGTGGGTCTTCTCTAACGATAGAGAAAGCTGTCTATGAGGCTGTAATTTCACATAACCAAGTCTCCTGGTTGAAACTCCAAAGCTGTCCTTTATTGATATGCATAATACTTCATCCGCTCTTGAGCTTTAACTAAATTAGCTTTAAGAGCAGTCGAAAGCTCATCTCGTGTGAGTAATTCCTGATCCATTGCATCTAGTTTGGAAGTACCTCTTATATAAGATGCAATAGTGGGAGGGGGTTTGCCATAAACCACTTGAAATGGTGTAACTCTAGCACCTTCATGGTAGGATGTATTATATGCATACTCAGCCCAAGACAAATAAGAGACCTATTTATTTGGATAATTTATTGTATAATATCTTAAATATTGTTGTAAAGTCTATTCATAACTTCAGTTTGACCATCACTCTAAGGGTGATAGGCACTACTAATCAGTAACTTGGTTCATTTAATGAAAAGAGATATTTCCAAAATTGGTTCATAAAAATAGCATCTCTGTCATACACAATCGAACGAGGAGAACCGAGTAATTTTACAACCATATGTAAAAATAAGGAAGCTACTTTGGTAGCTGTGTAGTGAGTATCAAATGCTCCTAAATGACAATATTTAGAGAGCCTATCCACAACTACCAATATCACTGTTAAGCTTCGAGATTTAGGAAGTGAAGTGACAAAGTCCATACTCACATCCTCCCAAATGCGTTCTAGAATAGGTAGGGATTTAATGGTCTTGATGGATGTCGTGTGGAGTGTTTGACTTGTTGACAAACAGTACAAGTCTTTACAAAAGTTTCCACCATGGCACACATTCCTTCCCAAAAGAATTCTAGAGATATTCTTGAAATGTCATTCAAACATCCAGAATGCCCCAAAGAAGGTAAAACATGAAATTCTAGCAATAAGTGAGGAATGAGTGATGATGAGGCACCAGAAAAATGCGTGTATCTAAATATAACAATTCATTCCCCCATGTCAGCTTGTATTTGAGTGGTTGATCTTCTTTCGTGGCAAATATGATCACACAAAAACCCTCTAAAGTATTGTATTCTATCTCCAAAGTATGAATGATGGAGAATGTGGGTCTAGCCATGATAAGTAAGTACCCTCCTTAGAGTACTGTTGAGATAAAGCATCAACAACTCGATTTTCCATGCCAAATTTATATAAAATAGTATAATCATAGCCCATTAGCTTTGACAAATACTTTTATTGTTCTAGATCTGAATAACTAGTGTGAGAATCTCTTTAAGACTACAATGGTCAGTCTTAATGATGAAATGAGACCCCAAAACATATTGTCTCCACTTCCTCATAGCTTCTACAATGGCATATAATTCTCTCACATAAGCTGAAGCTTTTCTCAAATGGGCTGGCATCTTCTTACTGGCAAAAGCAATAGGATGATCTTTTTGTAACAAAACAACCCCGATGCCCAAATCAGAAGCATAAGTTTTAATAGTAAAAGTCTCCTTAAAATTGGGCAAGGCCAAGATAGGTGCTGAAACCATAGCCTCTTTAAGTTTTTCAAAAGCTTCCATTGCATCTAAATTCCAACAAAAGGCATCCCTTTGTAGCAAATCTATTAAGGGACATGCAATAGCTGCATAACTTTGAATAAAATGGCGATAATAGTCGGATAATCCTAAGAAAGCTCGAAGTTGTTTCACGGAAGTAGGCACAAGCCATTTCGTAACTGCTTCAACCTTCTTTGCTTTTGGCTGAACTCCATGATTTGAAACAATATAGCCTAAGTATTCGATACAAGATTCTCCAAAATGGCATTTTGAATGCTTAAGATAAAAAGTATTCTTTAATAAGACTCGAAGTGCCCGACCCAAACGATCAATGTGATCAGACATAGTTCTACTATATACTAGAATATCATCAAAAAACACTATGACAAATTTACGAAGAAATGACCTGAAAATTTTGTTCATAACGCTCTGAAATGTTGCTGGAGCATTGGTAAGGCCAAAAGGCATGATAAGGAATTCATAATGTCCTTCATGCATTCAAAATGCTTTCTTTTCAATGTCGCGTAGATGCATTCGAATCCGATGATATCCTGCACGTAAATCCAATTTGGAAAAGACAAAAGCACCATATAACTCATCCAAAAGCTCATCAATAATTGGAATTGGATACTGATCCTTAGTGGTGACATGATTTAGAACAGTGGTCAATGTAAAATCGCCATGTGTCATCTTTTTTCCTCACTAGAAGTACTGGAGAAGAATAAGGGCTGGTACTGTGCTGAATAAGGCCCTACTGCAACATTTCTATCACTTGTTTCTCAATTTCTGTTTTCTAAAAGTAAGGATATCGATATGCTTTGACATTTAGTGGACCCCTTCCTCCTTGCAAATGAATCTAATGTTGAATGTCCATAAGTGGAGGCAATGATGAAGGTGTTTCAAACACTGAGAATATCTACCAACAAGGCTGTTAAGTCTTTATTGATGGTGGTAATCTCGCATGTGTTAGTAACAACCTCTGAGCCAAAAATTGAAAAAAGAAGCCACTTCATTTGTTTGATTAATCTGTGAAATTGATGGTGAGTAGTATGAGATAAAATTTCCTTTTTTTCTTGTAAAGTCACCATTATTCCTTGATGCATAAATTGCATGGTCAATTGACTGTAGTCAATTGTAGCTGGTCCTAAAGACTATAGCCACTGAACTCCTAAAACAACATTTGTACCCTATATTGGTAAACATAAAAGTCATCAGAAAAACATAAGCCTTGAATTTGAAAATCCACATGCCTACACTTTCCTTGACTGATCATTTTAGTACCATCATCAATAAGAATATTAAATTGGGTGATGAGGACATAGTTAGATTGAGATGTTTGTTCACATACACTGCACAAAATTATGTGTACTTGAGTCGACCAATATAACCATTATCTTGTTACGAATAATCCTTGAAATTGAAGAGTTAAGGAATAGAGGGATACCTGATAGACCATGATAACTAATAGCATAGTCATCCTCAACCACCTCAGGTTGGTCTTTTTCAATAGATCAATGTTTAACTCCTTTGTATGCCCTAAGCCATCCCTTCATCACTTGTTTCTAACAAAAGAAATTTAGCATTGCACTTGTGATTTCTGTGATATTTCTCATCACAATTGTAACATAATCATTGCTCTCTTTGAGCATTCATTTCAACTTGAGTCAACTTTTTAATATGTAAAGTGGGTTTAGATGAAGATGAAATAGAAGTCTGATTAGAGTTCTAGTTTAAACAATAGATTTCGCAAATTCAAAGTATTTTCTCTGAGTTTATATATTTCTGGGATGTAACTTGTTTTGGATAAAAACTACTATCAACATTTTGATTCATGCATTTTGGCTAACCATATTACATGAGTAATTGAAGATGGTCGAGTGATTTGAACTTCTCTTCTAAGATGTGGTTTAAGTCCAGAAGCAAAACAACTTAAAGAAAACCATCTAATAAACCCACTATTCTTTTGAAAGGGTCTCAAATTCTGATTGATACTAATCAACAGATCCTTTTTTAGTCAATTTGGCTAAAGTCCCTTGAATATCATCATATTCAGGGTCCAAATCTAGTTTCTAGAGATTTAAGAAAACTGAAGCCATGTAGAAATTTGATGGTTTTGCTCTATCCATTGAAACCACTTTAAAGCTTTTCCTTCAAGTACGAACAATGCAATAACCAAACGTTGTTCCTTAGGAACATTATGAAAATCGAAAAACTTTTGGGTTTTAAAAATACATCCCAAAGGATCATCACCATCAAATTTAGGAATTTCAGGTTTCAAACCCTTAACAAATTATCAATGACATGCGAATCAAAAGATGATGAACTATTATTAATGATGTCTACATTATTAACATGTGATGACTCCTTGTTATGATTCTTTACTAAATCCACTTTATTATGTAAAGTGTAAAGAAGTGGATAAAGTTTGCATCTTTTCATTCATCCTAGAATTGGTAACTAACTGTTTCTGAAAATTTTCTTGCATCACCTATACTGATTCGGCTATGGAAAATACTAATGCTTGCAACTTGGCAAGTTCCTCTTGAGATCTAGTGGCCATTGTGAGAGCACTAAATGTTAAGATGAAGGGCTCGAAAGTTCAATAGTCAAGGCTCAACACAAGTAATCAGGGCTCAATACTAGATTCGGAGCACACGCGAGTCAAATTCCACTATTTTATCTAGAATATAAGAAACCTATCAACCTAGTTAATGAAAACCCTAGCACCTCTTATTCACTTTTCATTTATGTATTCACTTTTCTAGAACTCTCTCTCTTTCTCTTTACTTTTTCCTTCTCATAGAAACCCTAAACTGAACTGTGTGTTTGATTTTGCAGATGAAAAGCTTAAAGAAATGTTGAGACTATTTCGAGCAAGTCTCCAGCTCCTAATTACCCATGTAATTTTCTGAAAGCAGGGCCAACCTACCCTTTTCTACCTTGTTTGTATTTATAGATTCCTTTTCATCATGTAGTTTAGCCAAATCTATGTATCTGTGTACATGCTAGCTATCTAACGATTACAATATTTGTATTTTGAAATTATCTAGCTATTGTAACTGTTTCAGATCTATCTATTGCATGTACTTAATCTGTTTGTACTTTTGCTAAACTACTTGTAACTGTTTAAGGGATAAAGTCCCTCATCCAACCTGGCTGTTTCTTATTTCTGTTATTCGTAACACTTGCACACTCGACTAAACATGCTACTAACCTTGGATCTTTCATGTGCTCATCTGGATAACCATAAACAAGTAAGCTTTAACCTCATCTGTTGATCATTATCATGATATGGCAATGCCATCATGCTTAAGAGTCAATAAATACTCAATCATGGCCCCTCATTTTACACATTTTAGAAATTTTAGAGACTTGATAAGTAGTACAAGCCTATGAATTTTCCACTCTCAAAGATCAAACATAATTTGTACGAATAACAAGTCCATATTCAACTTCAAACAATACGGTTGATGCTCAATAATTCCTTCTCTCATCACAAGTGTGTTTAAAACACTAACTATTTCATCTCCCTAAGATTTGTGTCAAAATCCTCTCATTAAGGTATATCTACACATTACTTTTTCTAAAGTTACGCGCAGCATGAGATTTAAGAAGCAATGATGTGACAACACCAACCACAACCCCACAAGCATTGATGTGACAACACCAACCATAACCCCACATCTATAGCTTAATGAATCTGTTAAGGACTAGAAAAGTTGACACCTATGCAATGGCTCAACCAAGAAAAAGGTCTATCAATGCATAATGGTTGAAAATTTTTATATGCTATGCAAATGATGTAGGCTATGCAAGAGGGTATAGCTTCACTTGACCTTATTGTTACTATGCAACAAAGTACCACTCTACCAACAGCTGCAAACAACAATGTTCACAATCTAAGACAAAAAATCTAGTAGTCCATCTTAGTATTAGCTCTTCATCCTTTTGCCTTATTTTCTATTCTACACTTGGTAGGTCCACCAGCCAACCAAGCCTCCTGTTGTACCAATTGAGATGATAGCACCCATTTTAAGGTTGACATCTACCCCAAGATCTTCCTTTATCATAAAGGAAGACTTAGAAAATTTCATGAAAGATAAATAGATCAAGTCATCCATTAGGGTGTTGGATTTCAAGTTGCCATACCATCTGCATAGCGAAGCTATATTCCAAGAATTATGTGAGTCCAAAATTTACAATATTCGATTGCGAGTAAGGCAGCACTAAGAAACATTTGCTGAACTTTATTAAAACTTTAGAAGTATATGACTTAGATGATGATTTAAAGTTTAAGAATTCTCCAAATTGATTACCAATAAAGCATATACTTGGAATGTCAATATCCTTCTCTGAACAAATGATTTGTGGGGATATGTTTGTAAGATGCTTTCGGAGAAATTCTCTACCATAGGAGAAAGGATCACTCTATCTGTTATGGGCTAAGTCATGTAAAAGCCTAGAAAAGACCAAGGGAATATTCCGAGTGCCTTGGAGAGTACTCCTTAGATGTATAAAGAGAAGGAGCTAGTAAAGAGATGCATCCAAGGGTTGTATACTGAATATGCTATCTTCAACCTTGGCTGTAAGATAAGGATATCAATTTGCCAAGGGTTAAATCCAACCAAAAGCCAACAAAAGAAAAGATCCCAAATATTGCTTATATTACAAAATAGTAGATTACCCCTACCAAGGATTGCTAAAACTTCAATGAAAGGGTTCAAAGTAGGAAGCTTATTGTTGAAGATAATGATGTCTGAATTAACCTAGTCCCAACTCATAATGGTTAACTATTTGCGTGTGAGTCTTTTGATGGTGATTACTAATCCATTAGATTTAGAAAATGATACATGTTATCATCCCTTTTTGTGAACAAAAGTGAAAAGTTCTATACAGTAAGAGAATATATATATATATATATATATATTTTTTACCATCTTCTCACAAATATTTACTTCCCTAAAGTTTAGTGATGCTTTGACATCTTAACTTTTGCACTTCAAACTTAAGCACTACCTTGGTGTTTTAACCCTTACATTTTAAGCCTAAGTAATGCTCTCACACCATCTCCTCGCATCTGAAGCCCAATGATGCCTTAGCATCATGATCTTCACTCTTTAATCCTAACCAATGCCCGACATCATAGTTTCTATGCCTTGAGCCAAGGCAATTACTTAGCATCACAGTCCTTGCTCCTCGCACCCATGTAATGCTTTAGCATCTTGGTTTATATTTCTTAAGCCTAGTGGTACCCTTACATCATGACTTTTATGCTTTAAGTTAAGTGACGCCTTTGTATCTTGGCTTTCATGTTGTAAAACCCTAGCATTTCGACTTCCTTACCGTAAGCCTAGATAGTAATCTGGCATTATAGCTTCCATGCCATAAGCCTAGGCAATGCCTTAGTATCATAACCCCCATGTGTCAAGCTCAAGAAATGCCTTAGAATACAAACATACCATCCTTACACCTAAGATACCCCCTAGTCAATCCTATTGTTGCAGCTTTTAATTGCATGATGTGTTTAAAAATGGGAGCAAAGCCTATTTGATCTTGAAGAGTTTACCATGAAGCAACTTCTCAACCTAAGCAGTAACAAATAATGTGTCATGTTGAAACCAAGATAGCAAGAGAATACAAGTTCATCAAAAAGTTACATAACTCCAATCTATCACAAGGGCAACAAAAAAAGTTGTCTTTATGAAGTAGATGGTTCATATCACATTATCTCTCCAACACTTGAAAGTATAAATGAGTAAAGAAGCATGATGAGACAAACTGTTCCAATTTAGCATCACTATTATACCGAGAATTATTGCCTTGTCCCACTATGAGACGTTAGTGACTAGGGTAAGAGAAGTATCAAGACCTTTTAACATCATAAGTGCTAAGATCACTCTTTGGTTGCTATTGATGAGTAAAGATTCAACTTCTCATCATACACTTCAATAAGTTATTAATATTAACCTTCATGGTTCCTTTAGCATAACACCTCCACGGTATCAACCTTATATGGAACTTCTAGCATATTATCTATGCAAAAAACGTCTCAATAATTTTATTCTCTTCTATCTTTCCATGATCTGTATCCCTTATGTGATATTTTTAAATTAAATATTGTTTTTTAATTGGAATGTATCTCAGTATGTTAAGTGTGTTTAGTAAGTGTTTTGGAGATGAAACCACATGTGTGCGCACTGCCCATACGCGTTAAGCTAGGCCAAGTTTATATATCTTATTCTTTCTTTCTTCTTATTATTTTTTTAAAATTTGAACATTCAAATTCTATATGATTATAAATTGACAAATTTCATTATTATGAAACTAACAATCCCTTCAATTTTGAAATTGAAAAATTCATTTTAGAAAAATAAAAATTGCTTATTTGAAATATTCAATTTTTCGATAGTTATTTTCTAAAGAGTCTTATGTTTTTTGGTATTTTGTTATTATTTTTGAACAATCTACATTCTTCTTTTCTAAGCTTTTACTAGGAGTGTATGTATTAGAAGATAAATGTGTTAACCTTAGCAACGGATGGTGTTTGTCGATTTGCACCATAGTCGCACCAAAATTCGCTTTCAAGGCAGTAGCTCATCCATAGCACAATAAAGGGTCTGTTTGTTTGGCTTTTTCTAACAGATACAGACACTTTTTTAAAAACCTTTTTCTAATAAATTATTTATCAAAAAATAGATATAGATAAAAAAAAAGTTGACAGTTCTCATCAAAAGATCAAATATAGATAAAATATATATGCAAATCGGATATATTTACATATATCATTTTGAAAAAGATACAGATACAGATGAAAAACAAACCATCCAAAAAGACCCAAAAACTTATAAGCTTTTTCCATACTTGTTCCTTTATTTCCTACATTATCTTCATGAACAG
Source organism: Combretum micranthum (assembly GCA_024138025.1). NCBI lineage: Eukaryota > Viridiplantae > Streptophyta > Magnoliopsida > Myrtales > Combretaceae > Combretum > Combretum micranthum. Next base: position 988,306 of record JAMXBD010000429.1, on the reverse strand, counting down.
CTTATGACGAATGACATTCTTGATTGATATTTGTTGCATAACATCTAAACGTTGATACTACTCTTATAGCATTACCACGTTATGTCTCCATATCGTGCTTATCGTAGCCTAAACCCAATGAAAATATTCACTCATTGGCTTCACTCTTTCAAATACTCATCAGAGAGATGATTGTAAATAAAGCTTGCCACAAAGCCATTAGGTAACATCTTCTTTTTGTCATTAGATAAGTCCTCTAAGCTATTAATTTTAGAGAAAATACCTCTTTAGGTATTTGAACTTGATAAAATGGATAATTAGGTACCTGAACTTTTAAAAAGTCCAATTCCATACCTAATCGAACTTTTTGTGCTCCTAAACACTACTCACTCAATCATTGTATGAGATGTGCTAACTACTTCAAGAAACAATAAAAGAGTAGGAGTAGAGAAAAGGGACACAAAGTTTTATTAGGTATAAAATTGGACTTTTTAAAAGTTTAGGTACTTAAAAGGGACATGAAAAGTTTAATTAGGTATGAAATTGAACTTTTTAAAAGTTTAGGTACCTCGTTAAAGTTTATGTGCCAAAAGAGACTTTTTTTTTCCCTTAATTTTATTAATTGCCCTTTCCATATCTACCAAACAAGTGAATAGTATGTAATGTTATGGAATATAGTTATATTAGGGTGTTCCATAACATATCTAAAGTATGATGCTAGCTCATGTTAGTAATAAAAACAAAACAAATGTAGAAAGCACTTATCAAGTGGATTATGCCGTGGATGAGCCACTGCCCTAAAAGCAAATTTCGGCACAACTATGGTGCAAATCAAAGGACGTTGTCCACTCTCCAAGGTTAACACAATCAACCTCCAACACATGCACTCGTGGTAGAGGCTTGGAACAACAAGCTTACAATTATCTAGAAGAAAAATCTCTAGACAAAAACAAAGGAATAATTTTTTAAAGCACACTCACTATATTTCTAAAACTCTTACTTAACATATAGCCTATAATAAGTCACACTCTAATAAAAATATTTGATATTTGAAGGACAAATATCCCATGTCATAGAAGTTATAAATAAACTCAACAAGGCATTTTTCTCACACCTCATAAAATATCAATAGAAACTTATTGTATAGATTATTTCTTATTTGGATACACACACATGATGCAATAGACCTACTTTCATATTTACATGACATGAAGAAAGGAAAACAAAAGAGAGGAAAAATGACATTAATAAAATAAAATTTCAATTGCTGCAAAAAGATCATTAGGGATTTGAGTGAGGTTATTTATGAAGATTTGTACATACACAAAGTGCATGTTATGTGTCTCTACATATTCGAAACTATAACCTCTGGAATATAAACCCACTATTACCAGTATGCTAATACAAAAGAGGTACAATAATACAAAAAGCCAATAAAACTAAAATGCGTATTTATATATTAATTAGGATCTCTCCTTAACTAATTGCAATCTAAGATCGCATGAAGATGAAAAACTCATGAAAACAGAGAGGATACGGAAGATTCTTAGAACCTATTTCTAGGATCACAATCAAATCTCATCAAATTGCATAGATCTATTCATAAAAGTAATTTCTCAATTGACTTAAATGAAATCAAGCATAAACTTGAACTCTGAATATTCAAATCTAAGAAAACGATGAAGAACATGCAATTTGAATATAAGAACTTCAATAGAAATTCATTAAGTTTGGATCCTCACCACATGATGAAATTAAAATCCGAACACGATTAGATCTACAATCTACTCCTCCATCGATATAATAGAAAACAATTGAATTTCAATAGAGGAGAAAGAATTCATGAATACAACCTGTAAAAGTGAAGCTCAGCTAATGGAATTGGATATAATTTAATCTTCACTTAAATCCTTAGGTACTTGTTTTCCGCTAAAAAAAATCTCTCTAAAAAATACAGAGGAAATATGTATGTAATTGTCTTTCTAAGAACGTAACTAACTAACTTTCTCTCTCCAAAAAGTATTTATATACAAAGACTTAGAATCCCAAAAACAGAAAGAACGCACATTCAAAAGGATGCCATACAGGGTGTTTGCCATCCTGTTTCACTTTCTGCCTTATTCTCTGGACTCAAACACCCTTTCAAACATGCTGTATGGGGGGCTGTTTCGTTTTCTATTTGTTCCCTGCATCCATACACCTTCCCAAACAGCATGTTTCATTCCAAAATTCACCAAACTTGATTCTTTTCTTATCAAATTCATTTGATTTCTTCATGATGAGTTTCATATTTCCTGAAATCAACAAATTAATCAATTAAGAACCAATTATTGATGATTTTCACTAAAAATATCACTTAAAAGAGCTCCAATCATCCTAAAAATAAGAGTGTTAGCACATTTATCAATAATGTTGATGGTATATGTGCTGATTTAAATAAAATTTCTCTTAAAAACAGTAATACAAAAATTAATGAATAAAATATTGGATGTCGATATGCATGAATCTAATAATAATGATCTACCTAAGGAATTGAAGTACACTAAATCACATCCTAAAGATTTAATAATTGAAGAACCTTCTAATCGTACTTAAACAAGATCATCTTTAAGGAATTTAAGCAATTTAGTTTTTCTATCATAGTTTGAGCCTAAAAATGTTGATGAAGCCTTAAAAGATGAGTTTTGGATTAATGCAATGCAAGATGAATTAAGCCAGTTCACAAGAAATAATATATGGTTTTGGTTCTTAGACCTAAAAATAGACCTGTTATAAGAACCAAATGGGTTTATAGAAACAAACTTGATGAATCTGGTTTAATAACAAGAAATAAGGTTAGATTGATTGCTAAAGGTTACAATCAAGAAGAAGGAATTGATTTTGATGAGACCTTTACTCCGGTTGCTTGACTAAAATCTATTTGAATACTTTTGGCATTTGTAGCTTTTAAAGATTTCACTCTTTTTCAAATGGATATTAAAAGTGCATTCTTAAATGGTTTTATAAAAGAAAAAGACTATATAGAGCAACCACCGAGTTTCTAAAATAATGAATTTCTTAATCATGTTTTTAAATTGAACAAAGCTCTTTATGGACTAAAGTAAGCTCCTAGAGCTTGGTATGAAAGACTTAGTAGCTTCCTGTTAAGCAATGAATTTTCAAGAGGAAAAGTTGATATAACTTTATTTATTAAAAGCCACAATTTGGTACATTAATTGTTCAAATTTATGTAGATGACATCGTGTTTAGAGCTACAAATATAAGTCTTATAAAAGATTTTGTTGAGTCTATGAAAAATAAATTTCAAATGAGCATGATGGTGGAACTAAATTATTTTCTTAGTCTTCAAATCAAACAATCTGAAAATGGAACCTTTATCAATCAATCAAAATATACAAAAGATTTGTTGAAAAGATTCAAAATAGATAATTGCAAATCAAAACCAACACCAATGAGCACAAGTATTAAGCTTGATAAAGATGAAAAAGATAAAAATGTTTGTGAAAAGATGTATAGTGGCATGATAGATGATTTATTATATTTGAGAGCTTCTAGGCCTGACATCATGTTCTCTGTATGTGTATGTGCACGGTTTCAATCTTACCCAAAAGAATCACACTTAAATGCACTAAAACAATTTTCAAGTATCTTGCTGGCACGAATTAAATTGGCTTGTGGTATCCAAATTTTTCTTTAATCTTATTGGATACTCTGATTCTGACTTTACTGGGTGCAAAGTAGATCGAAAAGCACAAGTGGCACATGTAATTTTTTTTGAAAATTCTTTAATATCTTGGTACTAAAAAAACAAAACCCGTTGCATTTCAACTGCTGAGGCCAGTATATTGTAGTTGGTAGTTTTTGTGCACAAATTTTATGGATGAAACAAACTTTGCTTGATTATGGTTTAATTTTTGAAAATGTTGCAATTCTTCATGATAATACAAGTGCTATAAATTTGACTAAAAATCTAATCTAACGCTTAAGGACCAAGCATATCGAAATTAGACATCATTTCATTAGAGATCATGTTCTAAACAAAGATATCAACTTGGAATTTATTAATACAAATAATCAATTACTGATATTTTTATTAAACCCTTGAGTGAAAATCATTTCTATACTTTAGGAAGATAATTGGGAATGATCAAACAAAATGAGTGCTAAATATATCATTGACCCAAGATGATCTAGAACATGTTTTTTGGGCTAAATAAGCTGCTAAATATAATATATGTCCCAAAATTATTTTGCTTGCTTGATATGATTTATGAACATTTGTTTCTGATCTGGTTTGATTGTTACATAATTGTGAAGATAAGTGCTCTGATGTGTTTGCATATCTGCTATATATGAGCTTACTTTTTTGGTGAAGTCCTCATGTAATGAGGCAAATATGGTGAAGCCCTACCATGTGTAGGCATATGGTGTGAAGTCCTCAAGTGTTGAGGCATTTGTGGTGAAGTCCTGTCTGTGAATAGGCAAAGTGGTGAAGCCTACATGGATGTTGGCAAGCAGTGAAGTCCTATGTGAGCATAGACATGTGTGTGAAGTCCTATCAGTGTATAGGCATTTGTGGTGAATTCCCACTTGGGTCTAGGCAAGTGGTGAAATCCTATTTGAGTATAGGCAAGCGGTGAAGTCCTATGTAAGCATAGGCAAGTGTGGTAAAGTCCTATAAGAAGTATAGGTAAGTGTGGTGAAGTCCTATCCGAGTATAGGCAAGTGGTGTGAAATCCTATGTGGGTGTAGGCATATGTGAAGTCCTCTATTGAAGCATTTGCTAGTGCTAATTTTGTTTGTTATCTATGCATTTCTCTTTGTTTGTTTATATTAAATTTGTTCTAGTATTGTTTTTTATTGTACAAAGGGGGAGAAGTGGATGCACAATTAATGGTATGCATGAATGTTTTGATAGGGGGAGAATTTGACATGTTAGTGTAGTTTGTATTTTCTCAAAATTAAGCATCAAAATCTATTTTGAAAACTGAAAACTGAAAAATTGAAAATTTTCTTAGAACCTGGATGCTTATTGAGGGATTATGTTGTAGTGAATATGAGTTAATTGTGCATAAATTATCCTCATAAAAAAGGGGGAGATTGTTGAACTTAAGTGTTCAATATAAAGTTTGATGAGACAATATAATGCATAAATAACCATTTATTTGTTGTAAACTATACTTAATTAGTTATGAATAAATATATATGTATTTTGTGCATGTTTGTAGAGTTTTTTGCAAATTTTTAGCAAAACGGGAGCATGTCAAGGGTCAAATTTAAGGCTCAACATGCCTAAAATCAAAGACTCGATAAAGGCAAATGTTAGAGTAATTATCGAGGGTCAAATTTAGGCCTCGACATATCAAGAGTTAGGGCTCAACAAGTGCAAAATTGAGGTTCGAAGAAGTGTGCGTGTGAATGAACGTCGAGGGTCAAGGTTAGGCGCGACAAGTAAGGCGAGACAACTATTTTGAGGCGCAACGAAGTTGATGTGGAGAAAAAAACCGTTAGAGTGCATTTAATGTGTAGCAGATTATAAATGTTATGTCTAACAGACTTTTGAATTTCAAAAGCTATTTATATACAAGTCTAGAAGACTAACAAGTGAAGAACGGACTGCAAAAAGTCCTTTACGAGCTCATATATTGCAAAAGAAAATTCCTTTTCTTCATCCTCTTGTACATAATATTTGCGAATATTAAGAAAGAGAAAATTTACTCTAGTGCTATGTTCATATTTATTGTTATTCATATAAAAGCACTTAGAGAGAGAGGAAATATTTTATTTCTTGTGGGTATAATATTGTTCGTTTCGAGCCAACTCTTTAATATTAATATAGTGGTGGTGAAGACCTCGAAAGAGGCAATTGGTAGACTGTGGAGAGTAGATAAAGGATTGAACTCCACGTTAAATCTTGTGGATTTTTTTTCCTCTATCCCTTACTTTTTATTTTATGCATATTATTTATTATTTATATGTTGCAAATGTGGTTGTTTTTTCATCTTCTGTTTTCAAAGTTGTTAAAATTGATTTTTGGGCGAATACTCAATTCACCCCCCTTTTGAGTATTCCTAGTGTATCTTTTCAAGCTTCTTTCAAGGGTGACAATGATGTGAAAATGGTGCAACTTGAGTACTTGTCATTGTGTTTATGAGAGTTTAGTTGATAGGATTCATAGTGAATGGTATGAAATATTTGAAGGGTTCTAAATTGTTATCTTGATCTATATTACTTGTGGGTCGAGAGCTTTTGAAGTTAATGTTAGAATAATCTTGAAGTTGATGTTGTGAAGAAGATCTACAAAGCACATGCTGGATCCATTTCATGAGTCTAGCTTTAATGGGTATTGTTATTTGACTTTATTGGAGTTTTGCTATCCTTTTTATTTTTCCAATTTCATTCATTAAAAAAACCCTTAAATCCATATAAAATGCAAAATTTAAAAACCATAAAATATTAAATTTTATTTCTTTCATTGTATTTACTTAAATACGATTTTTATGCATATTGAAAATACATGCTATATTAATGCACGTGACATGCAATAATGTAGTTCGTTAATCAAACCCAACCTACACAAGATGTGTTGATGGCACTTGACATCTAAAAGTAATCCAAGAATCAATATCTTTATTAAAAATAACTAAAAGTAGAACCAGCTCATACTAAAGCCTAAATCTAATGACCACTTGAATCAATCAAACTAGGACTCAATAATGTAAACCTATGCACCAAAGCCTAATTTCTCAATATGAATTTTTTCATCAAATAAAAACCTTAGCTTGCATAAAATCTAATATATATACCATGCCATGCATTGAATAGTATAATGGTAAACCAAGTATCACTTCAACTATAATATTGATTGGAATAATAAGCTCAACAAACTATTACCATAGTATATAGGAACTTACTCAAGTGAAATCTTATTGGCATAACCTACTTCCTAGAAAATTCTAGCTCGATGACATGTCATTAGTATAGGAAATATACATATCTAAGTAATTCATATAGCCAATTCAACAATAAGTCATATGCAAACATAATTTTACTATCAAAGCATAAAATCACTTACCAAGGTCAACTGTAGCATAGATCCTAACCTTTAAGAAGCTTGAATATTTTCTTCTATTTTAGGTGACGCGTAAGTATGTAGAAAACTAAGGTTGATCTATTCTATTTTAATTATTGTATATACAATCATTGTTATTGTTTCTATAGTACACGGTCATGTTTGTAAACCCTGAGAATTTTCATACTAGTAAAAATAAATAAAAATACAATTGTAGAAAATAAAAGGTCAATGTAAGACTCAATAAAAAACTTAGAATAAAACAACGAGTAGTAATGGACCTATATATAACTTCAAACCCTAAAACGAAGTACCCTAGATAATAACAAATACCAAAGACAAGATTTCGTAGTGGATATCGAAAACTTAGATTATAGAAGTAATTAAAATAAGATTTCAAGTGTATTAGAAAATAAATAAACAACAAAACTTATAGTTAGAAAACGATAACTTAAGGACGAACCATTAATGTTATAAATATACAATAAAAATAAAAATAAATCTATAACTAACAATCTAGACTTCCAATTAAAGGTTTGATTACCCTATTGTTCTAGTTAGAGAAATCTAAAGCTCTTAGAGACTAAAACCAAAATTGGCCTATTAAGCTTAGAAAACCTTAATCGAGTGAGATAAAACCCTAAAAATAATTAATTGCGTAAATTTGAAACTCACAATTGAACTTAAAGATAATCTAGAAAATTTACGGAAGTTTAAATAAATTTAGAGATAGAGCTCTTAAATAACTGATATAAATATACTCGTTTAGCTTGATAAACTATCCTAAAATTAAGTTAATTAATTAATTAAATAAATAATAATATTATTTATACAATTTTCGGTGGAAAAAGCATACACTATACACTAAATCGTTCCAAAATTCAGCAAAAATTACAAAACAAATGGGTCAAATTTTATCAACAAAATCAATAGAAATAAGTATAAAACCAATCAAAATCATCAAGCAAGCATCACAATTAATGCAGCAAATTTCATACTCAAACTAGTTAATCTCGAGGAGAAAACATCCTCTTTTGCCGAAAACTTGTAGAAGCTACTGTATCTTCTTGCTTATATATACAACCTTAATGAGCTACAAAACAAAGCTTTAATAACACACAAACAACTTAAAACAGCAAAAAAACACTCATAAAACACACACAAGCACAGTCATTAACAAGCTTCAACAAGACACACATATACAAGCTTAAGAAACCAACAAGCAAAGTTAAGTTGTTTTAAATTAGTAAATTCTTAGTTCATTAATTTAACAAATGATTCTACTAAATTTAGGTTTGTATCAAGCTAGGGAGGGTTAAACATTACCTTAGCAGCTCTAAATAAGGTAATATCCAATATTAAAACTTTATTTATACATTACGATATGTATAGAACTAGGAAATCATATATTTATGAGGATTATGAGTTGTTATATGTGTTGATATATCACGAAAAACAGTTAAAGATCACAGGAAAACACTTAAAGATAATTGAAACACTAGTACAATACATATATGGTATAAGAAAAATGAAACACGAACTGACAAAAAAGAAGAAGAGTAATTACACTGGTACATGAAAAACTGGCGGCCTACATGCCAGTATTCCCTGAATGATACTGCGTAAATTTTGTTACGTGTAAAATTACACGAACATCGGCGATATACATTCCAAGGCCACGGTGTATGGGGATAAGCTGTCACTTTCAAGTCAGCTTGCTGGAATAATAATACATAAAATTTGCATGAAGGCCGATATCCTAAGGCTCAATGTCGGTGGCGTTGATTGCCGACTTACATGCAAATTTCACCCTGGACAAATTCATTCATCCGTGACACACACACACACACACACACACTTATAAAAAGAAAACAAAAGAAACAAAATATAAAAATTTAGTAAATAAAAAATAAATATTTTAAGATTAGTATGTTTAAATATATGATAAGTATTAAGCTTTAGAAACCGTTACAAATAGAAAATACTTTTATTACATTAAACGAAAAGATTAGGTTATAATAATTGTCCGATAATTATTTTATATAGGTAAGTATATAAGAATGAAAAGTGAATAAGCTATAATTAAGAATAATGTGATTCCCATAAATAACAAATAATAACATGAAATGAGATCAAGAGAAACACGATGAAAATAAATAATAGAAAATATATATTAGTTGCCATAAGATGGTCAAACCAAAGAACGATATAAAAATAATAATAAAGATGATAGTAAAATACTGAATTATTGAACACAAACTCTATAGTTAACCGATAAAAATAAAATGTTTTAAAACTATTAGCTATTGTTAAATAATAACTTGGAAAAGATAATATAGATTTAGAAAAGATAAAAACTGTCTTAGGACACTTAGACAACCAATAGGATTTATTTATACAGATATATAATATCTTATTAGTGAATATTTATTCGCCAATAGTGATATGATCAGTTCGTGGATTTTCTTGAGGACTATTACGACTGATCAATATAAGCAAGTAAGTAACTCAGATTTATTACATTGTTTGTGTTTGTAGTAGCATATGTAATGTTAAGATATAATATGATCGATGTGAAAACCTGCTCAGTATATGATATGAGCTGTTTGTTTGTGTTGACAAACTAAGATAATAAAATTGATAATACAAATTGTTTGTTGACTTGAGAAAGGTATGATATATGTTTGTGTGTAATGTGTTATCACCTTAAGCTTGATTAACAAATATTGGCTATATAAATAAAACAATTATGCATTACACAAACTGTATTATTGTATATTTCAAAAGTATAATAGCCTGCTACGTATTAGTATTTATGTTCTTTGTTAATCCTTAGTTTTTCTATACAAAAGACTAATAGCTCTTCTAGGGTTTTCTTTGTTCCATCAGTTCTATGGAAACTAAGTGGCAACGAAGGGCGCCGCCCGTGATATTGCTTTAAAATTACTAATACTTAGGGAGTTTTTATGAATTGATGCATGAAATGGTTAGTTAAAATACCCTTAAATTAAAGTGATAATCTAAAACGAGAACTCGTTGATTTTTCTGTATACTTATTTTTTCTTGGGCAGATGTGTCATTAAGTAATTATCCTTTAACCTTTATAAGAGGATGTAAATCTCTTACCTGTTTGGATTCTAGATCTTCCAGACTTGTATATGAGCATTTGTTTGATTGTTGCATTACATATGATTATTAATAAACTTGCTTGATGTGTAATATATCTGGTTATTTATTGAGCATGTGGTTTCACTCACACTCCTAAATATCTTTCAGGTTGATGCTACTACCTTGGCTCGTTTCTTCTAAGAACATGACTTCGGTAAGAATTACAAGCTAAAAGACAATGGGATATTAGGGATAAGTTATTTACTTTCAATTCCTAGTTATAAAGTAATTAGTATTTGAAATATAGTTTGTGTATTTTGGATATTTATAGAATAGGAATATGGTATGTAATATTATGTTTTCAAGACTGATATGACAGTTATTTTACTAATTTATGGCTTACATGTATTTGTCATTTCTTATCGATACAACTAAAAGATCATATTTGTTTGAGAATATGTCACCTCCGAAGGTAGATCTAGTAGTAGTATACATATGTGGATTGTGTGCTACTTCTAGTGTACCTCGAGGTGTAACAATGTTTAGTATAATTTGTTTAAAGCTTAGTGTTCCATATGTATTATACAATACTTTTCTAAGTACATGTTTATGAGCTATAGAATACTTTCATTCAAATACTAACATGGGTAGTTGTTTCCACTGTCCATGTTTAGTGTACTCTGTTTAAAGCTTAAGTCATTTATTTAAATGTATTGTACTCATATCTCATATAATTGTTTCTTATATCCACAAGTCCTTAATAACACTAAATCTTATTATTACTTATATTATAATTTTCTTATTTAATTACCCTACTCATACTGAACCTAATCGCTAAAAAACCTAGCGTAAAGCTTAAATTCAAAGGCTAACCTATCTAAGCATGAGCTTTACAACATAGAGATCTTAGTAATAATAATGGAAATATGGTATATTATTATATTGAAGTTACAATAGATATTATAAGATTTTGGACTTCTTGACTAATGAATTTTCCTTTCTAGAGATATTGTCAAGATTTTAGTTGTTATATACACAAGCAATAGATTAGAAAGCTCATGAAGGAAAGAGTAAATTTTGGATATGGGCAATACGACATGTATCCACCACGAGCAGATGAACATAATTCTAAAATATTGTGATCGATCGTTTCAATTGTTTATTGGTGGGTTTTGAAAATATTTGGTACTCATGTCTAGTATGAACGCTGGTATCTATCTAAATAATGCTATATACCATCCATGACGAGAGGCAAGTGATAGTTGAACTCTTGTACAAATGAAGTTTTATTAAGAGAGCTAAAATAAAATAAAATAATAATGATATTTAGGGCATAATGTTCAAAATTTACATTTATATGTTTTAATTTGTAGTAAGTGGAATTAAATTATATGATGAGAGAATCTCTTGACTCTTGAGTTTTGGTCATGTTCTAATCATGTTGTATATGATAACTAAAGAAAAAATTATTGGGAACTCTTCAAGAGCAAAGAAGATGCCATCATATTTTATTATAAGAAATATATGTTAAACTATTATTAGTGACTATGCAAGATCAAAATTCAACATGAAAATAATGTACATAGAGAAGACAAATTAATACCAACAATATTCGACAATCCTCAACACATCACTTTATAAGCAATGCAACTCCAATAAACCTAAAAGTGCTTGAGTAACCAAAAGCATCGTTGCAAGCTTGCTACTTAAATAAACTATCCAATAAGTAGATTTGCAACGTTAACACTGGTCACATACCTTGTGGTTATATAAGAAATTTTTTAGCTATGTGACTATTTTGGGTAACTATCTTGTTGTTCCACAGCAAAATGCCCAATATACTTAGACCTTATTTGAAGAATTTTAATCAGGAAGAAAATGTAGAGCATTAATTTTATATTGGGTTTAGCCTATAATTAATTAATTACTTATTTAGACTCAATTCCATATACTGAGTGACAAAGCTTAGGGAATCTGGTTTACATATGAGATTTCATGGAAATATTTGGCTTGGTAGATTTGAAATATGTTTATCTGCTTATCCTGTTTTAGGTAGGCTTACACACTCGTACGTTACTAGCCTTGGACCTTAGTGTACTCATTAGGATAACCTTAAATAAGTAAGTTTCACTCTTGTTCATTGATAATCAACATGATTTGATGAATGCCATCATACCAATGGTCTACACACTCAATCATATCTTCTCAATTCACAAATTTTAGAAGTTGTTGTGATAAAAAAAATCATGTAAAGTTTTGAATTTCTAATCTCAATGATCTAACATAACTCATATGATAAACGAGTCCATACTTAATTACGAACAATAAAGTTGACTTAACATCTCATTCATTAGTCACAATTATGTTTGAGTTATTGGACCCATTTTCCTTTATTGTAAGTTCTTCTAAAGTTCCCTTTTAAGTGTTATTTACACATTGCTCTAGTGTAATCTCATGAATAACAAAACTTATATAATATCATGTGACAATATGAACTAAAACCCCATATCTCGTGACTCATGCATAAAAATAAATAAATAAATAAAAAATGATAACTTTTCTTAACAAATTAAATTTTGCATTATTGTAGTCATAGTAGAATCAAATTACATGATAGAACTCTACAAGACCTGATGAAGCTAACATTTTAACGGTTCCTAGTTCCTACCTATTAGAAGTACAATAAACTGCTTGTGTTAACTTGGGAAGCTGCTATTCGAGAATAGTAACAAGAACAGATTAGTCCATCAAGATCTCATAATTTAATAATATAAATATTTATCTCTTAATATATAAATTAGCTTGGATTCCTCTCTTTCTTATACTCGTAACATCTATAAAAATATATACATAAATAACAAATTAGCCCAATATATTCCATTTAAAGTTCGGGATGAAAATTAGAATCAAGCAAGACAAATCTATAACATGTTGAATAAATAATATATATCATCGGTAACTAAAAATTTAACACGTAAAATAGGTAGTAGATATCTTTTTTTTTTTTTTTTGGCCAAATAGGTAGTAGACATCCATCCATATGTAAACATGATTTAAAGGTAACTGTTACCTAGCTTTTTCTTGATTGGCAATCAAAATTACAAGCAGGTGTAATTAAACAGGAAGAATGGAATGGGGCAGTAGGGTCATTTTAGCTGTCACCAACTTGCTTCCATGCAAAATCTCCCTCCACCAACACCACACTGACCGGACCTGCAATCCCAAAGCTCCCGTGAGCTTCTTGCAATCTTTACTCCCTCTCTTTCTCTCTCACAGACGTATACCATTCTACTTAGGGTTTCAACTCAGTGCACTCGCAATCCACAAGCCCTGCTATGTCTTCTTCCAAACACTTGTCTCGTTAAACCCTTAAACGCTTCTGCACTCCCATTTCATCGATAAAACCCTAGAAATTGTGATACAGGATCATCGTACAACAACATAAGAGTCGCCCACACATACGCATGCTTTTGTAGATCTAATTCAGCTCAGTTATCTTAGTTTCTAAATCTTTATTCGATTCCTTGAACAATTCCAGCTTTATTTAGCTTGGATTTATCATCGATTAGTAGTAGACTCGATATTAGATTGGATTCTGATTTTTGTTTTTGGAATTTGACGTTTAAGTGGTATCGATGGAGTTGTTGGAGACTTCAGTTCTCGGACGAATCGGGCTCGTATCCTCCTCATCGAAATCGGCCCTTTCGATGGGATTTTCGCGGAAATTGATAGTGCCAACGAGTTATTCAAGGCGGAACATGCAATTACATCCTCGTTTAGCTTTGAATTCTACTTATCCCTGCATTTACGGGGGCAGTTTGTGTCCTGGAGTTGGGAGGATCCTAAGTTTTCACGATAAGCTTGCATTAAGATCCGCAGTAGTAAGGAATCGTGTGGATTTGAGAGAGAATTCTAATGTTGAGGAAGACAAATTAGGTATTTTTAGAATTTTAGTGAAAAATGGGTTTTTGATCGCAGCACTAGTATGTGGGTTTGTGATATTAGGATGTAGAAGAGTCTTTGCTGTAGAAAGTGCTGCCAATGCGGGTTATGGGGTGATTGGACAGAGGATATTGCTGTTGCGGAATTCGTGGCCGAAGGTTTCACAGGTATTGACCGTGTTCAAGGAGCAGGGGTTGGTGCTGGCTGCGCTTTTGGGGCTTTCTGCCTTTTTCTCGATGGCGGAGACTGCGATCACTACACTTTGGCCGTGGAAGGTGCGATCAGTTTCACTTTGTGCAACTTTATTGTGATGTGAAAAAGCTTGGTTATTTATTTAAGCTGACTTCATTTGGAAGAATTACTTCTGTTGCTACATTGCCCCTCCTAGCAAGTATAATGGATTTACAAATAATTTCTTCAATTTTTTGGTTTTGTTGAGATTAGTGCTGAAGAGCTTGGTGTGTAGATTGACGGTACAATGACTGGTAATGATTTGTTAAAAAATTCAAAGTGCTTATGTTATTTCAGAGATAACAGGATAATGCTTCTTCTTTATGGTAAATGTGAGTATAAGTGTGTGGATGGTGGGTGTGTATTGATTCACTGTTCCTATTAGCGATTCCAACATGTCATGGGCGATTTTTCTTGCCTTGCAATTTTGAAGTTAGCTGAATTCTATTTGGCACAAGTTGAGTTTGATATATCTATCATCTTGATTTATGAAGTTTATTAGTGGTTCCTGTTAACTTGAACTAGTCTTTTTGTCCTTTTAGACCGCAGTGGATTCTTTTTTCTTATCCTTTTTGTGCTAGTAATCTAACAATTTTTTCTGTTAGGTCCGTGAATTGGCTGAAAAAGAGTCAGAAAATGGTGTTTTCAAAATGCTTCGCAGTGATGTAACCCGTTTCTTAACTACTATACTTATTGGCACAACGTAAGGTTTTTGTCATTCTTATGTGTAATCTGCTTGTTTTGGAAATAATGTCCTATATTCCATTCATGGACTCAGGGTGGTTAATATCGGAGCAACAGCATTAGTCACAGATGCTGCAACAGCCATCTTTGGTGAAGCTGGTGTCAGTGCTGCAACTGGAGTGATGACAGTAAGATTAAATTCGAAAATTTTAAATTCAGTTGAATCTAATGGTAGTGAAACTTGTAATGCCATTTACCCAAAAGAAAAAATTTCGTGATGCCAATACAAAATTGCTTCAATTTTACTGAGTAATTTTCCAATAATTTTAATGCTTGTAAAGTGCAAACCCTTGGGACATTGTTTTTACTGTACAGCCTATACATATCTCAATGCAGCATTCTTACGGAGTGTTCTCGCACAAGTTTTATTTATTTATTTATCCTCATCATCATCATCATTGCAGCTTGGGACATGTTTGATAAGTTAGATTTTTATATACTTAAACATGTTTAATTTTGAATCAGGATGTTTGATAAAAAAGCATAGTCTTGGAATCCCAAAAGGGTCACTTTTTCACCTCTTGTTTATTTTATTAAGGATTTGTGCGTAGAAAGCCCAGTCTTTGATTGGCTCCTATGAATTGACAAACATTTGACAGGCTTGCATTTGTTTCCATAAACATCTAGGTTGCAATTTTGCTTCTTACAGAAATCACTCCCAAGAGCATAGCAGTGCATAATGCCACAGATGTTGCCAGATTTGTGGTGAGTGCTGATTTTTTTTTTTTTGTCATGCCCATACACAAATAATCTTTTGCTATTCTTTGCAAACTTATAATCACCTTTGCAGGCCTTTCTATCAAATCTTACTGCTTCCTATTCACATAGATTGATGAATATGAGTTCTGTTACATTTAGGTCAGGCCAGTTGCGTGGCTCTCATTGGTATTATATCCTGTGGGACGAGTAGTTACATATTTATCAATGGGAATGCTAAAGTTGCTTGGTCTGAAGGGGAGAAGGTATGCTTCGAAGCTTCTTATCTTTACAATCATGATTTCAATTCTAATCAGTAATTGGTTCCATTCCCGGATGTTTAAAACATCAATCAATATTTGTTGCGAATGTACTTTTCTAAGTATGCTTGGTAGTGAACTACTTAATCTTTTTCTTTAAATAATTCTTATTATTCCTGTTGTTTATTTTTCACTTCAATAAGTTATCTTGTTCTGGGCCTCAGCAGAGGTCTTTTGTCTGAAATGTGTGCGCAATTAGTTTCTTCTACATAATGATTTTAAGAGGTTGATGGCTCATGTTAGAGGAAAGTCGAAGTAATTATATGCATTAGGTACTGTTATAGGATCGAATTGAATTGATAAAGTTTCGGGCTCATTAAGAGAGAATTGGGCAGATCTTGGTTAGGAACTCATTATAGAAAGAACCCTATCATATCCTTAGAATTTAAGGACTCTAATGGACTTGCTTTCTTTTTGTCTTCCATTTTATATTATAGTCATGAGTACAAGGGTAGTTCCAAAAGCGGATATTCTAATAACTGCTATCCTATATGCTCTCTCTCATAACTGACTATTAACTTCTCACATGACTTGTTGGACACATGTCCTAACTAAATAAACAACACAACAGCAAGTCACAATACAACTTTAATTATATTGATGCAATTGAAATATCAACACATGTAAAAATACAGACCCTATTACTGTTGCTTCCATTATTTCCCTAACAGGTGCTTAAAAGAAGGGCCACAATAAATTAGGGTTGAAGCAAAATAAATTGTAGGGCTAAAACTTGTTGCCAAATAGAACCAGGAGAGTGGTCAAGTGAACACATATCATTGATGATACTCTCATCCATTTCTTTTGGATTATTTTCATCAGCATTTGCTGCCAAATGGATCTCGTGATAGAAATTGGACAATTTTTTAATTCATCACTAGAGATTCTTCTTTTACTAGTCTTCTAAGATTTAAGAATTTTTTTTTTTTTTTTAGGGGGGGTATAAGTTTGGTATCTCCTTAATTTTATATGAATTAAGAGTATAAAGAAATTAAAAAAAGAAAAAAAAAAAAAAGAAAAGATCTACAAACACACAAAGGTTTTAAACAACTAGAGAACCTAACATCTTGGGCTTAGTACCCAAAAACACATGATACTAGGATCAAGATATTGGCAATTACAGAACATGGGATCTATAAATAACAATAAAAAAATTAAGATTATCTAAGGAATGATCTAAATATTAGAAGAGAATGAATTTTTTTTTTTGGCCAAACAGAAAGGAGAATGAATTTGACAACTCAAAAATAGTTCACACTGTTAGACATGATGCTCTTACGTGCCTAGTGATTCAGAGGGATATTTATGATTGCCGAGCCTCAAATAAAAATTGCTAAATACTAATTACATAAGATTAATTACCAAAATACTGGTGCGAAATCAATGTTAAAAAGTGTTTCACGAATTTGCATGTGAATCTCATGCTGAAGATGCGATCATGAAGAAATATGAATCACCTGTTAAAGATACGATTTACGTGCAAAAGTAAGTAATTGTTCCTTTCAAGATGTGATTCATCTTAAAAAATTATGAAACGCTGTTTGAAAATGCGATTTGTATTATATGAGCTTTGGCAGAATGGCATCTTCAAAGGGCTTTCATATATAAAATTTGTAAAATGCTTGTTTAATATGCGACTTTGTATTGGTATTCGTGTTAATTATTTTTTTAAGTTATATTTGTGTCATTTTTTTTTTTTAAATTGGTAGACGTGTTTCACTCAGTGATTTCATTCATTTCATTTTATTTTGTTTGTGGGGAAAGGAGGGAGGCAGGGGAGCGCAGAAGGGGTTGGGGTGGGTGGGTTGTCCTGGTTAGAGGATACCTATTCCAATCACCCCCCTTTCCCCACCTCCTCCTCCTCCTCCTCCTCTCCAATATCTCATTAGTGGGCATGCCAAATTGAAGTCAAGTGCGTGAAATATATAGTAGGAGATGATTGTGAGAAAGGAAGGGGTGTAAACTGATAGAACCTGTTGAAGAAGAGAGGTCAAGTAAACACATCTCCTTGATCATATTATTCTTCTTCTTTTGGACTTTTATTTCATTGGTGTTGCACCAATGGATCTAATGATAGGAATTGTACAAGTTTTTTAATTCACCACTAGTATTGATTCAATTTTTACTTGCCTTCAAGAATTTAAGATTATCTAAGGAATGATCTAACTATGGGGGGGAAAAAATGAATAGATTCGACAACTAAAGTAGTTCACACCGATGGACATATTGGTCTTGTGTGAGGTGGGTGTGATGTGGTGGTCAGGGTGCCTAATTGATAACCACCAACCCTGCCCCCCTCCCAACACCCCAACCCTCCCCCCCTCCCCTCTCCCTCTTCTTCCTCTCCCTCCTTCCCTTTTTACCTTCCAAAATTTCCCATTAGTGAGTCTCAATTGAAGCCAATCTACAAGATATATGGTAGGAGCTGGTTCATCTTCAAATCTGTTCCATTTTATATTGTGCTAAGAGAGTGAGATCTCCTAGTAAATTAAATTTTGTTAACAAGTTGTTTTTCACTATGTTTGTATGTCTTCGTTCTCTTATTTTGGTTTATTTCTCACATCTTATTGGCACTTTGCTGTTTCAGTGACCATGTTACTGAAGAGGAGTTAAAATTGATGCTGCGGGGTTGCAATTTTAAGTGGTGCGATAGAGGAGGAAGAACAGGTTGTGCTCAAGTTTTACTTCCATAACATGCTATGGATGAAGATCACATTGTTTTTACTTCCATCAATATGAAAAACCACTGCAGCATCCATCTAAATCCAAAGCCTTCTATTGATTTCCAGTTGCTTGAACTGCATGGTGCATGCCTGCACAATTACTCTTTTTGGGCTGACACATGCTAGAATGTCCTATGCTGTAACTCCTGAGTATAAGCGCTAAAGAGACAGCGGCGTTTTCTTAATTTATCATCCCATAATAAATCTGGGGATTGATCATCTTTATTACCCTAATGAAGCTCCTCTAGGTCTAGGGACGTATACATGGACATCCTCAAAAGTTCAGTGGGATATTTTATGATAATGGATGATTCATTATCATAGAAGGGTTTTCTGGATAATCAAATGACATCCATTCATGGTGAATCTTCACTGTTATTATCAGTTGGGGCATCTCTTACAACTCCACCATCATTTATTGATTCTTGGAGTTGGAGGTCTTGATGATGAGTTTATGCGGTCATGTTTAGTTGCTGATATCACTACTAGTGCTAGTCAGAATAGTTAGATCAACACCAAGATAATAGAAAAAAAGGGTCTGAAAATGGTGTGCATTCTGTTCTTCAGTAATAATGGTGTGCATTCTGTTCTTCAATAATAATGGTGTCCATCATTATTGAAGAACTAGATGTGATCTGCTCCAATATGGCCAAGAGTCTACTAGAGGTAGAGCAAAGCAGTTGTGAAAATTTTGATGCTTGATGGGTCCTTTTAATTCTTTCTTTTCCAATTTCAAGAAACCATTGCAAAAGGCAAAACCTGTATTAAATGACGTCATCGTTACATATCATCGGCTCAATACCAAACCCAATTCTTTTCTCTGTGTTTCTGTCTTTATTTTCTATTACCTCAAAATTTTTTTTTTTCAATTTTAAGTTTTTTACTGAAAAGTACATGAAATTTCATTATGCAGCTAAAAAAGGGGGTTCAAAGCTGCATCTTGTGCACAGAATTTGTAAAGTGCATTTTAGTTCTCTTGGGTGGTTGGAAGAATACAAGGTCGTTTTAATTTGGCCTGGATTTTGATTTCATTATTTGATATAGTTTTTCAAATTTTCACTGCATCAACTTTCTACTTTTCTGCACTTATGTTGTTTTATTTTTACATCAAAGAACATTAAAAGAAAGGTTGAAGACTGAATAGAGACAATAATTTTGAGTCAGCAATGCAGCATTAGGAATTAATTACCTGAAGTTGATTCAGTGTAGATTGGTGTGACTTATCCCATGTCTTATATTGAACCCAAGTTTAGAGAGATAGGAATAAGCAAGGAAAAACTCCAGACCTTTTTTGGTGCAATTTTTAATTAGAAAAGATTTAACTGATTATTGTAAGGAACAAATTGGAATAAATTTATGTTTGAAAATAGGGTTAGTTTGGAGGAAGGTATTGTTGGGAATCAGAAGGCGCAAAAAAGCATGCAATCATGTCATGATTGATTATTCTTCCTTGATCTCCTTTACTCAAGAATTTAAGTTGCCTTTTGATGTGCTCTATAATGCTTCTAGGCAATCATTTTCTTGCAGGATATGATAGAAAATGTGTTGGAGATCAAAGATACACATGTGAGGGAGGTGATGACACCTTTGGTAGATGTAGTTGCAATTGATGCCAGTTCAACACTGATAGATTTTCATAGCCTCTGGGTGACCCATCAATACTCAAGGCTAGTTAAGCTTTTTATTGATTCAGATCAATGCCAAGTCTGCTTATTGGGTATTTTCTAACCTTTATGTTTATTATCCTAGGGTGCCTGTTTTTGAGCAGCGTGTTGACAATATTGTGGGCATTGCATATGCAATGGACCTGCTGGACTATGTCCAAAAGGTAAGACAATTCCATATTACGATAGCTCCACTTGGGCTGATAGTTGATTTATTTATTGATTGCATGCAACGTTCTCAAAGAATGCAGAATTATGACTTGTTTGATTTTGAAGGGTGAGCTCTTAGAAACTTCCACTGTGGGAGAGATGGCTCACAGGCCTGCATACTTCGTTCCAGGTAACAATTTCTTGTATGTAGCACTATATGTAATTTGGCTTCAGTGCATCTTTTGTCATGTTTTCTCAAAGTACCTGCCAGGCTAGGATTTTGGACTTGCTAGGATAGCTGCTTGTAGAGGTTTACAGCTAGCTGCTCTGCCTTTACCTCTTTTTTCCTCTTCCATTCTTGTTTGTAGTGAGACTACCAGCAAAGACCTCACACTCAGGCCTTTTTTTGAGCTTTCGTTACTACTGTCTTTTGATTTCTCCACTGCGATAATTGTTCTTTGAAAATAAACCTTTGCAATTCATGGCTTCATTCTTTTAATTGATTCGAGAGAAATAGACATACCAGACCTTGTTATAGGTCATGTTTTACAAGATTACATTTGGTTAATAGAGGGTTGGTGAGAATATGCTAACATATCGTGTGCTCTTATATGCATGGGAAAGTCCTGAATGAATTTCGGGTTAATACAAAATAAAAACCACAGAAGATTAAGGACACTGTAGCAATCTAAATCGCTAAGGTTGGTCTAGTTGTCTAGGCTGACAGCGACACCAACAATAATGTGTGAAATCTGGACCTCTGTACCTACTGGGGCCATCTCCACAGTGCAAGTTGTACTTATGTGTGGATCATGTAGGTTTTACATGTGAACACAAGTTAGTTTGACCAAGTATGATTTTGCCCTATTGTAATCATTAAGGGTTAAAGAGGACTTAATTACAAAATTTTTTCAGGGCTGCTTTCTATGTAAAGTTATTCTGCTCATATGTCTACCTCAATATGTATCCACTTCTGCTGATGTGCCTTATCTTGAGATAGGTGAGGGGGTTCAGAGTTTCACATGCACTGATGAAACTAGAAATTCCTTGATTGTTTTGCATGCATTAAAGATGTAGATTTACCAGCAGATGATTAATGATGCTTAAATTTCTAAGATCTTTCCTCAGTGAGTTCCCATGCAGAAAATTTCCATGCTGAAAATCGATGGTCCATATGAATATAAGAGAAATGATATAGATATGAATTTGAAAGAAAAGGAAAGTGAAGCAATTGTTTTGGTTAAATTGAGAACTCAGTTCTTTTACTGCCAATTTTGTCATATTTGCATTCATGAAATTATTGTGGGATGTGTATTGAATTATAAGTAGGGTCTTTTCTGCTGCAGTTGCCATTTGAGTGGCTAGAGTGTTGTCTTTAGGTTTACAAATGTTCTTTCAATTGCTCATTAATTAATATTGTTAAATTCAGTTCATCCTTAAATAGAATTAAATCATGAATATTTGTTGGTAGCAGCGGTAGGTATCTCTCAGGTTTTCCTTTCGGTTTCATTCGACAATTCTTCTCTCATTCTCTTGCGGTTGTCTTTAAAGTTCATTAAGTCAAAATAGTCCTTTAGGGAACTACCTTAATAATAAAATATCCTACATGGTGTGCAGATTCTATGTCCGTATGGAATCTTCTCAGGAATTCCGCATAAGAAAGGTTCATATGGCTGTTGTTCTCAACGAATATGGTGGAACTGTTGGAGTATGTGACCACTTTATTTACTTGAATTCTGCTTTTTACTCAAGTAACCCTTTTTCTTTTATAATTGAGAGGATGAGTCTTCTAGATTATTCATGTTTTCACTCTATAAATGCTGACTTTAATTTTCAATTGATAGCATTACAGTTTGGATTGGTCTTAGCTGATACAAATTTTCCAAAAATTTTAGAATTTGACTTCTTTAAGGGTCTGTGTGACCCTCTTGCTGTTAGAATTGTATTAGAGGGAATTTTACTATTTATATATGTGCTTTTTTGTGACTAAAATGCGGAAGTTTGTGTGGATACTCTTAGTTTTTATTTTCAATGAAGTTGTATTATTAGGATGGTAAAGTTGGTTTTGTGGGGGTCAAATGATAGCTTGCCAAATTATGGTCCTTTCTAGGTCAGAAGTAGAGATTTTGCTGTCGAAACATATCATGATTATGTTAGTGAATGCTAAGGAGGATTCAAGACAAATGTGGGACTTTGAGTAAGGGGACATATTCATAGATCAATGCATAGAATTGTAATTTTAGAGCATGCGATGGATTTGAAAACAGCACTTTTATCCCCTTGTGCCAAGTCTGAGGATTTTTCCATAGGCAAAGGAAAAGAAAGAGATCATCCAATCTAGACTCTATCTGCTGAGCTAGCATATTGAGGAACCTATGAGGGAAGACTGATATACATTGCTGATTGTGAAAATGGATATCTCTGTATTCCTATTGCATGCTGGATGAGAGGGGCAGCTGATGTTTAATAATGCTGAATATAGGGCTTATCCAGAAAAGACTGAAAATAAAGAAAAGTGGAAATGGCAGTTCAAATTGCACTAGCGGGTGATCCACCCGTGTTGCATGTGCCCCACCTCCCCCCCCCCCACCCCACAAAAAAAAAAAAAAAAAAAAAAGTTAAAGTTTTGCTATGAAGGTGTGGACAATTTTTGTTGTTACAGAGAGTAGTGTGGAGGTGTGTTACAATAAAGAGGGAGAAGAGAGAGAGAGAGTAGAGTATAAGATAAAGAAACTGTTATATATATATATATATATTTTTGACACAAATAAGGTAATTGCCATATTCTACATTCATTTTATATTAATAGATAATCATGTAGGAACTTCAACGGCATTCATTACTTAATTTCAGTGGCTCAAGACACCTTATCTTATAGAAACATCAAATGACGAACCTACTCAGCACAATAAAACTGCATGAGGTAAAAGCCTTTACTAGAGTAGATGAAATTGCGAGAGTTTACATTTATATCAAAAGGGATGAAATTGAGTTTTTGATGTGACATATGTAAGAGAGTAGTTTCAAGTTCTTCTATGAGCTATGGTCAAATGGTATCCTTTACTTATGTCTGTAAATGCTTGATTTTTTTTTTTTTTTTAATTTTTCATTAAATTTTGATTTATTTATTTTTTTGCAAATACTGATGGTTTGTTGCATCTTGTGGTTGCACCAGATAGTGACCCTTGAAGATGTTGTTGAAGAAATTGTAGGTGAAATCTTTGATGAAAATGATTCAAAAGTAAGTTAAAAGTTTTTTTGGTTCTTATGTATTTTACTTCATGTTCATAAGTAAAAGATTAATTTAGGATGTTAAGTTTGCACCAACTTGAATGCTGATCTACTTGAACCTGCTTCAATGCAAATTTGGAGTTTATGAACCTTGGTACATCATTATCGACCAAAAATTATCTGGACATAGAGTTGCTTTGTTCTATTTGGTCCATATCATCATTATGGTCCAGTTTAGCTTTTACTGCAAAACCTGAGTCTATTTTGTGGTAAAGCGAGTATCTTAAAGTTAAGGTAGACAGCTCTTATGGCCCAACTTTCTTCCATCCATGACAAAGCTATATGCTTGCAGCAAGTATGAGAGAGCATATTCTGATTTTGCTTTTGGAATTCTGAGAAATACTATAAGAAATATCTAGAGGTTCTTGATACCATGTGATTTCAAAGTTCTATTGACAATTCTTGATTTCATCTCCAACTGTTGGTGTTTTCAAGTCCTGTGCTGCGTACCATTTTCTGGAATGTCCCAACATCTTGAGAGCGCTGAATTTGTTTTTGAAATTCGATGACATAGTGAAGAAGAAATTGTTTAGGCTGCTAATGCAAAACCGGGGTCTGTTTGTTTTGGCTTTTTTCCGGCAGATACAGACACTTTTTCAAACTTTTTGCTAACAAATTATTTATCAAAAAATAGATATAGATAAAAAAAAGTTGACAGTTTTCATCAAAAGATCAAATAGAACAAATATAAATAAAATTTAGATGCAAATCGGATATATTTATACATATCATTTTAAAAAAGATACAAATATAGATGAAAAACAGACAATCCAAACAGACCCTAGAATTGTTTCTCGTTAAAGTTCTGATGCTCATTGTTAAAAAGATTTGATATGTATCTTGAAGTAGAAAACACTATGACTGGATTTTCTTCCAACCATAACAAGGCTATGCTTACAGTAAATATGGGAAAGCGTATCTTTGGTATATGTAGAAAGCACTCACCGATGCTAATTTTGATTTTAATGTTCTGTGGAATAATGAAGAAAATCTTAAGCTCTTGACCTCCATGTGGTTTTTGAAGGTTTATTGACAATTTTGGATTGCATCTTTGACTGTCGGTGCTTCTAAGGCATCCACTTCAGTAGTATTTTCTGTGGTGCCCCAACTCGTGGAATTTATGCTTGAGTACTATAGTGTAGCAGCATACTCCATCAAAATTGTTAGTATAGCAGCATACGCCATCAAAGTTGTACATGAATGTAAACAATGAAACATAGCTATCTCACCATCTGTATTTGATGTCCTCTTCCGGACATAGTGTCAATTTTTAATCTTTGTGGCCCTGTATTGGGAATATGTAAGGCATTCCAACTTACTGTCAGGAACAGCTAGATGACATGCAAACTGAAAAATTTATGGTCTGAAGCTATGCTGTTGGTATCCCTTATTGGCTTATCCCCTTTGTGTTGATGTAGTTGCTGGGAGGTTCTATTATGCTGGGCCTGGGAAAAAATAAAATAAAATATGATACAAAGTGTGTGTGTGTGTGTGTCACATGCATGCTTGAGAGAGAGAGAGTTTATATATTTTGCTTCTTTCCTTTTGCATGTATTACTATCACATATGCATGGCTAATGATGATGATGGCTTAAATATCTCAAATTACTTATTTGTTTGCTTGTATTGTAACAGGAAGAGATCCAGAAGAAAACTGGCTACATCGTAATGCGAGCAGAGGGTGTATTTGATGTGGATGCGAACACATCCATTGATCAACTCTCTGAAGACCTGAATATCAAAATGCCAGAGGTATAAAGCTTTTTACTGCTATGTCCATCTTAATTGCCGGATGACAAATATGGATAATTTTTTTCTTGTTCTTTATTTTTTTCTCCTTCTGTTGAGTAAATAACAAAGCCTTCAAGTCAAATGTTTCATATTTTTGTTCCACTAACCTTTGCTTGGAATTTATGCTAGAGTGTTTTGTTTCATGCTGTATTGATATAGATGCACTTGAGAAAATGAGTCCTTGCGAACCCAGTCTGATAAATAATTGTCTCATTATATCTAAAAAGGGTTAATTTCACTTTCGGCACCTAAACTTTTTTTATTTTAACAGAAATAAACCTAAATAATTTTTTTTTTGTTAAATTAGCTGAGCAAAATTTCTATCGTAAAACATTGAAAGAGAATTCTTGTATATATTTTTTGGTTTACAATGAATCAAATATATACAAGTTGTCTAAAGGATAAAAAAGGCAACTAATAGCAAAATCTCCTAATTTAATGAGTCAAACATTTAATGGCTCATTAATGACTCATTTAATGGGTCAAACAATATGATTTAATGGGTCAAAGATCCCTAATTTAGTATGATTCTATAATTACAATATCTAAAAATAGAATACATGTATTTTTCCACACTCCCCCTCAAGCTGGTGAATAGGGACTTCCCATTCCCAGCTTGGACACAATCCTCTCAAAAGTTGAACTACTCAGCCCCTTGGTGAGAATGTCTGCAAGCTGTCCATGTGTTGATACATATGGAGTGCATATTAGGCCACTGTCCAATTTTTCCTTGATGAAATGCCTATCAATCTCGATATGTTTAGTTCGATCATGTTGAACTGGGTTGTGAGCTATGCTGATCGCGGACTTATTGTCACAATAGAGCTTCATTGGTCTAGTCCAGTTAATTTTTAGGTCTTCAAGGATGATTTTCAACCATAGTAACTCACATATGCCTTGAGCCATTGCACGAAATTCAGCCTCAGCACTAGATCGTGCAACCACACTTTGTTTCTTGCTTCTCCATGTCACTAGATTTCCTCCAAGAAAAGTGCAGTACCCTGTTGTTGATCTCCTGTCAACAGTAGATCCTGCATAGTCTGCATCAGTATAGGCTTCAAGAGTTACATCCTTATTTCTTTCAAACAAAATCCCCCTTCCTGGTGTTCCTTTGAGGTACTGCAGAATCCTATATGCAGCTCGCAAATGAGTCTCTCTTGGGCTATGCATGAATTGACTTATCAAGCTTACTGCATAAGCTATGTCAGGTCTGGTATGAGACAAGTAAATGAGCCGTCCAACAAGACGTTGGTACATTTCCCTATTCACCATGGCATCTTCCTCTGCATTCCCTAGTTTGTGATTCGGGTCTATAGGGGTACTTGCTGGTTTGCATGCAGCTTGACCTGTTTCCTTGAGCAAATCAGTCACATATTTCTGTTGAGATATAAAAATCCCCTTCTTTGAATGAGAAACTTCAATTCCTAAGAAATACTTCAATCTCCCCAAAGTCTTGATATCGAATTCTTTAGCTAGGCATTGACTCAAAAACTGTTGCTCTTTTTCATCATTTCCAGTCAAAATGATGTCATCTACATACACTAGTAAGGCTGTCACTCCCCCTGACGCTGAGTGTTTGATGAATAAGGTATGATCCCCTTGACTCTGTTTGTATCCTGTCTTCAACATAACTCTAGCAAATCTCCCAAACCATGCCCGAGGAGATTGCTTCAAACCATATAAAGCCTTGTTCAGTTTACACACTGTGCCAGTATCCATGTTTTTTCCATAACCAGGTGGGACCTCCATATAGATCTCCTCCTCTAGTTCTCCATGTAGAAATGCATTTTTTACATCAAACTGTTGTAACTTCCACCCAAGGTTAGCAGCTAGGGACAAAATGACTCTTACAGTGTTCATCTTGGCAACTGGTGCAAACGTCTCCAAATAGTCAATTCCATAAGTTTGCGTATATCCCTTTGCTACCAACCTTGCCTTATATCTCTCAATTGACCCATCAGCCTTATATTTTACTGTATAGACCCATTTACAACCTACTAACTTCTTCCCTGTTGGCAATCTGACCAATTCCCAAGTCTTGTTCTTTTCAAGTGCCTTCATTTCACTGTCCATGGCTTGCTTCCACTTTTCATCAGACAATGCCTCAGATAGGGTGGTGGGAATGGTGATAGTGTTAAGGTTGACAAGGAAGGCTCTATAGGTAGGTGAGAATTTTTTAAAAGAAAGGTAGTGTGACAAGGGGTAAAGTGGCCTTTTTGTGCATTCTCTCTTTTCTTTCCTAAGGGCAATTGGAAGGTCTTGATCATCACAATCATTTTGGGGTTCAGTTTCACTTTGCAAGGCTGGAAAGTCAGAAATTGTTACCTCATTTAGAGAACTGGATCAGACTCTTGAACTTGCACAGATCCTGGAATGTGAGTGTCCTTTTTTTGTCTTGAGTACACCAAGTTTTTACCAAATCGCACGTCTTCAAAAGCAGATTTTTCCAGGTCAGCAACATGTGGACTTGGAATTAGATTAGATGGGACTTAGCAGGTGCTGGGGACTCAACATGTGTAGGCAATAAGAAAGATCAGCAGGTGCTGCTGGGGACTCAACATGTGTAGGCAATACAGAAAGATCACTCAATTCAAGAAGAAAACTGTCTGAACTCTTTGCCTTATCTTCCCTAAAGCTCTCCCCCTGAAGATAAGGTTGGGTAAAATATGCCTCTTGTTCACTAAAAGTGACATCTCTAGACACAAAAAATTTCTTGGATGGAGGATGATAGCACTTATACCCTTTCTGAGTGGGGAATATCCCAAGAAGACACACTTTAATGCTCGAGGATCAAGTTTTCCTCTATCTTGATTGTGGACATGAACAAAGGATACACACCCAAAAATGCGAGGTGCAAGATTGTTGGTGGTGGACAGATTTGGATAGAAGGAGGAAAGCGCTTCCATTGGGCTTTTGAATCCTAAGACTCTAGTAGGAAGTCTATTAATAAGGTATGTGGCTGTGAGAACCGCTTCCCCCAAAACTGTTTTGGAACAATTTCTGAAACAACAATGCTCGGGTTTGATCTAAAAGATGGCCATTTTTCCGCTCGGCCACTCCATTTTGTTGTGGTGTTTTGACACATGAAGACTCATGAATTATTCCCTCTTTTTGACAGTAAGGAGTGAGGATTTGATTAAAATAATCTCGAGCATTATCAGATCTTAATCGTTTAATACTCACACCAAACTGATTTTTTATCATTGAAACAAATTTAGGGAACACAGAACTAACATCGGATTTATGTTTGAGAAGAAAACCCAAGTGACTCGAGTACAGTCATCAATGAAAGTCACAAACCATCGTGCCCCAGAAACATTGGGAATAATAGAGGGACCCCAAATGTCAGTATGGACAAGATAAAAAGGAAAAGTGCTTCTTTTATTACTGATTGGAAAAGGTATACGCTTGTGTTTAGCAAGCTCACACACCTCACAATGAAGACTCTCAACATCAAGTTTAGAAAATAATAAAGGGAATAGAACTTTAACAATTCTGAAAGATGGATGACCCAACCGACAATGATGAAGAAATGCTCTTTCTTTATTAGACAATATGGATTCAGACATTAATGAGTGAGGTAATCTGCTTTTGAAACCGTTCGATCCAGTTGACACCTTAAGACAATAGAGACCATCCTGTTCTTTAGCAAGTCCAATCGTCCTCCCCGAATTCTTTTCTTGAAATACACAATAATCATTGTAAAAAATCACTTTGCAAAGTAAATCTTGTGTAAGTTTCTGTATAGAGACAAGATTGGTGAATAATTTAGGAACATGAAGAACATTTTTTAAGGTTATGGACGGGTTGATTTGGACATCTCCTATACCAGCTACTGTTGCTAGGGTGCCATCTGCAGTGGCGATTTTCTTATTGCTTGGGCACGGGGTGTATGTGCAGAAATGTTTGGAAGAGTGGGTCATGTGGTCGGTGGCTCCTGAATCCATAATCCAAGAGGTGGAAAAGGTAGCATCCGAAACATTTAATCCAATAGAAAGTGAAGACTCACCTGAATATGCTAAAGAACAAATTTCTGACATGTCGCTTAGCACAAATCAGAATAAAAAAAATTGAAACAACACCAGCAATTAAGGCTGGCTCTATAGCACCTATGAAGACAAAAATAGAGGAGAAATACCAGCAATTAAGGCTGGCTAGTCGTAGGTATAAGGATAAAAAGAAAACCACCAGTAATTAAGGCCGGTTGAAAAAGAAGGAACAAAGAAAAAAATGTGGAAGCAGAAAATCAAAAGCACTCCAGGATGAATTGCTCTGATACCATGTCGTAAAACATTGAAAGAGAATTCTTGTATAATTTTTAGGTTTACAATGAATCAAATATATACAAGTTGTCTAAAGGATAAAAAAGGCAACTAATAGCAAAATCTCCTAATTTAATGAGTCAAACATTTAAGCTCATTAATGACTCATTTAATGGGTCAAACAATATGACTCATTTAATGGTCAAACAATTTAATGGGTCAAAGACCCCTAATTTAGTATGATTCTATAATTACAATATCTAAAAATAGAATACATGTATTTTTCCACAATTTCGTTACAAGAAAATACCTATATTTTTTAAATCTTTCACTCATAGTATCTCTGGACGAATTCCGTCTATTTTGCTGCCAATTTGCTGACGCGACAAGTGGTTTTGATTAAAATATTATTTTTTTCTTCATGTTGGCTTTTTTATTATTTTTACTTTTCCTCTCTCTCCTACATCCTATCTCCTTCTTCCTCTTTCCTTATTCTTCTCTTTCTCACCCTGCCACCATCACCAGTTAAAAGCATTGTGGGGATACCCACAATAAAGATCAAATCATTATTGTAATGAAGATAAAATCTTTAATGTTTCAAATACTACTTACCAATTTAATTTATTCGTAGATGTAGAGAGAAAAAAAAAAGAGGGCAAATGAGAGAAGGAGATAGAAAGGTGGAGAGTGAGAGATTGAGATAGGATCTATCTAAGAGAAGTAGAAGGCTTTTTTCTTGTTAAAAAATTTGTCTTTAATTGCTGGAAGATGGAAGATCAAGAAAAATTAAATCTTGAAACGATTATTGAAATGTTTGAAATGAGATTAAATTTGTCTTTTTCAAATTTTTTTACAAATGCAAATAGTTTCTAGAAATTGATGCTTTAGTTTTTTAAATTAAAGGATGAAAAAAAAGTGGACCTCTGAGAGTTGGAGCTTAAAAGCTCCATCAATGGCGGATGTGGAGGGAAGAAGACAACACACTTGCCTGTAGTAAAATATAACTCCCGCATGAACCCGAGATCCTCTTTTAGTATATATTAAAATTTAATCAAATCAATAAGCACTCTTTTTAGAGAGAGAAAAAGCTCTCTCCTCTTTTTAAGAAAAACTTGCTTTAATTTTTTTAAGGTTTCCTCTTTCTTCTTCCTCCTTCCTTCTCTCTCCTCCCCGTCCTTCCCTGGCCTTTGACCTTTCTCTCTCTCTCTCTATCCTCTTTGCCCTCTTCTGCACTCTGACCATCCCTCTCTCCCCTTCCTTTTCTTCTCCTCCCATTGTTCTCTCTCCATCATCCCTTCCCCCCTTCCACCTCTTTCCCCACCCTCTTCTCTCTCACTCTCTCTCTCTCTTCCTCTCCCGTCCTCTCTCCTCTCTTCCCTTTGCTTTTCTCTTTCCCGTTTCTCTCGTCCATTTTCTCTCTTCACGTTGGCCTTCTTCTCTACCCCCCTCTCTCTCTTCTTTCTTTTAGCTTCGTCTTTCTCTCCCTCTTCACCATCTGATCGAGTTTTATCCTTCACCACCAATGAGAAGTGTGATGTTCAATGTCGGCTTAGGGCTGGCTCCTCGATGGCGACTCGTTGCCTGTTGAGAATAGGGCGGACCCACAATCCTCCTCCGCGATTGAACAAAAAACAATTGATTCAGCTACATAAGGTTCTAAACAACCTTCCGTTTTCTCCAGTGTAGTCCAATTATCTTCCATTTTTCTGTGAAATCCCATGTGTGAAAAAATTAGCCTTTCGAGTAGATTAGGCTCAGATTGCTTTGGTCACTCCTTTTGCAACTCTACTATGGAGGATCTCAATAGTGTCCTTGACAAAGCTGAAGCTGGTAAATTTCCTTCCCCCAAAGCAAAAGTCTTTTGCTGAAGTTTGTGGTTAGAGCACCCCCTTAAACTGACGAGTTTAGATTTTAAGCTTTCCTTTTATCCTCTAGTTGCTAAAGGGGACAATGGCTAAAGTAAAGCCTCCTTTGGTTATAGCTAAAAAATGAGCTAAATATTGAGAGTTGACCCTTGCAGGGTATTTCCTCAGTTGAAAGATCCCCAATTCTTTGGAGCAATCCATTATACTTAGAGTTTGGAAGGATTATGGCATTGTTAATGTTTTGGGAAGCAAGGATGGTTTTTTCTATTTTCGTTTTGCTTCCTCTTTGAATCTGGATTGCATTCTTGCTAACCATGGTACTTTGCCCAAAGATGCTTGGTTTTACAGAAATGGAGAAGAGAATGTCCCTGAATAAGCCACAACCATCCATTTTATCGGCTTGGGTTTTATTTTCAAAGATACCATGTGAATACCTTGATGTTGAAGGGATCAGCTATTTAGCAGTAGGGTGGGAATCCCATTGCAAGCAGACATCCTTACTGCATCTATAGAGAGAGCAAATTAAGCTGAGTACTTATTGAGATTGATGCCAAAGAGGAACTAGTTCACCAAGTTGAAATTGTCAGTGAAGATGGTAACTCAACTTTTGTCTCTATTGAATACTAGTGGTAGTTGCTTGTTGTACCAAATGCAAAGTTTTTGGGCACTTTGCTCTTCTAGACCAGCTTCTTTAGGTGAAAAAAGGCCTGCTTCTTCCCCTGGCAAGAGGAAAGGAAAGAAACCAACTTGTCCTGACGAGATCCCGGTCAAGAGAATCTACCTACTACCCCTATGTGTGACAATAGACAAGCGATTGTTGAAGAAGAGGTAGAGATTTTGAAGGAGATAGGCGTGGATATTCCTAACCTTTGTCAAAGCATCGAGCCTATACCTTCCCATGATTCAAAAACTCCAAATTTAAATAATCTTGAGAATAACCAACAAGAAGTGGGGACCCTTGATGTACGAGATGGTGTTACTTTTACACCCACTATGACTGCAGTAGAGGGAGATAAGGGTAATAGAATTCGCCGTAGAGATTTTTCCATTGGCACCTCCTCAGGCAATGAAAATAGCTCTTCTACTAGTAGTGGTAAGAGCACTTCAGGAAAAGGAAAAAAAGATTCTTCAAACGTAGGAAGCACACCTTCACATAGCAACAACTTTTTTTTTTTAATAATCATGAATTTTGCGGCTTGAAATGTTTGAGGAATGAGTGATCTTATCAAAGCAACCGATGTAAGGAAGGTTTGTTTTGAAAATGGTATTTCTTTGTTAGGGCTGCTTGAAACTAGAGTAAACCACTCAAATGAGATACTCATTAAACAAATTATCAATTATAGATGGAATTTTGCAATTAATAACCTTGCTAGGAAGCATATTTGGCTGTGTTGGGATTTTGATGTTTGGGATGTTACTGTTCTAAAGAAGCATTCTCAAGTTTGCCATTGCTCTGGCACGAACTTGAGGGATAATATCTCTTTCTTGGCCACTTTTGTGTATGCCTCTAACTCAGTTTTGGACAAAAGAGAACTTTGGGATCAACTCTTGGGTCTTTCTTTGTTTGCAGCAAGTTCTCAGATTTCTTTAGATGATTTTAACACATGTTAAGTTCAAGAAAGCTTGGGTGGAAATGGAAGACCTAATCAAGCTATTATAGATTTTAAGGCTTTTTTGGATAGTGCTGAACTGGATGACCTTTGGTTTAGTGGAAGCCTCTTCTCTTGGTCCAGTAAGCATCTAGAAAATTCTATTCTCAAAAAATTAGATTGGGCTTTAGTAAATTAGGAATGACTTGTTAAATTTCAAAATTCTAGAGCAAATTTTCTTCCACCTGTTCTCTATACTCTCTATGCATGGCTTATGGTGATTTTGCCCACACAAGGCATAAGTCCCCTTTCAATTTTTTTGACTTTTGGTTAAGGGATGCTGATTTTATGAAGTGAGTTTCCCAAATTTGGAGGGCTAATATCATAGGTTCAAAATTGCATCAAGTTGTACAAAAATTGAAGCTCTTCAAAATGGAGCTAAAGAAGTTGAATAATAGACGGGTTCTTCGACATCTCAAATCGAGTCCTCTAAGCCAACGGTTCTCTAATAGCCATTCAATCATCAATTGGGCAAGGAGATGTATTCATCTTGCAAGGAGAATGTGAGGTTTTCGAGAGTATTATTTACTAAGAAGTGCAAACAAGTGTTTCTTCAAACAAAAATCTAGAATCAAATGGCTCAAACTTGGAGGTAAGAATACTTCCTTCTTTCATAAAGCTACAATCCAACACTACAATTGAAGCTCAATTAAATCTTTAAATCGGGAGGATGGCTCTATGGTTATGAGCAGTCAAGAAATCAAAACTGATATTGTTGCTTATTTTTCAAATCTGTTTAGTTAGCAAGAATATAGCGATGACATGTCCAATGTTGAAAATTTAATTTTTTGGAAGTTGAATGACTCACAAATTAATTTTCTAAAGACCCTAATTTCTGATGAAGAAATTAAAAATGCTATCTTCGGCCAACCAAATGGCAAAGCTCCAGGCCTAAATGGATATAACGCCAATTTTTTCAAAGTTGCTTGGCCAATTATTAGACAAGAGGTCATTGCTGCTATCAAAGAATTTTTTTCAATTCGGTCATCTACTAATGCAGTTAAATAACATAGTTTTTTCTTTAGTTCCCAAAGTTCCAAGTGCTACAAGGCTCTTTGACTTCAGGCCTATATCTTGTTGTAACGTGTTATACAAGGCCATTTCAAAAGTCCTTGCTTCTCGGCTCAAATAGGTTTTGAGCTCTCTTGTAGGGAGAGAACAATCAGCCTTCATACCTGGAAAGAAGATCTCTGATAATATTTTCATTGTTCAAGCGTTAGTTCAAGGCTACCATCTTAATAAAGGTTCCCCCAGATGCGCTATCAAAGTTGATATATCAAAGGCTTATGATAATTTGAGTTGAAGTTTCTTGAAAAAGTTCTTGAGTGCATCGGTTTTCCACATTTTTTTCAGGTATCTGTTATTACAATATTTCTCCACACCAAAATTCTCTTTCAACTTGAATGGATAACTTGTGGATTATATCTCAAGCCAAAGAGGACCACACCAAGGGATCTTCTTTCACCTTATCTCAATGCATCTTTCTCCTTCCATTAGAGATGCAAAGAAGAGAAAATCACTCACCTTTGTTTTGTAGATGACCTTTTGGTTTTTTGCAAAGGCAACCTCCCTTCTATTCAATTTGTTCATGAGGTCAAGTGATTTCCAGCTTATTTCAGTCTTAAGTGCAAATCCCGAAAAAAGCAAGGTTTTCTTCTCAAATGTTGACATACCCTATCAAGGAGGTAGCCCTTACTTTTCTTAGCTTTCAAGAAGGTACCACTCCCTGTACGTTATGTAGGTGTCCCTTTCATTTCGTCTAAATTGAGGGAAGATTGTGATTTGTTGATCTCTAAAACCGCTGCTCACCTTGAAGCTTGGACTAGCAAATTTCTTTCTTATTCTGGGTGACTTCCAACTTTTAAAATCAGTGATCTTTTTGATGCAAGTATATTGGGCATCTATTTTTCTACTCCCAAAGAAGGATGTGGCATGGATTAAACAATTGATGAGAAATTTTCTTTCGACCGAAAGACCACACATTGTTTCAAAAGCGAAGGTGAGATGGGAAAAAGTGTATTCCCCTTTGAGTGAAGGTGGTCTTGGGATCCCTAAACTTGAAATTTGGAATAAGGCAACACAATGGAAGCACATTTGGCATCTCTACAATGGAGGTGAAGGGGCATTTGGGTGAATTGGGTCCATAGCATCTTTTTAAAAGGAAAGAGCTCCCAGTTAGTTTAACGTCCCTCCTTTTGCTCTTGGACTTGGGTAAACTTTTGAATTTAAGAAGCCGGGCTCAACAATTCTTTGGATGGAAAATTGGAAACGGACTATTCATATCTCTTTGGTCAGAATTTTGGCTCTTGTAGAACTCTGGACGTATCTTCAACACTAAGGAAATTGCATCATTTGGTCTTCCCCTAAGTGCAAGGCTTTGCTATCTGATTAATAATCAGTCTTGGGAACTTCCAGATTCCTCTTTTTTGAGGAATCTTAATGTACCCACAAATTTACGGCCTGATTCCTCTAAGGAAGATGAATTAATATGATGGCCATCCTCTAATGGCAGATGCTCTATTAAGAGTGCTTATCAAACTCTTAAATCTATGGGTCTTCATTGTCCTGGTTCAAAGTGGTGTGGAATAAGCACATTATCCCAAGGCATAACTTTATTCTATGGCTAGCTGCCAACAAAAAGGTATATACACTTAATAAGTTGTCTACATGAGGGCATTACATCGACCACTTCTTGCTATTTTTGCAATTCAAGCGTGGAGTCTCATGAGCACTTATTCCTTAGGTATGTGCTCTCTTGTTCAGTTTGGTCATGGATTATTGGGGCCTTACAGTGTCCTCCCACTTTCTTAACTTGGCAAGTAGTTTGGATAGTCTCTCTCAATTCTGATCTTCTTAGCTCACCAATAGATGAAAATCTGGTTTTAGTGCAATTGTCTATTACATATGGAGGGCAAGAAATTTCATCCTATAAAATAAAAAAGAGAATAAACAAATATGTATTTCTTATTAAAGTGTTTGTACATACATAGAGATATATATATACAATGTTCTTGTGACTGTTAGAATACATTATCTACCACTATATTAATTATATTGTATAGAAAATATAATACTAATAAATACAACATATAACTTAACACTCCCCCTTAAGCTGGAGCATACAAATCATTTGCACCAAGCTTGTTACAAATATATTCAATATGAGAACCCTTTAAGGATTTGGTTAGTATATCAGCAAACTGATCATTTGAATTGACATGACTAGTGAAGACGTAGCCAGATAAGATCTTTTCTCGGATGAAATGACAATTAATTTCTATGTGCTTAGTTCTTTCATAAAATTCAGGATTGAAAACTATATGTAATGCAGCCTGGTTATCACAAATTAGCTCAATCTGTGAAGTTTCACAAAATTTTAGTTCCTCAAGTAACTGTTTCAACCAAATCAATTCACAAGTTGCCAAAGCCATAGCACGATATTCTGCTTCTGCATTTGACCTAGCGACAACATCTTGCTTTTTACTTTTCCAAGATACTAGGTTTCCTCCAACAAGAATACAATACCAAAAGTAGATCGTTTATCAAATGGAGAACCTGCCTAGTCAGCATCAGAATATCCAATAATTTTAGAGTGACCATGATCTTCATATAGTAGACCTCTACTTGGAGCACCTTTCACAATCTAAAAATCCTGACACTACATTTCAACGACTAATACAAGGAGATTGGAGAAACTGATTGAACACTAACTGCAAATGATATATCAAGTCGAGTGATAGTAAGATAATTGAGTCTTCCTAACAAACGACGATATCTTCCTGGATCTGTAAAAAAGCTCTCTTGTCCTGGTAACAATTTCACATTGGATCCATATGAAATTCCACATTGCAATTAAACATACCAGTTTTTTCCAGTATATTTAA
This sequence comes from Combretum micranthum, assembly GCA_024138025.1. Lineage (NCBI taxonomy): Eukaryota > Viridiplantae > Streptophyta > Magnoliopsida > Myrtales > Combretaceae > Combretum > Combretum micranthum. The sequence goes on along the minus strand of JAMXBD010000429.1, from coordinate 950,935 downwards.
AACATATTTTCTTTGAGAGAGTACTATAACGAAACTAGATTGAGCAACTTCTATGCCAAGGAAGTATCGCAACAAGCCAAGCTCCTTGCTCTGGAAATGTTTGGAAAGATGTGCCTTCAATTGAGTAATATCATCCTGCTCATTACCAGTTATGACCATGTCATCTATATATACTATTAAGTAAATACATCGTCCCTTAGATGTATGCTTATGGAAAATTGAATGATCAGATGTACTACGAATCATATCAAACTCCATTACAACAATACTGAACCTGCTAAACCAGGCATGTGGAGATTGTTTCAAACTATAAAGTGAACGACGAAGTTGACATACCAGATTAGACTTCCCCTGAGCAACAAAGCCTAGTGGTTGCTCCATATAAATCTTCTTCTAGAGTTCACCATGAAGAAATGCATTTTTAATGTCCAATTGATGCAAGGGCTAATGTCGCATAGCCGCTATGGAGATAAACAAGTGAACAGAGGACATTTTAGCTATAGGAGAGAAGGTAATGAGACAGATTTTGAAAAGTGCGAAAAAAGAAGAGGATTACCAGAAATATGCTCAGAAGCACCAGAATCAACCACCCAAGGACCTAACAAGGAAGTTTGAGTGAGACATGCAACAGAATTACAGCAAGAGAAGCAGTAGAAGATGATGACTGCTGTGAAGCTTGATATTGAAGATAATACTCAAGATCAGCTTCAGTGAGTAGTAGAGAATCTTGATGCTATCCTTCAATTGTTGCAGAATTAGTACTATAGATGATATTAGCACGTGGAGGACGTCCATGTAACTTGTAGCATTTATCTTTAGTATGCCTCCATCGATGACAGTAGGTGCACCTAGGACAATCTCTACGATTACCTCCACAATCTCCACCTCATCCTTCTCTTGGATTTATTTGAACTCTGGAGCCACATGAGAAGCGAAAGCTGAATTATCCACAGAAGGAAAACCATGTGAAGATATATTAGGGATGGATGAGACACGAAAAAGGCAAGAGAAAACTTCATCCATGGATGGTATAATAGAACTAGCCAATATCTAATCTCGAATTGGAGCAAGATCAGGTCCTAGAGTAGGAAGAATGTAAACCATAAAAAATCTCTCTCTAAGCCAAATCATCCTTAAGAGATTGACCGGGAGGAAGTAGAGAGTTATACTCAACTTTAATAGATGTCCATCTACCAAGAAAATCAATAATAGACATACCAGATTATCTCAAGTTAAGCGAGTCAGAAATAACTGAATACAGACACTGAATATCTTTAGTATAAAGAGTCTTTGCTTAAACCTATACATCATAGCATGTCCTATAATGATTATAAATTGTATGAAAGGATGGATCAATGGATTGCCATAACAAACTCAATAGTAAAGCATCAGTTCTTATCCAATTATCTCTATTCTGCCGCTGCACATCATCTAATTTAGTGGTCAAATGATCCTGTAAACCTTGACCCATACACCACAACTCCACTGCTTTGGATCAAGACAAATAATTACAATTGCCCAATAACTTTTCTATTGCAATAGCTAGAGTTGGTGATGAGAGACTTGAAAGAGGACCGGATTTTGAGGAGGTACCATCGGTAGCCATGTTAAAAAGAACAAACAACTCTTAAGAAGAGTGAACAAACTGTCAAGAGACAATTGATCGGTGGTGGCGGCGGTGGTGTACGGCGACGTACAGTGGCGGACGGCAGTGTATGGCGGCAGCTAGCGGCGAAAGAAGTTTACTTTTATCAATTTTGATGGCTGAAACCCAATAAAGAGTAGAAGCCAGCGCGTCAAGAGAAAAGGCCAAGAAAGGGCCAAAACAGAAGATCCGACGGTGATGACGGCGACAGCGTGTGGAGGAGATTCTGGCGACAAGATTTGTGGGTTAGGACGCCGGAGGAGAGGAACACGGTGATGTAAAGATATTTTTAATCTAACACCGAAAAGATGGACACGCCTTTGACAGCCACGAAAATTAGGGTTGGGGTTTGGGGGTGGGGTGTTGGGGGTTTGGGGTTTGGGGTTGGGGGGGTTCGGGTTTGGGTAAATTAGGGTTTAGCTTAAATGATTTAGGCTCTGATACCATGTAAAATAAAAAAGGGAGAATAAACAAATGTGTATTTCTTATTAAATTGTTTGTACATACATAGAGATATATATATATATATATATAATGTTCTTGTGACTTTTAGAATGCCTTATCTACCACTATATTAATTGTATTGTATAGAAAATATAATACTAATAAATACAACATATAACTTAACACATCCGATTGGGACAATACATTTCAAACGTTTCTAATTTAGCAAGTCTTATTTTGAATTATACTTTTGTATCGAGTAGTGTTTTTTTTTGGGGGGGCCTTTTATCAAGTAGTGTTTGACTTTGTATATTTTGTTTGATGTAACATTATAGATGATTTATCCTAGTTTTGAGCTTGTAATTTTTAGGCCTTTGCCCTATCCTGCACTCGCAGTTGTATACCTTCCTTTGGTTTAATAAAATTTTTTGAATTAACCAAAAGAATTTAATCATATTTTTAATGTTTCAAATAGCTTTAAAAAATACCCACAATGCTCTTGTTTTTGTAATTGTATTTATGGACGAAAAAATTGCTAGAAGGAACTAATTTGTATCTGAGCTAGGGACCTAGGGTGGCGAAGGCATGGAGGACAAGGTGGAGATCTAGATCTGTTGGAAGAGCAAAGGACTAAGAGGAATAGGGATGGAGTTTTCAAGCTCCATTAGTGGTGATTGGAGACGGAGGAGGATAGAGAGAGAAAAAAAATAGTAAAAAACTAAGAAAATTACCTATACAGATGAAGAGATAGTATTTTAATCAGTTTAACCGTCATGTCGGCGAATTGACAGAATCAGTCCAAAGGTGAATAAAATATTTAAAAATTTTTGGTATTTTTTTTATAACAAAATTTTGTTTAGATATATTTCTATTAAAATCGAAGAAGCTCAGGTACTGTGAGTGAAATTAACCCTATCTAAAACCTAACATTTTTATTTTTTTTTTCCTAAACACTAAGACAATCTATTTATTACCATATTCAAACTGTGTAATATGTTAAATAAATGGGTTCATTTTTTAACAACATTGTCCACACTACTACCAGTACTATGTGAGGTAGTTTTGGGTTGCACTTCACTGTAACAGGTTCATCTTCTTGAGTTTTGGGTTACGTTAGATGCAGGAGAATTTTCGACCATGTCATTACTTGGTGGGGGATATAAGCCAATTTTAAGTTACATATTACGCCTGTCACTTTCAGATTATGTAGTAGGTTTACAACTCATAAAGTTGATAAGACAACCCTTAACCCAAAAAAAAAAAAAAAAAGATAAATAAAGTTGATAAGATAACACAATATAACAATTGACTGTGTGGGTCAAGTTCAGTCTTTATGAGTTTTGGTATAACAGATGGAAAGGAAGACAAATTTGATGCTTTGCTTTGTGTTGCATCATCACATAAGGAACTCTGATTTTCCTTTTTTGGGGTAAGTTCCGAATTTTATTGAAAATGGTAGTCACACAGGCACAAAAGTATAGTCCACAAATCAAGAACAAAGGCAGACTATAGAGGATCTCAAACCTAAGTAGTGGACCATGCACTGAAAACAAGAGTGCATAGACTAAAACTTTCTAAAAGCTCAATAGAACAAAAACAATACTAATGCTAGGATAGGTTAGCTGCAATACATCACAAAGGAGAGAGAGTACTAGCGTCAATATTTTTTGAGGAAGCTTCTAAAGACAATCCACACGAAGCTGTCTTCAAACTGTCTTGAGTTTCTTTCTAGTCATATGTTGTAGCTGGCAGCAGCGCAGGATTTCTTAGAAATTAGAACATAACCCTTGAAATCCCTGAAGAACATCCTGGAGTGATCCAGGGGTGATGAATTCGCACATGGAGACTACTTCAGTTCAACTCTCACCTTTTCCCATATAGCTCTGATGAATTTTCACCGAAAAAAGAGATGTTGGTGAGGTTCATACTCCTTGTTGCATATGGAATACAAATTGTTGTTGCCATGTTCCATTTAGTTAGCTTGTCCAATGTATTAAGTTTTTGACACACCACAAACCCAAAAACAATAGAATGCCTTGGCATGCAGTTATTGTGCAAGACCAAAACATGCCGGGGCCTTTAGCAGCAAAAAAACAACTTTGGTGTTACCCCCACCATCCATCAGGGCGGTTCGAATAGTTGTTTCCGACCAATCTGTCTTCCCTTTCAGGTCCAGGAATGAGATTAGGCTCCACCCAACATTTAATCTGCCCCCAAATACTCCCGGATTTGGCAATTGGTTTTCTTTATTATTATTAGGGTTAATTACAAAAAAGATGACCCATGTTTTAGTAGTTTTACAAAAAGTGACTTAAGTTTTTATTTTTAACAAACACATGCCACGTGTTTTGTGTTTTTACAAATAAGTGACCTAAGTTTTAACTTTTGATAAATATATAATCTATATTTTGTCACTTTGTGTTAATAATAGATTAGGATCACATGACTTTTGACAAATAAATGACCTATGTTTTGTGCTTTTACAAATAAGTGACCTAAGTTTTGACTTTTGATGGATATTAATTTGTATTTTGTCACTTTGTGTTAATAATAGATTAGAGTCACGTGGCTCTTTTTTCATTGGTCAATTTAATAATATTATTAACGGAAAGTGATAAAATACAGGCTATATATCAGTCAAAAGTCAAAACATGGGTTATTTAATTGCAATGATACAAAACACAAGTTACATATTTGTCAAAATAAAACTCAGGTCATTTGATTGCCAAAATATCAAAAAAAACACAAGTTATGTATCTGTTAATAATTAAAGCTTAAACCACTTGTTTGTAAAAGTACTAAAACACGTCATATTTTTGTAATTTACTGTTATTATTATTATTATTAGTAGATCTTTTTATAAGTGAAAAGTATTTATGTTTTATTTGCTATATAAAATTTTTGAAAATAAGAAACCAGTCCCTGAGGCTGATTCTGATGTATGAGCTTCAAAACTCATCTCTGCTTTCCATCAGTCTTTAGTTATTCAATGGTCTTCTTTGCCTTTCCCTGGTGTAAAATTTCAATGATGGCTTTTTCGTAGACAATGCTTCGGTAACCAATCCTTTGGTTCCTTCTTTATGAGACATTTTTATTAACCTATGATAATGTGAAATGAATTAGGCCAGATTAGGGAATATCAGCCTGTTCAGTCTGCTGGGGTGTGAAGAATGCTGAAGAATAACATGTGCTGGATCAGCCTGGCATCTGATTTTGGGGCACCTCTCTTTGGGCATGACCTGGTTATGCCTAATGGTTTTTTGTCTTTATAATCTACATTGCATTTGAATGATCATTTTCCCAGGGCATGATTTTAGTTTCATCAGGTTGGCTGGTGGAATTGAATTAAATAAAAAATCTGTGAAACGTGTAGTTGTTCATAGCAATTCAAGCTGGGCTGTTATATGTCAATAATGTCTCCTAATAATCCAGCATCCTTTTTTTTCCCCATTTTTTGTTTGTTTTCTGGTTTGCTTTCGATTATTAGTGCGCGTCTTATCTAGGGATGTGGGTCCTCAGCATGGGACCTTAATATTATAGCTGAAGCCTCATCTTAGCTCCATGCTCATGACCTCACTGTGAGCTGAATTGTGGCTAGTGCTTTTTGCCTGATTTAGAATTTGTAAATCTGGCTAAATGCAGGGCCATCAATATGAAACTGTGTCGGGATTTGTCTGTGAAACATTTGGATATATACCTAGGACAGGTGAGAGCATCAAAGTAGTTCTTGAGAAGGAAAACCAAGAAGAGGAGAATGATTATGGTGAAGGTGAATCTGAACGCATGGACCAAAAGGAGAAAGAAACGCATCAAGAGTTCAAACTTGAGGTACTGTTCTGATAGGGAAATTTTTATTTCTTTGTTCTTGTGGTTTAATTAAGAGAAGCTGTTTCTATGCATGTTCTCCCTCCTTTTTGTACTGGTGTGATATTGTCTAAGTGCAACCTAACAAGTTTAAGAAGCTTTGCAAGAGATATTGTTACTTGGCGTCCAAAATAAATAGAAAAACCATGGAACTAGGGGTGCATCATTTTTGTTCAAATGAGTGTCTAATCTTCATAAATATTGCTTTGCTCTCAGATTCTAGCAGGAAATGCCAGAAAGGTCAGTGCCGTGAGATTTGAGCGAATTGACAGTGATAATTCCTGGATAGAGACCAAAGAAGTAACACGCCTGGTTCCTAAAATAATGAAGAGGAAATGGAGTAGTGATGATGAATCGGATGGGAATCAGAGTGATGGCTACTCATTTCAAAGAATTCCGGAGCACATTGTCCCACATGAGCATGCCGATGATCGGAGTGAAGAGCACAAAAGTACCAGTGGACAATGAGGAGCTTGAGGAAATGAGTTTGTCAGTGTGTATTCATCTTTGATAAGAGATGTGCTTTCGTTTCTTATTTATATGGTCGACCCTGGAAGCCATGGAGTTGAGGGTTTAATTGCAACGGAGTGGGAGGCAATGCCGGAGACATATTTCATGTTTTGCAGCAGCGGACACCAGAAAAAGCTATGGACAGAGGAAAACAACAGGAAAGCTCATCTCATCAATTATTCCGCTTATGAGGTTGAACGGCATCTTGGAGTCGTGGGGATTTCAAGGGGGAAGATTTCTGCTATGCTTATTCATTCCTCCGCAGAATACAAAAATAAATGCAAGTACGTCGCGTTAGACCAATAACGGTCTGAATTGGTTTCCTTTTTCAGAATACTGGGATGCCAACTATTCCTGGGTAAATTCTGATTGTTGTACATTTTTCTTGAAGGGTTCATTGTAGAGTGAGCATGTTGATTGTTGATGACAGTAGGGTCTTGTCAAATGATTTATCAGCTTTCAAGGATTGCCGAGATCAATTAGTTTTAAGTCCTGCTTATCTTTCCCCTTTCTTAAAGACACGATTTCTTAATAAAGCGAACTCGTGTACAATAAAAAATTGGTCCGAGTCTTGAAATTTTATTCACACATGCTTTTGCAAATAATATTTGACTGCGAGTTTTAGATCAACAATTAAATTATTAAATTTAATATTATTTTCATTAATATATATATTTATATATATTAAATATGGATATTGGAAGAGGTAAATAGTATTAGGAAGTAACAGTGGGAGGAAAAAGAGTTAAACAGATAAAAACACGTTACATGCTGATAAAATCAGTCCATACTTCAGATTAACGGGTCTCGCTCAATTTTCATTCCTCATTCAACTTTACATGAATTAAAATAATCATGCCCAAATACTTTTTCTAAACCAAACATAAGTCTCGCATTTACTCCCAGAAAATTCTCCTGTTGTTGCTGGTGATGTTGTTTGTTAGGTTCTCTTATGAAGTTTTGATAATAACCATATATATAATATACTCTGTCATACTAATAATATGTTTTTAAGTGTGTAGATCAAGTTTGATGAATTTACTGAAATTTTGATAAATTTTAATTGATACAAAAAAGATCAAAAGAGAAACAAAACAAACATTGGAGGAGAATCTAGAAATTTTATTAAGCATTAAAGAGTATATCACATCTTGGAGGGTACTCTGGAGAAAAATGCAAGTATCAAATTACTTAGACCACATCGCAGAACTTGTTCCAAATCAAGTTCAAACAATATTATTTTGGTTCAATCAAGACTTAGCTTCAAAGTTGGATATATTTGAAAAATATATACAGGATGTTTCATTAAGTTAAATAATTATATCCTGGTTTTCAGCCATTTATGGCTAAAGTTTTTATCCTGTTCATTTAAGATAAATTTTGCAAATTTAACTCACGTAAGTGTTAGAGTTATTTGAGTCAAAGGATACTTTTCTCATACATTTTGAAGAATGCTTAACAACTTTGGATCATATTATATGAAGAAAATGTCAGCAAGAAACTTGGAGATTTCCACAAAATCGAGCTATAAAATATTTTTCTAAAAATGTGGGATATGCATGTTATGACAGTTTAGATTAGTCCATATCATATTTGGTTTGATTTTATCACAATTTTTCACTTAATTGTTGAAGGAGAATATCAAGGAAAAGAAGACAAGTGGATTACATCTTATCTTATATTTCATATTTCAAAAAATTTGAAGAATTATAGAGATTAGCTACAGTAACAACACATAATGAGATATTCAAATGGTCAATTCAAGATCTAAGTTGTTGGTACTAGCTAAGCAATCAAGAGGGACGGGTAAATTAATCGCTATCTAAAATTTTTAGATAATACTTAGAAAAATAAGCCTTTATATGTAAATTTCCCTTCAAGCTTACTTAGTATAATGATATGATAAAACCAATTAAACAAATATAAAAAACAAATAAAGTAAAGTTCAAAAAAATAAATGAGGCCCGAGATTTATAGAATTTCTCATTGTGATTCAATCTTCTCTTTTAGCTCCACTGTTAGGGACTTAGTAATTCATACCAGTCCATTCTACTAAATCCAATAAAAATAAAAAGATTAGTTCTACCTCACTAGCCTCATCACTCAACTAACACATATCTACAAGGTACAATATGTAGTTCTCTCACAAAACACTCTATCAAACTCTCAAACAAAGTTGAATATAGTTTAAAGTGTGATGCAATTGGTACTCACAGCTTAAAGCTTGAGTATAAAAAAAATATAAAAAGAAATGTTTAAGTTCAAATAGTTTCTAACGAAGCCTCAAACAATTGTTTTGATAGTTGCAATATGCAGTGTAAACCCGTAAATTTTATGATAATCTTATAAGTAAAACCCTATAGTCAATATCAGAATCAGAACCTTAAGATCAAACCAAGTCAACTCTAAACCCTGAAAACCCTAGACCAGATCAGATATAATTCTAGAACTCTAAAATACTAAGAGAGGTAGAACAACATGGAAACCCTAAACTTTAATTGAAGAAAAGACTTATGCCCTGAAATAGAGAGTTTTCCCAAAACTACAATCGATTCGAACCTTTTTTATATCAGTTTCTGTATCTTATCACTGACACGTAAATCGAGATAAAATATTCTAACAAACAATTAATACAAATAATATTAAGATATCCATATAATATCAAATAAAATTTTATCAGCTTATGAAAACGTCAATTATAGCACTTATATATGTATTTTACTTTCTATTGGTAAACAATTTATCTTTTTTACTATTCAATTACTATTCACTATTATTCCTCATTATTTATTTTAATCATTTTTGTCCTATTCTAACAAACATACTTCTTACACACCATAACTTGCATCTTATAATTTATATTTTCCATAAAACCATATATAATCTATCACATAAATTCTCTCTCTCTCTCTCTCTCTCTCTCGCCCAAGCAAACCCTTCCCCCCCACCCCCAACTCTCTTTTCTTTTTCTTTTTCAATTATTTATCATACATTATTTCACACAATTTTCTTCTATAAATACCTTCATTCCTCCTCTCATTTTTCACTTTACATTACTATTCCCCCACTCTCTAAACTCTCTCCATTTTCTCTCCTAACAATTCTCTCCCTCACCCTTTCTTTTTAGTGCCGCCACTTCCTTTTGAGAACCACCACCACCAACCACCCCTTTGCACACACACATGCACACACTTTGTCACTTCGTTTTAAGCAAACACCTTAGACACATCTCCGACATTATGTTAATGTAGGTCTTGTATGAGTTCTATGCTTATTCTTAAAGAGAAATTCTCCTCATGATGCTCAAAAGTTAGGGCTGGAAATGCATAATAATATACATGGCTCAAACTTGTTTAAAATAATATTCATTTATATTTTTGTCACTAATTTAACCTTTATATGTGTAAAGTTATATGATTATGTATCTATAATCTTTACAGTATATAGCTCACTAATCTAATATTTTATTTCATCTTCTCTACCTTATGCGATTTATTCATTTCATGTTCTCAAGACTTGTCCTTAATCAAATCAAAACAAGGAGGGACTTGTCAATTTCTAAGTATTAAGGAGCCTTGTCAAAATTCTTAGACTCCCACTTTATTTCATCTTTTTTCATTTTCAATTATTTTACAAGGTGACTGAATTATTTCAAGTCCCAGAGAGCCTTGATCATAAGCTAAGGCTCTTATGTTCTAGTTTGTTATTTTCGCAATTTTATTACTATCTTTGTCAACTCTTAATTCCTAAAGTTCATTTTTCCATAATAATATTTTTTTTAGTTTAGTTTTATGTTCATGTACATAATTACTCATAGTAATATTGTCATAATGTTAAAATGAATTCTTAAACTTTATATGTTGACAATTTTTTGTTATGAAAACATTGTCTAAAAATTTATTTTCATTGCTTAGGAAAATCCTTAGTATAAAAAAAATTTAGAAAAGAAAATCAATTTCTTATTTTCTTAAAATGATGATACATAGGTATCAACTTGTAAGAAATTTTGTAACTTAGATTTTTTTTTTTTTTTAAAGTCAATATTTTGACAAATAAGTTCAAATAAAATTCAAACAAAATTTACAATGGATAAAATAAAATATGACACATTATTTTAAGATCAAACCATCTATTTGTAAGTACTTACAAATTAAAGTTCACTACAGGTTTTCAAAGTTTAATTTTTGTGAACATAAATTTTTTCAAATTGTCATAAAGGCCATTCGGTGAAGAAATTTTTTTTTCCTCTAAGTAACATCACTAGGATGATACATATATTATTAACTACTATTGTTCTTTAATAGTTTCAAGTGTGGATCTAATCTATATACTTGATTTAGAAGGTCTAAGTAAGGTGAAAATTTTAAAAAGTAGTAGAAATCAACTCTATAATAGTTTGTACAGTAAGATTTCGAGGCCTAAATGACTTTAAATGTTTAAAATGACGTTAGTTAGAAATAGATAGAGTATCCGAAGTAGATAGAAATTGACTACTCATATGCGAACATCGGAGTTAAAATGAGCTAGATATGGCCATTTTAAGATTGAAACTTAGTAACCAAAAATTCTACCAAGAACCAGATTAATAGAATAGAAATTTGGACAAATCTAGTAAGGAATACTCATTTTGGGCATTTCCTTGGTGTAGGTGAAGAAAGGCCTAACGTGCCATTTTCGAAAGATTATTTCAACTAGGAGGTTGCAATGGCCGAGTGAGTTTTTCTTACGCTTTACATATCTTGTTTGTACTTGTAGAATAGAGCACTAGAATATAAGGATAAGATAAAAATGGAATTGCTTGTGGGATCATCATGGGTTTATGCTTGTGTTTCATGGTGTTTGAGAAATGAAGGATAAGAATATCAGAACTTGAATTATTGATTAATGCTTTCATTTCGATTCATGTTGAAATGTTTGTGTGTATTTTGATGGTCACCCCTAAAAAATGGAAAACAACTAGAGTGGAAGTAAATTAAGAAATTGCTAATGCATGGCACGAAATTGAGTCTTATTTATTTCGCTACTACTCTTGCACGTGGGACTAAATGGGCAAGGTGCCATACTCCAACATGAGAAACTACTTCATTCGAGGAATACGACCTCAAGGAGGAGCCATGTCAGATCAATCGCTTTGAGCTCGAAGACTAGTAGTGGTGGTTGGTTGGAACCAAAAGTAACCTCTAAATTATAGTAGTCAAAAGGACCCCTTCAAAGTATTCCCTAACTCTTGATATGGATGGCATAAATCCATTCTACATACGGTTTCCAGTCAATCATATGTATATATTAATCACTTAGATGATGCATTTCATATATTTGTATAACAAACTTGATTGTTTTTGTTAACACATACGTCATTGCGGGATTTAGATTTACTCATTAAGCATGTTATATCTTACACCACAATAGATTTTTAATGTCGTAGGAACACATTTAGCTCATCCTAGAAACTTGATGCCGAGGTAGGCAAGGAAGGATTTTAAGGAGCTTTTGGAAGGGAATTTATATAAAGATTTGGAAGTAAATTCCTTTAGAAAATCTCTCTTGGCCATGTTGTTATTGGTTTAAAGACTTTTTATGGTTTGCAAATGTTTAAGGATTTAACGAGGGTATGCCCCTATGAAACTGTAAGACCTTGAATTTCTATGTTATGAAATTTATTTTTAATAATTCTTGAATATCATTATCATTATCATCTTAAAATGCATAACTCTATTGGCGATCTTTATTGTGAATGTACGTCTTGTGCATAATATGGAAGTTTTTGAGCGACTAATGTAGTCATTCTTAAACTTTAATATTATGTGCGATGAACTACCACATTTAGGGTACCCCTTAGGGCACAATATGCATAATTTAGCTTTGGATTTTTTCAGCTTATTAGATCTATCTTGATTTTTTGAACTCCAAACTCTTTAGGATAATGGCTCTTAATTGAAAAAGATAAGTATGAGCATTTTCCTCCTTATGAATCCAAGTAAACTGTTGAAGATAAGCCTTACATGATGTATGGAAAAATATCTCCTATCTTCATGGGATTTGAATCTTGAATTTTTGAACTTATCTTAGCTTACACGATGTATGGAAAAATATCTCCTATTTCATGGGATTTGAATCTTGAACTTTTGAACTTATCTTAGCTGATATTTTGTCCACATCTTCTAGATAAATACTAATTTTTGCTTGCTAAAGTTGTTCCATGAATAAATTTGCAAGTTTTTTTATTTTGAATTTGAAAAAGATTCAATCTTGATATCTTCAAACGTGATAGTCGGTTTGAAAAAGATTTATTCTTATTCACTTCCTTAGTTTAGCCATACATACTTTATCCACAATTCATATCATAACCTGAACATTTGTTGACTTGGCATGATTTTCTCTCATAAAAAAAATTAATAAATTTAATTTTTAAAAAATTCTGAAAAAAAATATGCTTAACCGTTTTGAAGAATCCCATGGATTTGATTCCAACTTTAGCAGAACATATTAGATGTATTACTCAAATAAATCTAACAAAAGGAGCTAGGTCATCATAAAACGAATTGACCAAATTAAATGTCGAGGATCATCAGTCTCTACAAAATTCATTCTATATATTTTTGAGTTACTGCAAAATTCATTTTGAATTGGCAAAATTCATTTATCTAAATTTACTTTAGTTTTATACACATTGATGTTGCACACTTAGTAAAATTGTTGGTAAGCACTTTGATCTTTTTATTATCATCAAAACTAATTGAGAAAACTCAACATTCTTCCTATTAATGATAACAGAACATTTCCCATGAAAAACTTGGAAAACAATCCTTAAAACCCATTCAAATCTTATCCTAACCTGTAACTAGCAAGTTTTTATTTTCCTGCAAAAATTTCATGTAAATTATTTTAGCAGGTTTTTTATATTTTCTCTTCCTTTTTGTTATCATCTATTAATAGTTGTTCTCCTTCAACATAATATACACACACATATATATATATTATATTATGAAACATAGCACAAATGCACACAACAAACAATATTTAGACGTGATGCAATTAAATATAACAAAGATCCAATAAAACTTATATATTTCTTTTTACTAATATAGATGTGGACAAACATCTTTCAATTTATCAAACCTATACCCTTTTAGCGTTTATTTGGTGTACTTTTCTTGACGTACAAAAATGTCATTATATGTTTGCTTAATTTAAAGTCCAAGAAAGAATTGAGTTCGCCCATGAGAGACATTTTGAACTCCAATTGCATTAATTTAGAAAAATTATGGTACATATGTCGGACTACTAAAATATCATCGTTATAATATTTGAAGAAAATGATTATATTTACTTTTCCTTTTGAGAACTCATCATCATTTACAAAAAAAAAAAAAAAAAAAAAAAGAGAGAAAAAGAAAAATTAACCTCTCATACTAAGCACATGGTTCTTGTTTTAAACTATATAATACTTATTTAATGTTGCTAATATAATCTCCTTCCTTGTTTTTATTCTACACTGGTAAATCAAAGGGACTTTATTTTTAAAATATTTGATAAAATCATAAAAATTGATAATTACCAATTCAACTCGCTATGTTTGGTTATTAATTTGAAACCTACATTGTTGTTGTTGTAAATTGTAATGGGTAAAGTCCAAATACAAAAGAAGATATTTTTCCTAATTATAATTATTAAATAGAAAAAAAAAACTCGAAACAAAATAAAAACACATATATGGTGAAAAAATTAATATTGTTTTAATCCCTTCTAACTTTATCCCTACCAGTCTAATTTCATCTCAAATCCTAAAACTCCTCCACATCAACTAAAACAATCTCATTTCAATAATTTTTCACTCCATATCGCCAAAAGGATCAGCACTCGATTAATTTCAACTTATTGGCAAAGAAACTACGAGTAGACAAGAGAATGATTTCATCGGCTTGGAGCTGAAAAAGGATTTACATGTGATCGTTTCAGTTGATGTAGAGCCAAATAAAATATTGATTGGGATGGAGTAAGACGAGATCGATTCTCTCATAAATCGTCTGCAAAAGTCTTCTATATTATATTACAAGACCGCAACCTATTTATTTGTTCTATAATTTTAAAATATGATAGTTTTACATATATTATTATTAAAAAAAAATAGAGTTAAATTCATGTTTATGGTTATTTAAAAAAAAATATTAGTTATGTAAAAAAAAAAATACCAAATGTAAGAATAATATAGAGTAAAATAAAATAAAATCCAGGTATCTCTTTCACAAAGTTGCATTTACATGAAGCTAGCTGGCAAAGAAATTTTCTGTTCGGATTCTGTATTAGATTTGTTTCGGTAACTTATCAGGATTGGTTCAATTTGACTAATTTATAATTAAAACTATTATTTTTTTATCGATATCATATATATATCAGTTTGCTACCAAACCAACTACCCAAATAGGCCATGCACTTGAAGAGCCCAGCGTAGCATTCCTAAAACCGCTTACGCTAATCATTGGGGCATAGCATTTTGGCAAGTACATGCCTTGCTTGTATGAATGGTTTTAAAAATTTGGATTTAAAAACGAGTGAAGCAGTTCATTGAAATTTGAAAGCAACAAGAATGAAGGCATCTGGGCTTGATATAATATATATACACACACATATTTCATGATGTTACCTGTTCGTATTCCAGACATTGAAAATTTTTCATTTACTTTAGTCTAGCATCTAAAGGAAGACAAACTCTCTAATGACGAAGACATGACCTTTTCGTGTAAAGTTCCCTTCAGGAGTACCAACTTGAAGCAAATTATATGATTACATACCTTTCACAAGAGGTAACTACAAGCTACAGCAGCTCATAAGGATCGTAAAGAAGTTACACTGGGAAAGTCAGTGTTAGTAAGTCTCCTCACCAACCAACAACATTTTTTATGCTTAAAGAGAGTACTACAGCCGAAATCCGACAAGTCTCATAGGCAGATGGTAAATACGTTCACCAAAATTATGCAATATCTGGATCTGCTGTCAGCTGCTCAAAGCTCATTCCTCTCACTGACCGAGCCATAAGCTCGTCTGAAGCACGGAGGCGAAGCAGTCTATTCTGTATATTCTGAAAGGAAATGGCGCCAATAGCTTCTACTATTTGAGAATGCTGCTCTGGGTCGTCTGAGAAATTGATAAGTACCTCGGCTGCATTATCCTCAAGTTCCTCAGATCCATCGTGCAACAACTCAATCAATAGAGGAATCGCCCCAGCATTAATTAGAGACATCCGGTCCACACTGTTGTAACTCAATTGTGCTAGAGCTCCTGAAACCTTTTCCTTAACTTCACTACTACCATCTCTCAAAAGCTGAACTAAAATTGGGATTGCACCCGAGTTTCGAACAACAGAAACTGAATGGTTATAGCCTGAAAGATCCCATATGACATCAATAGCTGCAACTTTCGCTTCATCATCACCTTCTCTAAGGATTCTCACCAAATGATCAGCAATCAAAACAGCATTTGATTCCGCAACAGCTAGTATACAAAATGCATCCTCTGCAATCTCCTTCCCAATAGGATCTGCCCCCTGAAGCAACTCTGCATACAAAGGGATCGCCCCAGCTAGTGCAACAGGCCTGATATAATTCACGTGTGCTGATAGCACACCGAGAGAATTGCCCGCAACGAGCTTCAACCTATCATCCCCAGTTCGTAGCAGTTCAACAAGAACCGGAATCACACCCATCTCAACAAACATTCGCCTTGCCTGTCTCATCACGCCAAGAAGCCCGATCGCCTGACAAGCTCTCTCCCTAGAAATCATGCTACCACATCTAGCAGATTCCACCAAAAACTCTAGCTTCCCTAAACTCCTTATAGCCCTCCTGGCCTCTTTCAACAATGCCAGGGCACTCAAAATCTCCAACAAATACCTCCTGACAGCATCTCGCACACTATCCAACATACCAACAACAACACTCACCCCATCATTCCTCGCTGTGATCACGCGGTTTTCCTTACCAAAATTCACTAAACCCCAAAGGCATTTTACCAAAATTAATCTAAACCCATCATCTGCATCTGCTAATAATCTTAGAATATTGGGAATAGCACCAGATTGACCTATCCTAAGCACCAAGTTTTCATTACCTAAACAAGCCATGCACTTTAAACAATACATTGCTGCCACTACAACATTATTACTATTTACACTACTAGTACTAGTACTTGAAGGGTCATCATTATTCACAATCTCCACAAGTATAGGCACAACAACACATAAAACAGATTCTCGGATATCATCACATAACTGGGCTAGCTTTATCGTGGCTTTTACACGCATAGACTCAGACCCAGATTGCATCAGTTGCTTATACTGCAAAAGGGCTATTTCCCAGTTAACAGTGGACACATCTAGAGATTTGTCAAATTCTAATTGACGCATTATTGTTTACAATAAAAAGGTTCAAACTTTGGTGAGGGAAACGGAAAAAGGAGAGATTTTGATGCTTACGATGGAAAACCAGAAGCAAATAACTGGCAGATCAATAGGAACAAAACCCATGTGACTTAGGGTCGGTTAAGGTGAGGGATTATTTCGATATAGGGTTCAGAACCACAAAACTACACCCGATCACTCGGTGATTAGCCCTGACTATACACCTTATTTGGTCGGTCGGACGCAAAGAAGAGGAAATTGGAGAAATGATGCAAAAGTCGAAAATTTTGCGCTCTGGAGAAAAATATATTCTTAATTCTTAGATTCTTAACATTACGTGTTATATTTAAATTGGTTTATAATGATTGATTTAAGAAAATTATAATATTAAATGTATTTATTTGCATAGTATAGTAAAAAATTACAATTAAATATATTTAATAATATAATATAGTAAAAAATAATTAGAAATAGGAAAATAGGTTGCAAAAAATTGTTCAAGCCTTGTCCACCTGGTAACTATTACAAGACCAGGCGAAAGCTAATAGCTCAAGATGAAAAAAAAAAATTAACATATTAAGAAGATTTTTGTAAATATTACACTAAAATAGAAGAAAAAAAAATTGAGAGTAAGTGAGTATTAATCATTTAATTTTTTTGTCTTAAGAACTAATTTAAAAATGTAAGAAAATGAAAAAAAAAAGTGAAAGATTTTGTATATATATATTTTTTCCCCAGTGGAAATTTTTTATTTTAAAGACATTGTGTTTCTCTTCAAAATCGAACAAAGAGTAGTAACAAAGGTTGGAAATGTCTTTTTTTTAACGTTTTTTTGGCGGAGTTGGAAATGGGATTAAAATTATAAAAACAACCTTCATGTCTAAGTTTATAAAGTTAAAAAAAACACAAAAAAAAAAATAGCATTGTCAATTAGATAATTTTTTTCATTACCTTTAGAAATAGGAATTATATTTCTTTTCTTTTCTTGTCATTTTCTTTTCATTCCTACTTATTTCTTTTTTTGAAAGATTGCCAAACACTGACCCCATTGCTTTAAGGAAAATCACCTACTAGACAGCAGTGTTTCTCCCCAAAAATATTTTCCTAAAAATTATATAATTTTATTTTTTTGCTTGCTATTAGAAAAATATACTAGAAATACTTTTTTAGTATTTGCCATATGAATATCAAATAACTTGTTATAATACCTATATAAATTATAATCTATATATCATTATAATCAACACTTTATGAATTACATACTAGCTAATAAAAGCGAACTAATTAATAACAGAGAAAAAAAAAAAAGAAAAGAAAGAATGTTTAGAGCTAGAAGTTGAAACCTAAAAATTGGCATATTCATAGGTATATTATAACAATTGAAACATGACATGATTCATGACCAACTTAATTCTATTCTCATGAATGATACATATGTACATGAATAATTAAAAAATAATATGTTTAATTTTTTTTTAATATGTAAAATGATTCAGTTCAATTTGGGGCCACAAACTACATCATAAACCAAATATTCTTTAGTAAACTAAATCGAACTATTTTGAAAAAATCAAAAATTCGATTCGTTCAGATCCAACTTGATCCGCAATTTGATTTTTTTTTTCAACATGGCCCTGTGCAAGACCGTCTAATCCATTATACAATCATTAAATTAATTATAGGATTTGATATGATAGATACTTCAATCCTATAAACTTTTCAAATATGACAAGAGCAATCTCACAATGATGATGATGATGATGATGATGATGAAGAACCGGTTAGCGTAATGAAAATTTTTGAGGAAATTTACTGTATAATTGCTCACTTGTTAAAGCTAAATTATACTTAATTATCAAAACAAGTGTGTGATTTGATATGAATGTGTTGGTGCATTTTATATATTACTTTTGTATGTACTATCAAGATTGTAGAATCTAACTACATTGCACCTAACATCCAAATACCCCACATGCCCTAAGGTATGGCATCCAAAAGCTATCATGACCAAAATGCTAGCATCTAGACACCAAAGTGTGGCATCCAAACACTAAGTAGTCCATAACTTTCCTGCCAAGTTTTGACCATGGCATTTGGACGTTAGTTGATAAAAACTAGCTGTTGGAGTATTTAACACTTGAGCAAATGAGAGAGAAATTGGGTATACGAACTAGTTTTTGTTAGAGCCTATAAATAAGGGTTGTTGGCCAAATTTAATACTCTTAGAAGTGCTCATTAATTATTACAAACACTTGTATTAGATCTCTTAATCCTCTTTTTTGCAATATTTGCTATTGTTGCAAGAGAGAGTGAGTAGTGCTATGAGAATTTTGTTTGTAAATACTTGTAAGGGACTATAATTTATTAAGTGTATATTTGTGAGCATTGAGTTGTGCCAAGTGACAGAGTGAGTTTGTTGTAAAGATACAACTCTCTTGTTGATATTTGTGAGTGTGTTTATGGTTTTATGTTGTAACTTTTTTGTAAGTAAAAATTATTGGTTATCAATAAAGTGTTTGTAAAGTCTTTTTTTGGAAGCCAATTTTGAATCCATGAAGATCAAGGCTGATCAAATCCACGTAAGATTGGGCTTAATTTCTTATCTTTTTATCTTTTACTTTATTGTAATTTATATATTATTGTTATTTATTTGTTGAATTGCATTGTTTCGAGATTAGATTCCAAAAAAAGGATAAATTAACTCTAATACTCAATTCACCCCTCTTGAGTTTTATCCTAGGTACTCATTAGGTTTTAATAATAATAAGATATAACAATTGGAAAAATTAGTTTCTATTTTTAGAAGGCATAGGTCGTATTATATATATATATATATATATATATATATATATATAAACTAGTATTTTCCCTTTGACAGAAAAGGGTTTCCCTTTATAAGGGAAGAGGACTTCGTTTTAAGAAATCTTCTAAACCATAACAAAATGAAAATTAGAGAAAAATCTTTTAAACAAAATAGATAAATTTGTCCCGAAACAAATGAGTAATAAACTCAAACTGAATTTCCTTTTTTTTTTTTTTTTTTATTCGATGGCTAAATAAAAATGCTAGGCGGTTTTAACAATTTCCATTTCTAAACTGGTTTTTCTCTATAAGTCAAGTAATGACACCTAATATGGATTATTTCTATCTAGTTGAAGTTTTCATTATAATCATGATAACGAAGCAAAGTTCCTGTGAAGTTCCGCTAAAATCAAATTAAAAACAATTTAACCGACGCGTTAATTAATAGGTTTAAAATGTTTGATTTGTTTAAGCATCAAATTCTATGTAACTTAGCTTCAGTTCATTTCAATGATATTTCAATTTTAGTATAAACTTAAATAGAAACAACTGTAACTCTTATTCTAAAAAACATTTTGAAAGACCATTTGATTCAACTGATCAAGTGTCCCTACGTAAAAAAATAAAACCAAACTAAACTGAATCGAGTACCAAATTAGAAGGTTTTGTAATCAAGCTCTCATTCAAGCCCAGAAATATGTCAAATCAACATTCTTCAATTACATTCCCGTGTAAAAAATTGTTTATTAGAATACGCAGACTATACATATTCACGGTTGAATTCCAAATCGAAAAAGCAACTGCCAGTTCAATAACCAATGGCAGATCCGTTTGGCAAAATCAGATCAGTTTGGCAGTTCCAGAATTAGTTAGAAAATTGCTGATTTTTCGATTTTTGTGCAGTTCCTCAGCTTAGAACAGGATAGAATGGCAATTCCAGCTGAATCTGCTAAAAAAATATAAAATATAACATTTTAAATGTTTAAACTAATCTGTGTGAGTAGTAAAAATTTAATACTTATTTATAACTTTTAATATATTGTTATTAACAAACGCATATATAAATATATCGGGTTTGTCTTATTTGGTTTGTATAGATTTCTACTGAAAGTAAAATCTCTTTTTTTTTTTTAATGTCCAGCTACTTATTATCTCATAATTTTTTTTGTTTTTTTACATTTAGAGTATTTTATTGTCCTATGTTGCTAACACAATAATTAAAATTGGATGTATTTATATATAAATAAATATATATTCTAAACAAATATTTAAAAGAATGGGTTAAAAATTTTAATGCTATTATAGCCAATTATTATTTTGAGTTTATAATATTTTGCATTTGAAATTAAAATATTTTTCCTTTTAATTTTAACTCTAATAAAATGTATCAATTCTACGGCTCCAAAACCGAACTAGGGACCATTAGTTTCAATTCCGGTTCTTCAATTTTCAAAATAGAACCAACATTTCCAGTTCCACTTCGAGACCCATGAAGAAAAAATTGTATGTTTTTAAATGATGGCAGGTATTACGGGGAAAAAAATTGTAGGTATTGATATCGACAACATGGCTCATTCTTGAACTATTTTACCTTTTTCTTTTTTCCTAAAATATATAATCATTTTCCGTGGACTATAAAGAATGGAAGATCAATACCCTATTTCAGTTCAGTAGGCAACGATCATGATATGTCACTGGGAACAGAAACCTCAACCTTAAATGAAGGACAATTCCCCTAAACATGGTAACATTTGTTTAACAAACCTGTAATCAGCCTCTCCTAGTGTAACGATCTTCTACATTTATACACAAGACTTCGAGATCAAGCACCAAAAATTTAGAGAATTTGATAGCTTGGGAACTCGGCTTGATCTGGCACCGTTTGAGACCTCATCGTGGAAGCGATACAAAGAATAATCTGTTTGCCATCAACTATCATACCGAATAATTGAGATGCACATCCGGGCAAACTGATACGAACCACCGCACAGGTATTACTTGAGACGCACCTCAATGTTGCAAACGTCGTTTCTTCCATTTATGTATTACTTTTTACTGGCAGATAGTAGAGATGCACAAACACTAAATAGAAAGAGATTTTCAGAAGGTGCTCTTAAGTTTATCTGCATATCGTTAATGGTGATGCAATTACTCAACGAAGGACAACCACCAAAATGGTTAGAATTCTTTTACTTAACTATCCAGTCGCATGGTTATGCCAATTGCCACCAGAAGAGGAAAAACAATGCAGCTCTACCATTCTTCACGGTACAAAGCTACCAATGCAAGTTCGATGTTCCAGAAGAGAGTTTCAATCTAGTTCTAACCACCGTCAGAAAGGAATCACACAGGTGATGCTGCAGCCTTGCCTGATCATGCATGACAAACAATGCAAATCTGAAACATTGTATCTCAATGAAGGTCCTTTCTAACAAAGAAAAGAGCTGTCACAGTCCATGAACACAAAACATTAGTTGGGACAATCCAGATTCAGTAAAAATTAGAACACAATTTTCAGAAGGGGGAAAATCCTGGTATATTATTTCATATCTGAAAAACTTGCTCAATGCAGAGCAAGGAAAAACAAGTCAATTTCAAAAAAAAAAAAAAAAAAAAAGGGGAATATCCCACTAGTTAAAAGAAGAGTACAACTTCTGACATTAATCTAAATATCAAATCAATTATGAATTCAGGGGGAAAAAATGTTTCCCAACTAAAAAAGCAAATTGATGGCCGATTCTTATTCACAAACTAATGTCAGAAAAAAAGGGCAAGGTACAAAAATCACTGACAAGCATACATCTACTGCAAACAAAATTGACTCGTCAGGGCAAATCAGCAGCCCCACACCACATCTGTAGGAAGGCACCTCCTCCAACATTCAATCTAATTGGGATGCCGTGATGAACAAGCAAACATCCATTGAAATCAGCATCCAGTGATCCCATCCAGTCAGTCTCAGTTCAAGAGGAAGCTGGGCTTTTATAATATTGAGCAAAGCATTGAACTCTTCAAGACGGGGCATGAAACAATGAAAAATCCACTGCCAAATACAAGTCCATAAATAATCATGTACCACTATTTTTAATCCAGACTACAGAAAATACGGTTTACACTTATGGAACCCAAAATAAAAATGCTTCCAGGGCACCCCTCTAAGAATCATTTCAAAAACAAATTTTTAATCATTTTATCCTTATCAAAATTGAAGGCAATCGACCACGCTTCAACCCCTGAAATTGAACAAAATGTTGGAGAGACGGTAACTACCACCACTCACCATTGTCTAGTGCAATTGGTTTAGCTACTACAACAATATATGTAAATGTCAAGTAGAACTAATAAGCCAAACCTACTTACAAACTACTCAAATTCAGCTTGATACTTACACGAAATTGATGCAACAGCAATTAGGTTGAACTTGAGCTAAAGCTACTAGTCGAGCTCAAGCTGATATAAAGTAAGCTTACAAGTCTAATCTGACTCGAGCCAAGCTTATTTCATAATTTAAATCAAGTTTAGATATCAATGTTATTTTAACTTAAAGAAACTATATCTTTAGACAATGGAGCTTGAGCTTTGAAATTATGACTTAAGCATGAGCTAAGAACTGTTACAACTCAACTCCCTCATTTACAGGTCTTTTTAAATGTTTTCATGAATGAAGCTCATAATCTGGAAATACCTGGTTTTATGCACTTTGCTGGACTTGCCGGTGTATTTGTAGCATCCAGTCAACATAACCATTGGTACCTCCAATTTTGTCCTCGACAAAGTGTGTAAGAAGAAGAAAACCCTCTCTAGGCTGTTCACCTTGTCTTACAAGATGACATAGTTGATAATATGAATGGTCGCTCTCCCGATGTTTTTTCAGTGTTGCAAAGAGTTTCTTGGACATTTCATTATCATGCTGTTTAAGAATAACCTGATTCTGGTAAACAAAATGAAGGATAGGAAGTTAATAGATCAAAACAGACTAAGAGACAGCACAATCAGATCTAAATCGCTCGATAATTAAAGCAATAAGCTGTGGCAGCAGCAGTAGATAAGAAACACAAACAAATAAAAAGCAATTCAACCACTACAGCAGACACCATATCACATCATTACATTGTTTCTCCAGTAAGTCAAGAAGAGCTATTTTAAGTTAAATCCAATCCAATAGAGCACCAAGAGTCTCTATAAACTTTTGATATTTCGATCATTGCAGAATTAAGCACGAAAGAATTCATTTCAAACATCACATTTGCCCATACAGTGCCATAAAATATCAATACCACTTCATATAGAAACAACCTAAAGGATATGCAGTAGCACCAAATCTGTGCCTAAAATAATTAATCAAAGATATTCTTGCTGATCTGCTACATGCTTCACTTCCAAGAAATTACAACATCCTCTATTTAGTCACATTAGACTTCATCAGCAATATCTGCAGCCTGTTTACCTCACTCTAAGGCTATACTGGCAATCTACTGGCAACCATAGCCTTCTTACAGTTGAAAACTGAGACAATTAAGGAAGTCCAGATACTCTTGGTAATACTTTAATTACTTTTCTTTACATGCTTAAACTTAACACTTGTGGTATCATCCTTTTTTCCCTCTTTGTGATAGATAACAACAGAAAAACAAGGGAAAAAGTTCAACTTGTAGAGAGACATTCAATAAAGAGAAACCAGTATCTATACTTCCTCCTTCCCCACCCCAGTAACAAATCCAGCAGTTTGCAGATCCAATTTCTACATTTTTTTATATCCCATTATTTTTCTATTTATGCCACTCGCTTAAGCAGTGCACCAATGTTGAAAAGGAAAGGAGAAATAGTGATAATATTCTATTTCAGCAATGTCTTCAACTTGAACACCCCCAACATATAGACTACTGATAGAAAATATCACACGTGAGAGATCAACTTCAGCAAGATTGCTGCAATTTCCTTCAGAGGGAACAATCTCCTTAACAGGTTATAAATCAACAAAATAGCAATAATACAATACAGTTCAATTCATGGCACAAAGTCCAAAAAACCATGCTATCTCTCTCATATGAAGGCATGTTTGTATAAAAATTAAACACAGAATAGAAATATTAGTAGTCAATTAAGTAATACCTACAATGACAATGAGCTTACCCTTGATAAATCAGATGCATAGTCTTGACCCAATAAACTCATAGCTGTATCAGGCAGAAGCATTCTACCAAACCATACAACAAATCGAAAACCATCATCATACAAATAGAGGCCCCGAGAATCTAAGCTATCTGCTGTTAGAGGTAGCTTTCTCAGCGTGTTCTTGACATCATGACCATGTGAAGATTTCTGTTAAATGAAAGTGCAAAAACAACACAACAACCTATTAAAACCCCCGTAGGAATTTAATCATTCCAGGTAAAAAGGAAAGGTTATCCACAGAGGTAAGTATTGACCTGTAGGAGGTACTCATCAAGGCGAATTAAATCAGGATACAGGAGTTTCAGCAGCTTTTTCACTGGCAGTGACATCATAGTATAACCAGCTGCACAACGCTCATCAAGTGGAACATCTGCAAATCCTCCTCGCAATGCTGTTGATTTACACAGTGCCAAACCATACAAAGGCAAAAACTTCAAAGACTCTGGATATATCATTCTAGTCCCCAACCGATGCTGGACAGCATATAGGTTCCGGTATTCCCTTAGGGCCTTAACTATCCTTTGTTGGACAGCATTTCGTGCCTCCTCCAACTTGTATGATAATGTCTTCTCAATTGCTGCAATTCAAATTGTGTTCATAGCTAAATCATTATATTACAAAAGAATTCATTTGCACTATAATTCAAAAAGAGCGAGAGAGCAATCCTTTTTTGCTTTTAGTAAAAGAGGAAATCTTTTAAATTCTTACCTAACCGGCTAAATAGAGATACAATAGCACCAGTGTCAGCCTGCCGGTACATTTCTCCTAAATCTGTCACCACTGGCGCTGCTGCAGTGTGCACTCTGATACGCCTCTCTCCACAAGAGGCAGTGTAACTTTGAAAGTTAAGGAAACTCATGTAGGATTTTTTACACCAAGAACACCTCAATTACAAAGATAAATTACAATAAAAAAACTGCTTCTGAATAAAGTGATGCCAAAAAATAACACCTGGGCATTGACACAATCAACCAGAAAAATAAGTGGCTCTATACAATGCCAAATTCGCAATTATTTGATCAAGCATATTTAATCAAATTTAGTTTCAAAGGCCAAGGAAAGGTCAGTGAAGAAGACTTAATAGAATAATGAAGGTGAATTTACAATATGACCCGCTTTACCACAAAGTTTGTGCAATTTTTTGCTCTACTTCTAAGATTTGCAATGCCTCCCTAGTCTCTCGAAAATCTGAACTATTGAATTAGAGCTACTTAGAGAAATTTAATGGAGCTAAGCCTATTTTAAGGGAGTTTGAAGGATAAACACACAAACCCAAAATTCACAGAAATTTAAGTTGACATTACACAAACGAATGAAAGGAACTATTCTCTGGGAAAGCTACCACTATCCAGGTTAATCTTTTTGACTAGTCTTCAATAAATAATTCACATACATACAACAAAAGCAAAAGGAAAATTAGAACAAATTCCTCATTAACATAACAAAAACAAGTAGCACTTTATACGAATAAGCTGAATATTCAACAAAAAAGGATACAGTAAAGCAACTTGGAAAAAAACAGTCTGAGTAGTGAGTAGTGTCTCTTCAAGAGATAACTGCATTGCATATGCTTTGTCACAATCAACTGCTGGAAGAGCTAACAGATCGGTGGATCTACATAAAGTTCCCGTGATAAGATGTAAAGCGAACACCTATGATTTACATGAAATACATCAGGTAAAATATGTCCAATGTGACCCAAAAGATTATACAATTTCATGTTAGCATAAATATGATTATATCATTGATAATGCAAACAGTACAAGACCATGATAGTTGCACACCTTTTCCACATCTTATGCGCATTACAGCTTCCCATCCAGTCTCTCTTGTGAGGTCTCTGGATAACTCATGCCTCAATTTCTCTCCATGGATTACTGATTGGAAACTTGGATAATAGTAAACCTGGCCTCCAGTGTACTTTGCCAGGGTTCCTGCATAAAAATTCATTTGAATATAGCATAACCACCCAGCATATTAACTTAACTTTTCCAAACTAAATTAATTTATTAACCAGGTTTTCATGGATGAAGTTATATTAAATAAAAGATGTAGAGAGGGAGGAGAGGAGGGGGAAGAGGGGGGGGGGTAGGGGGGGTGGTAGTGAACAAAAACAATAAATAGTATCGGTATTGGAACCAAAGTATATCCCAAACCTGGGAATAAAAATTATTATAAGATGGCAACACGACAGTACATAAAAAACGTAGAAAGTGTGAGATCCTTTGTGCTATTTGATCAGAAAAACAAATCTATCATTTCAGTGCACGCCTACAGGTATAGTATCCCCAATAATCTCTCTCCAGCCGTAATGACCTTAATATCTGGCTGCCAAAATACTAAATGCTGCAGAAATGATTTTGACAAGGAAATTGGAAATGCTTCAATAAAAATTAAACTCTCATGAAGAACCTTAAGAAATTCTTGCCACATCAAACTCTTACCACAAAAAGAAGCATGAATATTTAACCTCCAAAGCCCAAAATACTTGTACCCAATTTGAATTCTTCCTAACATAATAAAGATTAACTTTTCTTTTTTTTTTTTAGTCCGTTGGTGTTTGGTAAGTGCAGATTTGGGTATGGACTCTTGCCATGGTAGACTGGCATCCAAGAGATTAATGAATCAGTACCTAATGATGCAATGTCAGTGTACTTGTCATTGAAGGCATATACGTTAACCCCTATCTGGTACTTAGTGAGATCAGCAGCCATCTGTTTGTAAAATGGATCTTCGGGTAATCTTAACGCATGTTCTTTATCTGTTCCATAGACGCGTTGATCCTCTCCTCGCAACCTTAAACGACCAATACCGAGAGATGGCATGGTGTTTTGGAAAATAAGCAATTTACCCCCAAGTTGACTCTGTGCACAGACAAAGAAAATATATTTGCATATAAGATAGATGCATGTCCCCCCGATAAGTATCCAAATCCAGAGAAGAACAAGAAGAAGAAGGAGAGAGAGAACAAAATTTTCATTAATTATGAAAAAGAGGATCGCATGACACACCATCACCATATATGCTGCCTTGAGAGCTGGGCCAAAGGCTGATTCCACATTCATATTATTTTGAAACATGGATGGTAAGCTGTCCAGGAATGTCTCCACAACACCTCGAGATTCTGACAGGTTGACAAGGAGATCATCTGGCAGTGGAACAAACACGTCATCCAGATCCGAGACAACCATCATTTGTGGCTGTGTCAATGATGACTGCAAAAGGCAGTACTCAGAGGTCATGTGGCAATCACTTCCACATTTTTCGAATATTTAGACAGCTAGAGATCACTTGACAGCTTACCTTCATATTGTAGAAATGTATCGTGCTGTCATAGGTAATGAACCCTATCTGCGTCCTAGGGAATCCAGGGAGACTATCCAAACAAGACCTGATAGTTTGAGCCACAACCTATACATGGATATTGGATACATTAGGTTAAGCATCACTCACCAATTAAAAGTGCATTAGAAAGCACCAAGAGTCAAAATGGTATTTTATAAAAGCAATGTCACTTGTCATTAAGATACATTCACATAGCTTCATCAACCACCTGGATAATCAAGTGTTGAGATTGCCTTAGGTTGAACATGTGATATTCAATTAAGACATTAACATACTGCAAAGATGTCCATTTTGCACTTAACTCATTCATAAAAAACAACATTCTATGATACTACACCCTAATATGCTCATATGGTTAAGGAAAACCAAAAGAGCATGTTTCTGCTCTTCATTTATATTCCTTACCTCTACCATGCCGCTCCTGACTGCAGATATTGAGACATCAATGAGAAAAAAGTAAAGTGGTGGCATCGGAGGCCGGACCATGTATTCTGTGGGAGCAACAAATTCCACACTTCCCTTGATAAGCTCAGGTCGTTGATCCAGATCAACTCTTCTCCCAGTTGCATCTAGATTCGCAAAGTAATCACCAGGTACTGCATGTAAGAAATTCAAGCATTAGCAAGAGTACCATCGCTCATCACAAAAACAAAATAAAATCAAAAGAATATGCAATTGACAGTTTATCATTTCATTGCAAGGAATGATGTTCTTAAAACAATGAATTTCCCACACATCATGGACAGGTCCATGGAAATGGTCAGATTGTATAAATAACCTGGTTTAAAAGTTCTTCTTCTAAGGCAAATAAATACTATAATTTGAACAAAAGTTATACAACTAACAGAGTAAAGTATCTGTAACTAGACAACAAAGCTACTGGTATTTATTATTGATTCTTTGATTCCATTAGAGGAGCTCGTGATCTGGAACATTCATTTCCATTGAGGGGAAAAAAAAAAATATATATATATATATAGAAGAATGTACAAAGAACCAGCAAAGAGAATGTTGGGAGCCGCAGGTCTGTAATAACAGAGTATTTACCATCATTAAGTAAACTACAGATGTTGCAGCGCCATTTTCTTCCTGCATCAGTAAATGAAACATATGGATTTATGTAGGTGCGGCATCTTCTACAACGAATTATACCAGTTGAGCGAAATTGACAACAGGTACTTCCTCCTGAATGATGAGAAACAGCACTCAACAGGTGCAAGGTTGAATTTTCATAAAAAAGCTTTCAAATAACAATAAGTGATAATCTAGAGATATGATATAGTTATACTTACCCCATCGGGAGCTTCAGCCAGAGGACATACAACTGCTCCTAAAGGCAAGTGCCACCTTGAAATCAAAGACTGGGAATTTGGTATGGCACTCGTTGTGAGACGAAGATACCTAGATGGGCAATTCATTGGAAACATTTCTGCAAAAGAATTTGGCTCGACATCCCCATCCAGTGGTCTTGGTAGTGCATTAAAATCAACCCCTGAGTCCAGTGATCCAGGGACAGAACCAAGGGAAAGAGAGCTGAAATCTTCTGCCAAACCTTGGAAAGAACCTGTTGGAGGTCCAGATCCTAGATGCTGTGCTTGGTCCCTAGAATGCATGCCCAGTGGAGCTGCTACTGGTGGTGGGGGAACATAACCTCCAGGATGCGCATGAAATGGTGAAGGTGACGCCAGTGCAGCCGGTGCGTAAGCCCCTTGAGAAGCAGCAAAAGGAGGCTGCAAACTCGGACCCTGTGAAGGCATGTTAGACTGTTGAATGGAATATCCAGGCAAAGGTGGTGGTGGTGGCCCAGGACGAGAGGCTGGATAGGATGAGTCTGCAGGGGTAAATGGCTGCACACTTGGCCTGAAGGTTGTAAATGAAGAGTCAAATGGGGAAGGGGGTGTATTCACACTAGATGGTGAAAAATTTGGTTTCTGAGGAGGAGACCCCATTGGAACCGAAGGTACTTGGGTGGGTGGACGAAGGGGAATTGGAGGGGTAGATGGTGGCTGCCCCAAATGGGGAGCACGTGGAGGTGGTGGTACCTGTGGTGGTGGGGGAAATTGTGGTGTACTATGAAGCTGGAAAGGTCCAGATGCCGGCAGCACATAAGGTGTTGGTTGAGGAGGGACAGATGGATTATGGAATGTAGACTGAGGAGGTGGCTGTAAACCAGGTCCATCTGTTCTAGCAGTAGAGCTAGAGGGTGGGGGTGGCCTGTGAGGTGGGGCAGAAAATGGTGCATTAGGTCTTGAAGAAGGGGGGCCCGACCCAACCACTGGACCAGTTGATGAAAAGGGTCGCATTGGTGGAGGAGCAGCTGCAAATGGTGAGGTGGCAGGCCTGCCAGGAAAAGCTGGACGGCCTGGATTATCTGTTCCCATCTACTTAAATTAATAATT
Organism: Combretum micranthum; assembly: GCA_024138025.1. Classification (NCBI taxonomy): domain Eukaryota; kingdom Viridiplantae; phylum Streptophyta; class Magnoliopsida; order Myrtales; family Combretaceae; genus Combretum; species Combretum micranthum. Next base: position 920,355 of record JAMXBD010000429.1, on the reverse strand, counting down.
TATCTACCTGTGATAACACCATAGGTAGAACCTGTCACAGTCAGGGACAGGATAAAAGTTTAAGAATGTACTACTATATCTCATAGATGGAGAGTATTAAAATGGATGGAATTAGCATACACACAACAAAGTTACAGCCATTAAGCAACCCATATACATCAAAGTATCACATAATTCATAAGCTCGTTCAAAACTAAACTTAGTCAATGCTACACATAGAATGGGCCACTTGCAGGGAAAAGAGAGGAGCCTAAGAACGGTATTCAATTTTCACTCTTTTAGAAGATTCTGGGGAGGGACTCAATAATAGCAAACCCTCTTTCTTGAGTAACATGAAGGAAAAAGTACACTTTTGTTTATCTTTATTACGCAGTCAAAAAAATTCTTTTACCTTCTTTCGCAATTACCCCAAATCTCCCTCTTACCCAAGCACCTCCTTTTTGCGGATTGACACTAAAAATTTTATAGACTTATAGGCACACAGCTGCCAGTACATTAGTAGTAATTCTCAACACAGCCACGAATTCAACTGAATTTGAAATCCAAATCATGCAAGTCAACATGAATTTAAAAACAAAATTAAGTAACCGCGACAGTATCACTCTCGTACATTTCCAAAACTAACCTGAGCACAACACGAATCATAACAGTTTTTAATCCAGCAATTACACTAATTGCCATCACTGCCAAAATATCTAATCGCAGATCCAATCTATACATAAAAACAAGTTCAATTAAACTACATCAATCAAACGAGGCGCATCCTCAAATGCTCATGACTAACCAAAACTCTTACTTTCCGATCAACACTCTGTACGGAGATTAAACACACAACAATACTAAGTGTACAAACTGAAACATGTACGCTGATCTATCGGATTCAACATAAAAATTACCGATAGACAAGGATTTTGGATTAATAGCTCGTGGTGAGATTACCTGATCGAGAGAAAACCGGAATCAAAACCCTAGAGCTTCGAAATAGTGTAGGATCAATTGATGTAAATCGATCAAGCGGCGACACAGAGAAGAGAGAGAGGGGAGGCAGTGGGATGTGGAATTTGGAGAAAGAGGGAGGGGGAGAGAGAGAGAGAGAGAGGGGGGGGCGAGGGGGATCGGAGAGTAAGCTTGAAGCTGTCCGGCTCGTGTTTTTTTAATGTTCTTTTCCTTATTAATTATCTTATTATTGTACTTTAATTTTTTACTTAATTTCCTTTCGTTTTTAACTTTTTAAAGAACATAGCAAATACAGTGTGTGTCTCTAGTAATGATGGTATTTAAGGGTGGATTATACTGTACATTATCTTTATCTAAGCTATATCGATATCATATCTATATCTTATTTATATGATCTGTATATGAGTAAAAAAATCTGATTTTTAATATATATCTAATTCTTGATATAAATTTATTTGAAAGTAATAAAAATAAAATATCAAAATAATAAAATAAAATAACGAACCGACCTAGATTTTAAAGTTTTTTTAATTGTTTAATAACTGAATATTTCTTATTTTTACAAATAACTATTTGAAATATAGAAATGTGTAATTTTTTATAATATAGAAATATGTATTTGACACCTAAAATTTGTTATTTTTACAATTAATTATAATTAATTACTTGAATTGTATGTGTTTAACATGGTAATAAATTGCCATATTCAATCTTAATATATTATTTGCACAAGTTGGCAAAATTTAAATATAAAATGTGACATTTACCTTTTTTCTTTATACAATAATATCATGTTTGATATGCAGGAATGAACTCGAAATGAAATCATGATTCTGGGTTCATTCTCATTCCTATATTTGGTTACGTTTTTAAAAGTCGAAATCGTGATTTCTGAAATCGACGATTCCGGCTTTGAGGAGAAATTCGATTATGTTCTTGAGAAGGTGGAATCCCGATTCCATTCCTTTCTCATAAACAATTAACATTAAATTACCTTTTGATCATCTTATTTATTTATTATTCTCATTAATTATTGAGGATAAATTTTATAAATAATATGTTAATTTCATTTTTTTCCAATATATATCCAAGCAAAGGAATGGATTTATCATTCTACCTTACATTCCATTCATTTTTATTCAAATCTATTCCATTTCGAACGATTCATGTGTACCAAACATGACATAACGTCCTCATGATTAAATTTTGAGAATATAACTAAGTTTTCATATTACTTTTTTATGGTAAATATAAAGTACCTAAATCTTACTCAATTTTACAATTAATTAGGGAAAGTTTAAAAGCATCACTTTATTATCAACAAACAAACAATAGTATAAATGAGTCCAGTAGAGCCGAGATAAGCTTTTAAATGTTCGAACTTGGCTCGTTTTAAAAAAACTAATGAGCTCGATCTGAGCTAAACTAACTAAGTTTAAAAATTATAGGCTCTAGCTCATTAAGAAATTGCAAGCTTGAGCTTAACTCAAAATCTACCAAATGAGCCTATTTAAAAGCCGAGCTTTAGGTTGAGTACCTCTAGACAAGCCTAATTGTTAAGATAAAGATTAGCTAGAAAAACTCCAAACAAACATAGCTAAAAGACTTAACTCATATACATTAAATCAAGTCGAACACAAAATGTTTGGCTAAAAAATTCAAGCTAAGTCAAACAAGCCATAACTTGAAAGATAAGCTATTGAGCCAACAAAAGTAGGCGATTAAATATTTAACACCAAATCCTCTGAGTTGGAATGGTGTAAAGAACTATAGTGACTTTTATCAAGTGCCAATGGTAAGTTTCTTTGTGAAATAGTTCATGTATTACAACAAACAACACTATAACCACAATGTTTTTAGGGGTGAGTAAATAACCCTATTGTACAAGGTACTCACATGTACCATACTAGGTTGAGTATGACTTAACAAAGTACTAAGAGTCAAAAGTAGGATGTGAAGTTTTTCTTGGTTTTGACATTATAGGTATAGTAATGGGGACTTCATACCCCATGCCTATCCTAAAATCTAAAGACTAATGTCTTAGCAAACCCCATACATATCCCGAAATATTTATTCTATTAAAAATTTATAAAATAATATAAATATATAAGAAGTAAATAATAATAATCTATTTTTCATTTTGCGATCGCTTTTATTTAAGATTATCATCTGTCGACTATCTTTTAACAATTCTTATTAAAAAAAAACTTGTACTAGTTTTATTATGGAAATACTTATAATTTTTATTTTGGAAGAATTTCAATTGTATATACTTAAACCTTTAATTTTATGTAGAAGTGTTATTTATCTTTAGAGACTAATTATTATAGAAGTGGCTTCAAAGTTTTTTTTTTTTTTATTTCAAAATATACTTAATGTTTTACAATTTTGTTGAAATCACATTATCAAATTCTACAAGTATTTATTGTAGATATCAACTTTAACACATAACTGAATCCTCCACGTTATAAAACTTGTGATATGAAAATTTTTTTTTTTCAAATTTCTTAAAATAGGTTATTTACAATAAATATATAAAATAAGGTAGTATTACATATTACATAAATCGTACATATTATAATAAACTTAAAATTTGAAAAAAAAAATTACAAGTTTCACACTTACCCTTAGTTTTTATGATGTGTCCCACGTGAAAAATCTCAACAACCAATTCTTCTCCTTCGCCTTACAAAAAAGCAACAAACACACAAAATATTTAATGTTCAAAAAATATATATAATATTTATATAATAACTAATGTCTAATGATGAAAAAAATTGATACCGAAGAGCTGCATTTGTAATATTAAATATATAAAATGTGATGCATGGTAAAATAAAATTATATTATACATTAAATATATAATAAATAATATATTATAATATATAATGTCATATTGCTGAATTAAATAGTTAATTTTAAATATAAGTTAAGTTCATGTAATTAATCAAGAAATGAAAAAGGTTCAGGTGATAAATTAAAAAAAATAGTAAAATTTCAAGTATCAAATTAATACTTTTAAACTTTTGATAATTAATTGTAAAATTAAGTAAAGTTCATACACCAAATGTGTCAAATTTACTCTGTTTGTTAACTTAAGCATTTTTTGTAGACAGTGAAAATAAGTATTTTAGTTTTAATTTTATGATTTGTCTACTTTTAGACACTTATCTATATCTATATTATAGGGTCAAAACTTGAGTGCTTTGAGTTAAAAAACAACTTATTATAATTAAACATAAGTTAATTTTACATTTACTAATTTTTCATTTATTTACAATCAAGCTCCAATCATTCTCTACCATAAAATAACCTAGCATTTTACCTATTATCAAATTTTTTTCTCTATATGCTTTTCCCTTTTTTTTGCTACCTTAAATTCTCCAAGTTTCTCTTCTTTAGAACTAATAGTTTTGTCAATGTTCTTACATGGAGGTTCAAATTTCTACAATTAATAAGAAAGAAAGTAGCTTATGGCCCAAAAAAAAAAAAAAAAGGATAAGAAAAGGGCTTTCAAAGAGCTCTATGCCAAACTGGCCTAATCAAAACCCACTAGTTAATGGGTTAAATTGCCTTAGCCTAGAACTGGCCTAGATATATGGCAGGTCAGGCTGGCCATAATAAGCCCAACGATTCATAAGCCAAGTAACAACCTGTTGAACCATGAAAATGAACAAATATACACTTCTATGTTTTATAGTATTTCACATTTGAATTTGTCCCACAATGGCTTTAGCTAAAAGCTCCAACGCTTCTTCTCTGCATTCTTACCAGAAAACACACTCCTCTTCACCTCATCATCCAGTAGAAGACAAACTCTCTCTTGAGAGATGAAAGTAGAACCGTAACCTACCCAAAAGCCCAAAGATGATAAAGACGATAATGAAGAAGATGAACCCAAACAAACCGAACTCGAAGATGATAACAACCACAACTGCCACCACTATCATCCCAATGACAACAATTCCAATCCCTATCCTAAACATAACCATAACCTTAAACCTTTTTAGCTGCCTGCCCACACCCTACCCCCCTTTCCCCCCTCCTCTCTCTATTTTCTCAATGACAATGTCTGACAAGTGACATGTGCTATTTTTTTTTTCAATTTCCATAATTGCACTAATAGGGTACTTTCATTTGTCCATTTCACATTTTTCACTTTCACATTGTTTTCATTTGTCCGTATTACACATTTGGGCTTTTTCAAGTGTCATTCTTCTTTTTTTATTTTTATTTCCAACTTACTTGATCCGACGAGTAACGGGTCAGCAATCTTCAACTGTTTACAACCTAGTTACCTGTCGAGCCTTCAGACAAGTCTAACCCATTGGTACAGGGTTAAGTTGGGTCATGGTCCAGTTTTGCCCATGCCAAGGTTTAACTTTTCATTAGGTCTGCATGTGAAAGCGAAGAAGATTGTGCATGTCTTGGCCAAGTTTTTTCTTTTTTTTTCCCCTTCATTTTTGCTAGCAACTCAATAGGGGGTAGCATGGATCGGTTAGATCCAATTTTCACTGAAACTAAACGAAAACATAATTTATTGTTTGATTTTTTTCTTTTTCTTAAACCAAACCATTAAATAATAGTTTAGTTCGATTCATATTATGAATTAATTCAAAATTTTAATTAAAAAAACTTAGTTTTAATATTTATATTTGTGTGGATATTCAAATATTGAAATCACACCATAAAGTTTATATTGTAAACTCAACAAAATAATTTATAAATTAATCATATTTGTAATCCATAATCCCTCTTTAAATCTTTTAGTCACTAATAAAGTACGTTTACTAACTAATACATAGTAAAATATAATCCATAATCCTCTAAAAAATAATTCAGTCAACCATCTACTAACAAATTTGGTAAAAAAAAAAATCATCTACCAACAAAAGTCGTGTATAAATAAAAGTGATCTTGTCACGCCTTAAAAAGCGACCCTGTAGGATTAATCTAAAGTTACAATACCACTTGTGTACCCATAATATAAGAACCATCTTGCAAGTTAGAGTTTACAAGACTATTTATTTATTAATATATCTTTAATTAAATGATACATTTACATATTATAATATTACTATAATTCAACTATGAAATCAATTTTCCACATTCTACTAAGATCGCAGAGAATCGGTATCTCCTACTAGATAGTGAAAATGGGGTTTCAATTCTACAAAATATAAAATCAATGCTATTTGTATAAATTATTCAAAATTATAATTTAAGTTCATGATAACATATCTCTAACTTCAATAAAATCTGTTGAAAAGGCAATCTTCACACATTCCTAGCCAAATCCTTGCTAGTATTATTCCTGCATAAAAATTGTTGGAGGGTAAGCGAACCATGAGCTCAATGAGATAACTTGACCAGACCACACATCAAGCAATAATAAACAAGTTTAATTAACAAGCGATGTAATGCAATAATTAACCATATGAGCAAGTACAAGTTTGGAGATCCAAAATCCAAACAAGATGAAGATTTACGCCCTCTCATCGGGGTTGGAAGGAAGCCATGAAGAGTGATATGCCGTGCCCAGGAGAATTAGAGAACCAAAGAAGAATGGGTACCATAAACTCTCACTATTATTTTAAAACATTTCACTCTTATCCTTGGAACAAAAAAACATCATTAAGTATTAGCTATTTCATGTCTATACCACAAGCGGTGCTCCTTCGATACCAGTTAGTTCCCGTGGAACAGTGTAGAACAAAGGTGACCTTGGAAGAACTAGGAAATTTACATCTAAGAAAACCAGCGCATCACCAAAGAACTGAAATGCTTATACGAGCGGGGTCATCACTCCTTTTTAATGCAGTATATGCAATTGATGTAATGCATATTCATTTTCATTTATAGTACCATTAGATTTTAGTCAGGTTTAAGGTAATTATACAATTCACAAACAATATCAACATGCTTCATATAGTAATTATCATAGGATAGAATTATCACTTATAATAAAATAATTTTAGCAATCAAGTATAAACCAAACATCATGCAATATACACAATCCCTCATGCATATCAATTGAATATATTATTATAAGTGTAGCTATACAAGCACAAATAATTATCCTCGCTAATTTGTTGTAATAGACTATTGAAAGTCCAAAACATGTTCTAGTTTTCCTATGAAATGAGATAACAGATATCTATTGCTATATTGTTATTTATATAATGGTATTAACGATATTTTTTCAAGTCCTAATTATCAATTCTAATATATTTTTCGTTATTTGGTTAGGTTCTTTATCTTTATACAAATTATATTAATTTGGTAAAGTTATATAATTTATATTTATATAAGAGAAATCTTCCTAAAATTATAAAATATTTTGAGTTGTAATTGATAATTTTGTTATTAAGCTTTTACTATTTATATAGTCTTTTTAATATATCTACATTAAGGTAATTGATATTTGTTATCTATTATTTATTTTCATTTTGCTTTTCTTGATTTTAATTTATATTTATATTTTATTTAAGGTGTTTTCTTTATTCTAAATTTACTTAAGTTTCTCTTTCGTTAGTATCCGCATTGACAGTGGATTTTATTATTTTCTTTGTTTGTTGACCTTATCTATTTTATGTTGATTGAAATTTCTATTTATATAGCTACATTTAATAGTTAGTTTTTTAATTATTTTTCTAATATATTTGTAGTTTCCTAAAGTTTAAAGGTATATCAATTATCTACTAAAATTAAAATTTATTTTTATCCATTAATTATAGAGTTTGTATTTAATAAATCAAGATTTTATTATTATCATCGTTTATTATTTTATATCGTTCTTTAGCTTGATTACCTTATGGTAGCTAATATTTATTTTCTAACATTTAGTTTCATCATGTTTCTCTTAATTTCATTTCATGTTATTATCTGTTATTTATGGAAATCACATTATTTATAATTTCAACTTAGTCTAGTTTTTCATTCTTATATTTTATCTATATAAAATATTTACTGGACAATTATTATAATCTAATTACTTTGTTTAATTTAGCTAAAGCATCTTTTAGTTATAATTGGTTATTAAAATATAGTACTTAACAAATATTTAAGCTTATTATTCTTAAATTTATTTGCTTTTTATTTATTTATAAAATTTTATCTATTATATTATTATTATTATTATTATTATTATTATTATTATTATTATTATTATTATTATTATATCTGTTACACAAACAAATTCTTCTTTAGGGAAATTTTGCACGTACGCTGTCATCCTACGCTACCAATGTTGAATCCTAGGATGCTGGTGTTCATGTAATTTTTACACGCTTTGAATTATGGAGTACACTAGCTTTGAAGGCCACCAGTGTACAACGTACGCCAGCATCAATGCCGCCGTTGTTGAACCTTGAACTGCCGATGTACGTGTAAAATTATATGTAACTTTTGAATTAGTATACACTAGCTCAAAGCTGCCAGCATTTATACGTACATTGCTAGTGTAAATGTTCTACGCCACCGACGTTTGTTCAATCTTATATGTTTTCAAAAATTACGTAGCTTCTGTTCCAATATACGCCGAGTCAACACCGCCGACCTATCCACATATGCCGCCAGCGTTAGCCAAGTACACTGCCAGCATATGACTGGTGTTGCCACTATTCATTACCTTCCTTGTTTTTCTTTTGTTCGTAATTCAATTTTCTTATATTATATATGTATTATACTTATGTTTAAAATATTTCTAAGTGTCTTTCCATAATTCACAACTATTTTTCGTGACATATTAATGCATATAACATCTTCTAATATTTGAATCTTGTGATTCCCAAGCTTCTATATCATAATATATATATATGTGTGTGTGTGTGTGTGTGTGTGTGTGTGTGTGAATGGAATTTTATGGTGAAGTATTACCTTGTTTGAGCTGGTATTGAGATGATATACCCTTCCCTAAAACTTGAAATGAACCTAGATTAATAAAAACATTGTTTAAGCTAGAGTTTAACATATAAACTCACTTGGAACGAAATTTTCACTTACCTTTCTTTGTTGATTCCTTAAGCTTGTGTTGAGCCTTGTTAAAGCTTGTTTTAATGGTGATGGCTGTGAGTGTTCTATGGTGTAGGAGAAGGACGAATTTGGTGGCTTTTGGTATGTTGTTTGCATGGTTTGTTGGCTGTCCAAATGAGTTTAATTATTTTGATCCTTAGTTCTTTAATGAGTTATATATATACACACAAATAGAAGAAGGGAGGCACCAGCTCCACATTTTCAGCCAATATTTCTACCAGATTTCTCCAACTTGTATGCATGATTTGTCGTGTTAAATGAGTTGTTTTGTTTGGCAATTTTCATTGGTTTTTCCCTTTGTTGAATTGACTTGTGAATTGCAAATTTTGGGCAAGTTGTTGGGAGGTTTTCAGCAAGGGAAAGTTGGACAATTTCCAACTGTGTATTGTCCATCCCACCGAATACATGTATATATATATATATATATTAATTTAATTAATCAATTATCTTATTTTTAAGATAGTTTATCAAGTTAAATGAGTATAAATATGTTAGTTATTTAGAAGTTTTGTCTCCAGAAATTTATTTAAAGTTTTTACAATTTTCTAGTTTGTCTCTCAATTCAAATTTGAGTCTATAGTTTACGTGATTAAGATTTTTTAGACCTGGTAAGCTAAGTTAGGATTTTAGTTCCTATAGGTTCAAATTTTTCTAACTAGAATAATAGTATGATCCAAATATTTTTCTAAAGTCTAAATTATTAATTATAGATTGTTTTCCTTCTTATCGCGTATTTATAATACTAGTAGTTCATATTTTGGTTATTATTTTATAATTAGTAGGTTCTATAAAGGAGTTATCTTTTATTGTTTTTGAAATGTATACTATTTTTAATTATATCTTGAGTTATTTACTCAAGATATGAAATTTTATTTGGTATCTATTAGGGTCAAATAATTTTTTTATTCAAGGTTTTTAAGTTATAAACGAGTTTATTATTACTCATAGGTTTATTCTAGAGTTTTTATTTGGTCATATGTTTAATCTCTGTTTTACATTTCCTATTCTGTTTATTTTACTAGTTATAAAGATTCTTGGTTACAGTGGTTAAATCAAGATTCTAGTCTTTATAGACTCAAAATTTTTTAACTAAAATATTAGTATAATTCAAATATTTAATTAGGATTTAGATTCTTTAGTATTGATCAGTTTTTGATCTTTTTGCATATTTTATAATTCTAATGATTCAACTTTAAACTATCTTTTTATAACCAATAGGTTTTAAAAATTAATCGTTTTTTATTGTATTTTGAAATTTAGGGTTAACTATAATTATTTGTTGAGTTATTGATTTGTGTTGTAGAATTATGTCCTAAGAATTATTGAATTTAATAATTGATAATAAAGTAAAATATTAGAGATAACTTGATATTCAGTGTATCACTATTTAGTTGGTGTAGAATTTATTTTCTAATTACTAAACTTAAAGTAAAAGGACTTTGAAGTTTATAGTATCCATCGATTTATCATCAATTAGTAATTGTTTAAGGTTATGATAGTTACATTATGCGTTTCAAAATTTTATTGATAAGGATTCTATGATCAAATTTGTTTACTCTTAAAAATTTTAAATTACGAAAAATTGGAAGTGATTTCTGTTACTTTTTATTATAGTTCTTTATGATTATATATTATATTTTTAATAATTATTATAATTATGTTATGTAAATTAGGGGAATTACAAATCTATTAACAAAATATGCAATGAAAAATTAATACATAATATGATATATAACTAAATAACAAAATTTATACTCCATAGAGTTCAAACGATTAATAGAAAAAAAAATAAAGTTACCAATAAATGAATATATCTTGAACCTAAAAAAACAATTTAAAAAAAGGAACAAGATATTATTAACCAATATCACAATACAATAAATATCATAATAAAATCATAAGACCTTTAATAAATCATTGTAACAAAATTTATAGTTACATGTAAAATATTTTTATATTTATCTAAAACGATTTGTTTGATTTTACGGATTAGTTCGATTTACTCCTATAAACCAAAAATCAATTTATAGATTTGTCGGATCAAGAATTATCTAAATCAAATTGTTCAAAAAATCATATTTTCGTTTGGTTTGGTTTATTTACAGATTGGTTTGGCTCGAACAGTTTTTTGCCTATCTTAAGGCTTTGGCTTTTTTCACAGTCAATGTTTATTTGGAAGAGGAGAAAATTATTGCCATAGTTTGTCATTTTTTTCTATGTCTTTCATATGAGATTATTGTATTTTTCATTAATATAAAAGGTATAAGAAAAATAATAGGGTATTTTAGAGGGAGCTCCTACAGTCTCGTTAATGGGTTGATTATTTAACTATTAAAAATAAATATTGTAAGTGATTTATTAAGTATTCCAATGTTGTAATCACGGTTAGATATAAGTATAAGTTGTTAAATAATCAAGAAGATTGGTCGTTAAAAAAAACATATAGAATTTTCCTTTTTGTAATGTATATCAATATTGTTTAATGTACATTGCACTTAATTTTCAAGGGAAGAATCATCCATATTAAGATTTGATTTCTTTTCCTTCTTTTGTGATACAGGATTTGAGAATGGGGAAGATGATTGGTGGATTGCGTGAAACATGTGGGCTATACTATATGGATTAAGCACCTCCTCTTACTACTTACTCAATTATTTAACCAAACCCCATGAAGATGCATTAACAATTTAACCATCTGACTTTAAAAATACTTTATTTAATGTGTCCCAATCAACAGTCTTTTCTTAGTCTCCAGTATTGGTCTGTTAATTAAGCAAATTGAGTCGTGTTTTGTTTAGCCCGAGAGTCAACAAACGAGCTACTATTCCCTTTCATTTAGTTTATTCTGGTATATGGGGATTCGCTCGTTTTACTACTCTTTTAGTTTCAATGCTCTATCATATTTATCGATCATCATTCAATGATGACATGATTATATTTAATAAAAATTCATTTGATATTTTTTATGCATTTCATTATGCTTTGTTTATGCGTTTTGAATTTATAATGCCAAGGAATACATGTCTAATTCATTTTAATCACATATGTTGAAGTATGGTATTTTCATCCCTCTTATGCTTATATTCCACAACAAAATAGAGTTGCTGAGCGTAAAAATCGCCATCTCATTGAGATTGCCAAGATTGTTGGTTCCAAAAGTAAGTAACCAAGAAATCTTTTTACAAAATTTTGTTTCTAGACTTGTTTTTGAAGTATCTTTTGATATAGTACCCAAAAACGTATTAAATTTGTAGTTGAAAAAATCACTTGATTTCTGAACTTATCTATGGTCGGTTTTATACTTTTAATATCTCTTTCTTAGTAAGTTATTAATCTGAATATAGTAAGTCAGTTTCAAATTCAATATCAAAGTGTAATGCATAAAACTAAATAAACGGATAAAGAGATAGAGAGGAGAGAGTGCTTGTCAATGTATAGTGATTCTATCTTGTACTTCAGCCCAATCTTGTAGCTCTATGCCAAGGTCCTAGTTGTCTTTACCAGTTCTTTCACTAAATCCAATAAGAAGAAATACAAAGAGTCTTGGGTAATCCACAATGCAACAACCTACATCACCTATCTTAGCTTCTATCTAAACTAACTCACGATCTAATAAGTGTTCTTTGTCACTTCTATATAACCACCACGTGTACAAGTGAAAATAGATAAGACTCGAGAATATACAATAATAATTTTCCCCTTTACTTAATATAAACAAAAATAAAACTTTCTTCTCGGGAGCTTCTAAAAGTGCTTTTAGAGGCTCTATAAGTTTTATCACAAGGTAAAAATTTCTAGATTGGTACTTAAAGTGTTTTTAACACTTTTGCTTAGTATTCTTTTCTGTATTCACTTCTAAGATCAATGTTGTGAACCTGGGGCTATGCCTTCAATTTATAATGCAAGGTTCGATGGTATTCTTTAAAATTTGTGTAGGATATTATGTAATTCTCGTTACTTTCCTTATCTTCAAAAATCTCCAACAAGAATTATTTAAATTGTTTTCATATAGGGTGAAAAGTAGCTGTTGGAGAATTGTTCTAGAAGGCTTCTAAGTTGTGAAAGTAATTCCAACTTGATTTATTAACACATAGAGCAAGACATGAAGAGCATCTTATTTGAATTCCTTCCATTTCTTGAAGATTTCCCTTGGTTCTCACAAGATTCTTCATCAAATGAGCTTTATTTTGCATTCCTTTTAATTCCGTAACACATCCAATAATATTTCAAGCTTAATTATATTATTTACAACTCAAAAACATATTGAAATCATCTTTACCCAAAATCCATACTTTGAATTTGATGAAACCATTATCTTTGATGATGTGAAAAATTAATTAAAAATCCTTTAGGATATTTGTCTTACTTATAGTGCAACACTTAAATATAAATTCCCTATTATATTCAATTTGTGGAGTAAGGTCTACGATGAGATTTGTTGCTCCAAATAAGAAAAATTTAACATTTGTTTTTGCAAATGAAATACACTTGTGCTTTTGAAAATTTCTATGACAGCAATACTTTTTTTTTCCCATATGTTAATTCAACATAAATATAATAAAATTTTATGCAATTAAAATATTATAGTAACACATTTAAACTCTTTTTGTTATCGTCAATATATCATAAATATTCTAACAAGGACATTATTGATTTATATGAACATATCTAAGCATTTTTTGGTTGGCGTAATTCTCACTACATGCTTTCTCACAATACAGTGCATGACAAGGTCCTTTTGCATCTTTTTCTTCCTAAACAATCGCTTTTTACCTTGCTTCCTCATGTCTTTGGTTGTTTGAGTTTTGTCCATGAGCTGTCTCCAAGTACTGACAAGTTTGATCTTTAATCAATTCGTTGCATATTTCTTAATTACTCTCGTAATAAAAAAGGGTATCATTGTTATTCAACTGAACATAATATGTTTTATGTTTATCTAGATGTGTCTTTCTTCGTGTAAACTCCATATTTTTCCACACCACCTCTATCTTCTGAGGATGAGTTGCCTTTATCATCTTTTTATTATTCACTTTCAGTTGATCAGGTTACTTCTACAACTTTGCTACCTTCACATATATCCCCTCATCTTAACCGGCTAAATATGTAGGTTTATGTTTGTCGACAGCACACTACCCCATAGGACTACATCTTCACCAAGTCCTCCAACAAACCTATATCCTCCTCCTTTTATTTGATTTTGATCTTCCTATTGCATTAAGAAAGGGTAAGTAATGTCATTATATACTCTTTTCTTTCAACTTCTCGTGCTTCATTTATTGCATCATTATATATGTTTCAAGCTCTATTTCAAAAACTTTAGCTTTCTTGATTAGCTTAACCCTGTACAGAAAGAAATTTATGCTCTTTATCATAATAACATAGAATCTTGTGCCTCTCCCCAAAGATAAATTCAGTTAGATGTGAATGGGTTTCTCAATGAAAGTCTTGTCTAATGGTACTATAGATCGATTGAAGGCTCATTTGGTTGTTAAAAGCTATACTCAAACATATTATGTTAATTATTGGGATACCTTTTCACTGGTAGCTAAGATAACTTCAATGCGTCTTTTGATTTCTCTTACTAGCACTCATCATTGACTTTTGCATCATCTAGCTATTAATAATGCTTTTCTATATTGTGATCTTGAAGAAGAGGCATATATCAAACAAACATCAGGCTTTGTTGTTCAAGGTGTGATACAGTTAGTTTGTCATCTAAAGAAATCTTTATATAGGCTTTAAACAATCTCTGCATGCTTAGTTTGGTATATTTAGTTCAATTGCGATTGAATTAGGTCTTTCCGGATATAATTAAAATCATTTTGTGTTTTATCGACAGTATGACGAGAAGAAAATTATATTAGTTACGTATGTTGATAACATTGTGATTTTAGAAGATGACCATGACAAGGATAAAGAAACCGAAGGATTTCCTACACCAAAAATTCCAAACTAAGGACATGACAATTTGAAGTATCTTCTTGGAATTGAAGTTATCCGATCTAAATGAGGTATATATCTATCTCAATAGAAGTATGTGCTTGACTTAATATCTGAAACCGGTTTAATCAGAGCAAAACCAATTGATTCATCCATGGATCTTAATGTTAACTTTTGTTTAATAAAGGATATGTCCTAAATGACCTAAAGAGGTATAGAAGGTTAATTTGTAAACTTAATTATCTTACAATAACACGACCTAATATATCATTTGCAATCAGTGTAGCAAGTCAAATCATGGGCTCACCTTGCACTCGTCATTAAAATGTCGTGATTTGTATTTTGCATTATGTTAAAGGATCTCTAAGTCAATATATTTTGTATAAAGATCATGGCCATTTGCATGTTGCTAAATAAATAGATGTTGATTGGATAGGTTCACCATTAGATAGGAGATCAACAACGAGAAATTATGTCTTTATTGGTGGTAATCTTATCTCATTAAAAGTAAACAACCAATTGTAGTTGCAAAATCAACTACAAAAGTTAAATATAGAGCAATGACATATACAACATGTGACTTACTCTAGTTTAAGCAATTGTTAAAATAATTTGGTTTTACATGGCCACAACCAATGAAATTAATATGTGACGACCAAACTGCTCTACACATAGCATTAAACCCAATGTTTCATGAACGTATAAAGCATATTGAAACATATTGTCATTTTGTTCGTGAAAAGTTGTTAAATAAGAAGATTAATGCAACCTATCTAAGATCAGAAGATTAACTTACCGATTTATTTACTAATTCTCTTTAAGGAATTTGAGTGAATTTTATTTATAACAAGTTAAGAGCACATGGTATATATGCTCCACTTTGAAAGGGAGTGCCACAATAATCAATTATACTAATGTAAGAGTATTCTCGTATTTTCATGTTAGCTATATATATTGAAATAATGCAACTTCAAAAATTTTCTACCAAAATAACAATAGCAAAAGAAAATTCTTCCGGAGGATGTCAAAGTTTCAATGGCATTCTATGTACAGTTCATTTCACTTGATTCCAATGTCTAAAATCCATCTATTTATTACCTTCAGAACATTTTTTTCCCCATTTATGTAGGATGTTATGTTACCAAGACAATGGCAGAGTCTTAAGGCATATTAAATTGGTTTATTCCTTCCTGTACAGCTTGGGGGTCTTGCATTCAAGTTAATATTACTATCTCTTAGGTTTGAATGAAGACCATTATTCATAATTCATCATAAGAAAAACCTTAATTATTGGAGGGAAAACCGAGTTCCACACTCGATGTCCGTCCTGATTCAATAGCTTATCCGAAATCAACATTTTATGATAATTTTTTCTTAAGGTAAGTTGCCAACTAGCTTCAGTGTTACTCCTTTAACATCTTTCACTCTCAAATTTAAAGAAATAGGTCCAAAGTTTTACAGAATTAATTCAAAAATTGGAAGTCTTACCTTATCCTCATCGCATTTTTTTTTCTTTTTCACATTAATCCAGCAATCTTTTATTAATAGTGAGAAAGCTATCTTATCAAGAGTTCCGTGTATTAGCTGATCTAGTGGAGTAGAGTTTCCCTGCCACACAATCGACTTTTCTCTTAACTCCTTACATGGAAAGGAAGAAGTATTTGATGCTTTGGGATTGTCTGTCTCTTAATCCCTCATAATTTTGGTATAAAGAAACTTAGCCCAATTAATTTTGCTAACTTTCCATTCCCACCATCTTTTTATCATACAATCTTGTTTCGAAGATTCAGATTTGCATGTCCTAGCCCTCCAATTGTTAGAGCATCAAAACTATAGAGACCTCACATTTTTAGCTAAGCCGATGATGATGATGATGATGATGATTATTATTAAATAAAATAAGAAATAAAAACACAGGTTCCCAAAAATGCAATTTATCCATAAAATTATCTACAATTTGCCAAAATAAATCTCCTAGTCAAACTCAGATACTTACCATCCACCCACTTAGTTTTTCCTTTGCTTTTTCTGCCGGATTACAATAAAGTTTAATCGGCTTAAATTTGATTACAGATCTTTGGTCTCTTTGAAAGGAATTACTCCCTTTATATTTTCCATCTCTTCAGGGTAAATAATATTGCCTAAGAAGAAAATTGAATATTTTTCAATGTTCACAGTTAGACTTAGACCGGAAACATCCTGAAACTGAAAGTCATTTAGTGCTATGATTTTCACTTCCACATTTTTATCATCTGGCTTAGCCATTTAGATTATGTCATTGACAAAGATTGGGTGAGATAGTTTAAATTCATTTCCTTGTTTGTAAAAAGCATCTAATTGCCCAGTTGGACTTCCCTTTTATCCGTTTACTTGAGAGCTCCATAAACATGATAAAAAGGTAAAAGAAAAGTTGGTCTTCTTGCTTAATACTTGGCTTGAAACCATCGGTGAGTCGTCCATTAAGGGCCTGTGTAGATTGTCATATTTTTATTTGTTTCGTATTTATATTTGATCTGTATTTATAATTATCAGTATCATATTTGTATCGTATTTGTTTAATCAGTTTATGAATAAAATTATTAGTTTTTTATCGGTATTTGTTTTTTAATAAATATCTATTTAAAAATAATAAAAATATAATATCAAGATGATCAGAATATAATAAAACAAACAGTCCTCCATTCTGAAAATTTTGGACTTTTGCATAGTCCAGTGAATAGATTCCCATTCTGTTTTATTATAAGCATTTTGTAGATCAGTCTTCACGATCATCGATTGCTTTCTTACTCGGAAAGAGCTTGATTGGGTAGGGTGAATTAGACCATCAAAATAAGACCCATTAGAATTTTTGTAATTATCTTCCATCGAGTGGTAGATAAACTAATAGGCCTATGTTGAATTGCAGCCTAAACTTGATTAATTCTTAGACTGTCATAAAATTAAATTATACAAATTCTTCTTTTACAATAAAAAAGCTAGAAAATTATACTGTTTATATCTCGAATCAATATATAATATAGTATACAGAAATTTGAGTTAGAGGAATATAGATTTCTTCATTCTTTTCTCTAGTTTTATGGAATTAAAAAGGATAGGAAAATAAGAAAGAAATATCCATTGTCCCTTCGTAAGTATGTGTCCTCGCACATTGTTTGGGTTTTGTACAATGCAATTACTCTTGGTACAGTGCTTTTCTGCTTACTTTGATTTTCCAAGTGATTCCATACATTTTCCTTCGTTAATATGAAATTCACTGAATATAGGGTTCGTTTGGATGGTCTGAATTTCATCTATATTTGTATCTATATCAAAATTATATGTGTAAATATATCCGATTTGTATCTATAATTTTTATCTATATTTGATATTTTCATGAGAACTGTCAAATTTTTTTTATCTATATTTATTTTTTAATAAATAATTTGTTAAAAATAATTTTAAAAAAATCTGTACCTAACAAAAAGCATTAACTAAACAGACCCTAAAACAAACAAGATATACTTTCACACCCAAATTTCAAACACGACTTTCATGATGCCATTGATATATGATAGTTGAATGAATGCTGCTTGGTGGAAACGGGTGGGTGGCTTGGGGATGGTTGGGGATTTTGGAGGAAAAATAAGGGAGAGGATCAATTTATAGAGAAAACCTTCCATTCAAAGAAAAACAGGGTAAATTTAAATAAAATAACAAATTTACCCTTAAATCAAAATAAACTTTATAAGATATTTTAGTAATATATATATATATATATATATTGTCAATTTTCCTTCTACATTCTTTCCATCTTTATAATTTTTTTCCTTTTTTACTCTTCCCTTTTTAATTCCTTCTTTTATTCCCTCCTAATTCCTCCCTTCCTTCTTTTCACTTTCACTCTCCAAATTCCTTCCCTCTTTCCAAACATATCATCAGCACAAGAATCATCTCTCAGAGTAAAATAGTAGTTGGTATGCCATTGAGATCACAAACACTCTACAATATAGTAATGTAGATCCAGAAAAAAAA
Source organism: Combretum micranthum (assembly GCA_024138025.1). Taxonomy (NCBI): domain Eukaryota; kingdom Viridiplantae; phylum Streptophyta; class Magnoliopsida; order Myrtales; family Combretaceae; genus Combretum; species Combretum micranthum. The sequence goes on along the minus strand of JAMXBD010000429.1, from coordinate 901,413 downwards.
AAAAAATGGACGATGTAAAAGAATTTTATTTTATTAGGATAGATATGATTTAGTTATTAAATTTATTTTATTAGATTTGATTTTGTTATCTTATATTTGATAGGATTGATATTTTATTTTACATATCAAATCTTTTTACTATTCTAGAATATTAGATTTTGTTTTATCTTATAAATAGGTGCTTCTTGTGATAAACATTGTGAGGAGTTATTAAGATTTTTAATTTTTAATAAAAGTATTTCTTTTCAAATGTGTAATACCTTTCTTTTCATTGGTGGTGTGAGGCTATCAGAAAATTTATCGTGCGGTGTGAGACCATACAATTTAACGGTGGTGTGAGACCATCAAATCAATATTTTCATCAATAGTATGAGGCCACCAAACTATCGTCTTATTATATTTAGTTTAATTTGCAAGTTTATATATTTTCTTTTTATTTATTTATTATTTGCTTTCATTGTCCTACATCAAATTTGGTATTAGAGCTTATTGTCTTATTCTTAATAGGATTTGACTTGAACATTCTTTTCTAGGACTAGAGAAGACAATTTTCCTTTATGTCACACAAAAATGTTAGATGACTTGGAATCTCTTTTCATCAATTTTTGTAAGAAGAAGCTTATTCCTAAGTTAGATGAAATTAATGCTAAATTAGATAGACAAGACCACCAACTTCGATATCTTGATTGTTTTTTTTTTTTTTTTTTATGCCTTAGGAGTTCCTAAATTACCAATGAATCAAAAGAAACATATCATAACTACAATTCCAATCTCACACAATATATGAGGAAACATCATGAAGCTCAATTCCCTTGAAACGAGCCAGAAATTGAAAATATTCAAAATAATGCTCTTTATATTATGAAGGAGGTTGTCTATAAGGAGAAAGAATTAGAGATTATAGATGCCGCAAAGAATGGATTAAAGAGAATGCAATTGAATCTAGCATTATTGAGGTAGAATAAAAAAAACATAAAGGTGAAGAAATTGATATAAAGAGTGATAAATTTATTGAAATTGATGAAGATAAAAATGTTCTAAGAGATTCAACTATTAAGTGTTGGGTTGTGGAGCCTAAATACTGTATATTTTTCCCACGAGTACGCAATCCACAACCCAACATAAAATTCATCGTGTGGGAAAAGTGTATAAGCTCCACAACACCATCATAAAATTCATCGTGTGGTATGATAACATCAAATCAATATTTTCATAGATAGTATGAAGCTACTAAACTACCATCTTATTATATTTAGTTTAGTTTGTAAATCTATATATTTTCCTTTTATCTCATCATTCTTTGCTTTTATTGTCCTGCATCATATAGTCTCAGCAATACCACCATCGTCATCTCTCTAAAACAAACATATAACTTTTGCATCGGAATTTCAAACACACTTGCCTGGCACCAATGACCATACACAGTAATTGAACATTGCTTGGTCCGGCCTTGTCGTCCTACAACTTCAATAGGAAAACATCGGCCCGAGAATCATTCCTCATGGTAAGGCACTACACAGGAAGGCCCAACTTTCATCAGACCATTCCACTTTACAGTGGACCAGCTATTAATATCATTTTGGCTTGTGCTGACAATCTTATTGAGCTGCTATTAAATTGGATAAAAGTACTCACAATATCAGTCTGATTTCTCACTTGCAACTGCAAAGCTGGAAAAAGAAAACATACATAAAGGACCTAGAAGCAATATTTTACTGGATCCCAACAGTGAAAGATTAGAAGAAATAAAAGAATCATCTCAATTTATACATCATATATCATATCACTATGGCAACAAGTTGAATGCCTTTAGAACACCTTCCCAATTTCTGCACCAATGATGCTGGCAGAATCTTGTCAATGACTTTACAGTTAGATCACCAAAATCAATTACTTTATATTTCAGTATAAAATTTATATCTCCATCGAATCAACACTGTCATGATAATGCTCCTCAAGTAGAAACCACCTTGATCATTAAGTAATGTATAGGTATCAGCTTATAGTAATGCCTGAAAATGCGTGCTCCAAAGCCAAGTGAATTCCTGCAAGTTTAGTGAACAGATATTTAATTAGCAGTAAAGTCTAGTGGCCCAAAAAAAAAAAGTAGAATTAGGAATATATGCAGTATTCAAACATTTCCAAGAAACATGATGCTTACAATATTTTAATCATCTTCTCAGCAGAGGATACAAAAACCACTTCAGCTAGCTGTGTTAGTGCATGGAGAGCTCAGGTGCTGGAGTAAATTCTGCTAACCATAGGCAGATTACAGTTCCAACAAGTAACAGGTCCATATGTCTTCTCTATTTTCCATACTTCTTGGCAAAATCCTTCAGCAGTAAACTTTGTCGAAAAGCCAGATATCTGTCTACGCTTGTTCCAGCCCACTGCTGGCAAAAGCTTTCATCATTTGGAACAAATGAACTCAAAGGAAAGGGACCCTTTGGAGCTCTCTTTAGAGCTACTAAAAACTTATGGCGAGGACGGATCCTTTGGTCCAAAGACAAGCTCAAATACGTGGGATATTTGGTCAATGAGTGCACCTCATTGTGAAGTTCATTGACCAAGTACATGTACTTGGGCTTTAAATTGTCTTCCAATGAAAGCGACAGTACCTGTAAACAAGAAACAGGGTTATTAATCATGTATATTGGGTAAACATCCATGTACCATAATGATCAACATATTAAGTTCCATAGACTCAAGTCATGGGACAAGGAACAAACACACATGAAGTTCACAAGAAGAAATTAACCTGAGTAAGACTAGTCAAGACTTTTAGAATGTCAGAATCACGCATGCCAATGCTCCTTAGGAAATTGATTCTAGGAAGCAATCCATCATCAATACTATAGTGGAGGAGCTGTGGATGTTTTGTAACCATCTTTACCACGCTGTCTCTAGATGCCCCCAACTCCTCTGAGAGAAATAAATAACGAGTATTCCATGATATGTCAATTCGCTGCACAAGAATTTGAGGGCTTAGCTGCACAACTTTGCCTAGATCCTTTTCCTTGATGCCAACCTCCTCAACTAAGTATCTTACAGTTGGTTTTAAAGAATTCTCAACACTGTATGAAAACAAGGATGGTGCTGTAGCAATTATCTGTCCTATTTTGGAATTTGGTATCCCCAAGCCCATCAGAAAAGCAACATGGGATTTTAAATTGCTGTCCACAGTATATCCCAGAATTTGCGGCTGGCGTAGAAGTATCCTTTTGACATCCCGTTGTTTGACACCAATGCTTAACAAGTACTCCAACCTCTCTTGTGCAGAATATACATTTGTTTGAAGAGAAGACACATTCCTCTGGTACATTTGGAGAAAGTGGGATTCTTTGAGGCCAAATGTGCCTAGGTAATCAAGAAGGGGAAGCCACCTCTCATCCAAATCAATTTCCTCACAGAGATGAGGAAACTTATCCTTTCGTTGTTGTGCTTCACCTATCTGGAAAAAAGTTAAGAAAACAAAAAAAGACAACTCTAAGCTGTACTCAATATACTCACAATTAACAGCTCATCACACTGCTTAAAAGTTACCTTCCATTGGCCACTCGTGTTGTACAAGCCAACTTCCTTTCTATACTTGGGAGCACCTGCATCTCTGGCTAGATCCCTCTTTCCCTTCTTGGCATCAGGGGGATTTTCTGCATTATGCCGACCAAGCCTAGAACCCCGGGAACTTGAACCCCATCCATTCTGCAATTTGCTCTGGCTGTCTGCAAAAACATACCCACGATCATTTATTGGAATAAGTTCCATAAAACCCTTCTCAAAACATCAAAGGATACCTTTTCTCAAAAGTCCTTTCCTTCTATTTTTCTTAAGGCGGTCATTGCCATATTCTGCTATTTCTGCAAACTTATCCTGAAAACAAAATCTTATGATTAAATTGGCCATGGTTTGCCTAGACACACCACATGCTACGTGAAAAATCTACAACTTTTACGCACCCAGCCCAGCAGAGCATCAGTATTCTAAACAAAGTAGCTTTGAACCATAATGAAAAACTGGATTAGATGAACTCTTTGGTACTATTGCATTGCCAAAAGATTCTTATGCATAACCCCATAAACAACTTATGCACAAAAACTATTGTTCCCTTGATTGTGCAAGATTTCACCGTATAAACCTCACCATATGATTATAAGCTCATCCCAAGTTCAAATAGCAAAGAAACCATAAATTCAACAACCATCCTATTTTAGCAATTAAGAACAGAAATTTTCCAAATCGACATTCTTATCGGATTCTTATATGAAGCTTGCAACTTACAAAGCATTATAAAAAAGCACAATTGAACATTGAAGATATACAATCAACGAAGTGGATGGACATTCCTTACACAACAACTCAGCAACCAATATGACACGGATTGACGGATCTTTACACATTTTCACTCTAATTCAAAGTCTTATCCAACATGAGATTGGACTTTGACATGTCTATAAAATGCCCCAGCACAGAATTATCTATAACCAATATCACACAGATTGACACAGTTCATTTATTGTGAAGTCAAACCAACTTAGATCTTTGTAACTCTCATCCAAATTTATACACAAAATAAAATCCAAATGTGACGTGCCTGGAAAATATATGAAAACTTCCAACCCGACATCGAAATGTCTACAGCCAGTATGGGATGGATTGACACAATATCAATTTTACATATTTCCAACTCTCATCCAAATTTAATACAAAATGAAACCCAACAAGTAGCCTAGTAGCATGAACACTGGACTCAAATAAATCCCGTATTCGAGTCACCCTAGGAAATTTTCTAAATAACATGCGAACTCTTCCTCAAGCCATTAATAAAATTTTCAATGATTAGACTAGCGAAATTGATTAACATGCCAACTACTGGAGATCAGTCCGATGGTATTTAAAAAAAAGAAAATTTTTATTTAATGCATTAGCACAGAAATTCAAACATCGAAACACTTAAAAAAAAAAAAAAAACAACTAAACAACAAAAATAAAATCTTTACATCATCATCCAACCAATCATCATCGTCCTCGACATCCTCCTCTTCCTTTTCCTCTTCCTCATCATCATCAATACCAAAATCCTCATCATCTTCACTATCATAAACGGAAAGAGTTTGTCCGAACCGGGACTTCCGGTTCGGCTTAAGAATCTTAGCATTAGAATGAGTCGACAGAGCAACGAACCGTCTAGACTTACAGGTTCTCCTCCGAATACAACCGACTTTACTTACATGTACATGTGAGAGGGAGTGTAGTGGAGTGAGAAAGCGATTAGAGGAGAGAGAGTGAAGTGATGGATGAGAAGAGTGGAGAAAGAGAACTACTACCATAGTTTTAAGAGAGAGAGAGAGAGAGAGAGAGAGAGAGAGAATATACTGAAAAACCCTAAGAGGATAACGCACTGTGTCAGTTCGGTTTAGTAGATATTGGTGTGTTTGATTCGTCGGAGATGAGAGGGTTTTAGTTGATGATGTAATTAATGCCGATATTGACGGATTTGGTCTCGCCAGTGAACGTTAAATTCCGTTTACATTGACCATTGTTACTGGTCTACACGTATAATAATTTTCCTCTTTTTTATTAGAATTTTTTTTTTTTTTTTACAAAATATTTGATTCAAACTGTTTTTCAAATAGTAAATTATGTATATTTGGCTGAGTATGCGAGGCAATTGCATTGAGCTCAAATAAAAGTTTTATTTATGTTCATTAATTTTTTCAATTCAACTTAAGCAAAAGTCATGGCAAGTTACTCAAGTTTAATTTATTAAAATGTAAAGTTTAAACTTAAAATAAACTTTCTTTATTTAAATCAACTCAAAAGTATGTAGCTCAAATTAGATAAAAATTTCATTTGTTTATTTCGTCATTTTTCTATCGTTTTTGCCTAATTTTTTTATTATTTTCAAACAAATTATTTATTAAAAATAAATATCGATAAAAAACAAATATTTTTAATCATAAATTGATCATACAAATCAGATACTGTTATGAAATAGATATTGATATGGATCAATTTATATAAACTCAATTAATGCAAATTCAAATCGGATTCAAAATATGTTGAGGTCTTCTTCAGCATCAGTAACCGCCAATTCATATTCTACTGGAAGACCTAGGATATGAGGATCCTACCTAGTATTCTATTATAGCCTTGCATATTATTCATAAGCAAAAACACATAAAAGCTGTATATGTGTTGATTAGTCTTGTATATTTTTAACTTTATTTTTATACATGTAATAAATAATAAAATAACAATAATTTACGTCTTTCTATTAGCACCTGGTCTTCTTCAATGACTAACAAATTATATATCCATGGAGCTAGCAAATAGCAAGTAGATTAAAAGACATATTTCCATTCCATTAATTTGAAAAGAACAACTTGTTATTTCCTTCTCTACTTAAAATTGTTACTATTGCGTTTAGTTGAGTAGAAAGAGAAGTTTTTGTGAATTGGTATTACACAAAATGATAATTAGCAATAGTAATAATTACTTATTTTGTTTTATATGCCAAATAAATATTGTAGTTATTACAACCCTATTCTATTTCCAGTGAATTAGTATTCAATTTTCCCCTTTTATTTCACACATATGACCAACTAAAGGTGTTATTATTGTATTAGAGATTATTTCACATACATACCTTTCATTTATGTGCAATAATTCCTTGTGAATTGTGGAGTCTCTTAGTCTTATTTTTATATGTTCATGGTCTTTCCACCAGCGCTTCAATATAGTGAGTAAGCATCAAATTCGATATCTTAACTTTGCATAAAAATATGGTTTAGTATTTAAAATTAAAGTGGCCAATTTAATTGAATTCCTTAATTTTTCAATTTGGACTAATGCTAATAATAATATTGTTAATATTTAGTTTAGTTTTGGATAGCAATATATATATGAGTAATTACCAAGATAAACAAACCAATAAATATATGAGTTTAAATTAAATATGAGGATAATTAAAGAAATTAGAAGTTTAATCTAATAATCATAATATGAACCAATGGTATAATTGTCTTTATCATTCCCACACAAATATTCTACATTTGTGAACCTCCTAAACACACTTATGAAAATCTAATTTTCTCTCTCCTCTCTCTTGTTTTTTTCCCCAAAAAGAAAACTGAAAAAGCACTAAGAATACTCAAGATTTTGCAGCGGATAAACAACAGCAGATATAATGCGTAATTAAAAAGAGGTAGGAATAGAGAAAATCAAGCCAAAATTAACCTAGAGTTTGGCCGTCTTCCTATTCTCTACGGTCCACCAATACCTTAATCGAGGTCTTTACCACCACTTTTATTAATCTAAAAAACAATACGCTCAAGATGAGCAAATACAATACTAGAGGTGGGCTTATAGGCTAAACAGGTCGAGTCGAACCAGCTCACTTTAGCCCGCAAGTTAAATGAGCGGGGGTATTTTGGCCTGCTTTTAAACTGGCCAAAATTTCTTAGCTCGAGCTCAGCCTTCATTAGTCCACAGGCTAAAATGAATTTATTTTTTGTATTTTTATTTTTATGTTAATTTGTGAGAAAATTAAAATATTTTATGCATTTTAGTGTTTTTTATATATGAATGATTAATTTTATTACTATTATAATTACTTGTATATAAAAACGTTTTAAAATAATTTTTTTGATATAATATTATGTTTAAATTAATAAATATATACTTAAAAAGAATGCTATTATGCTTGTGATGTGTGTATCAATCAATCATTCTTGATAACATATCATAAATCATCATCATCATCATTATTATTATTCCTCTTTTTTTTTATACGATTGGCCCATAGGTCGATCTAGCCTAGCCCATCATAGGCCAACCTACTTTATCCAGCAGGTTAAATGGGCCAGGCCAATTTGGCTTGCTTTTAAACAAGCAAAAAAAAATTAGCCACGACCCGCTTTTTAAGCAAGTAAACGAGCCAGTAGCTATATACAACACTCAGGAAATAAAGCATTTCCTTTCTCTCTCTATAAATTCTCTTAAATGTGTATCAAATATAAGAACATAGCACTAGAGTGTATTTCTCCTTTTTTTTATTTGCAAATTAATCTACAAGAAAATCAAAGTTTTTGTTTGATCACAATAAAAGCACGTTAAAAACTCTGACACTTCGTCTGTATTGATTTCCTGAGGATTGAGTGTGTGTGTATAGCCTTCAAAATTCAAATATTCATTAGAGAAAACGTTTTAAAACAGTCAAGCATTTAATGCGCTTCAATGGCTCTTTTCTTGCCACATCTGTTCTAATATTTAAATCGTCACGTCCTAAAGTTTGTCATGCCTTAGCATGTCTCGCCTCAGGTTTGCCCTCGACAAGCTTTTCCTTACGCGCATTTCTTTGAGCCTTAAAATAAACCAGTCGTGCCTCAAGACTTGTCGCTCTTGAAAGATCCGCGCCTCACATTTAACCTTCGACCAAGTCTGTGTAATTTTTTGATTTGCCGAGCCTCAGTTTAGAACAAGTCGTACCCTAACTTTTTAGCATGCCAAGCCCACAACATGACCTGTGACAAGTCTATTCATTTCTTTAACTTATCGTGCTTCAGGCATGAACTTGTCAAACTTTGAACACTTAACTTGTCTAGCTTTCGACCACTGATTCAACATTTTTTTAACTTGTCAAGCTTTGGCCTGGACTTTGTCATGCTTTGAACACTTAGCTCGTTTAGCCCTCAACCGATACTGTTACTACTAAAAAATCTGTAGAAACTCCACAAAACATGTAACATGCGCGCGCGCGCGCACATACACATTTGACTAATTAAGTGCAGTATATCATAATTGAATAGTTAATTGTACATTATATTGTCTTATCAAAATTCACATTGAATATACAAGTTCAACAAAAACCAACACATCTAAAATACGAGAAAATCTTATGTTTATTGATACACTAAATAAAAAATTATACAAATACAAATTATATCAAATTAACTACCTAAATACTTATGCAAAATCGTATCCTAAACATTTAATTCAAAAGTTTATATGTGAATTATATGTTCAAAATATGATTTAGGTGTAAATATGAATCGCATGTTTAAAAGACGATCCAGCGTGAATCACTATTTAAGCATGCAATTCATGCATGAATCGCATTTCAAAGATGTGATTTAACACTATGGATCTTTTATTAAATGGCATCTTGTTTATGTGATTCATTAAGAAATATATGAATCACATAACCTACTTGGGATTTTGCATCAATATTTGTATAATTATTTTTATATAATTTGTATTTGTGTAATTTCTTTTTAAAAAAAATTGGTAGACACATATTTTATCCCTAAAATCCTCTCTCAAGACTTGTCTTACAAGACACTCTATCTTAATCTTCTACAGAAATCGTAGCTTTCAGCACCTAAACATCAAGAGCTCATTATCCATGTGTTTGTCTTGTCATAAACGATAATAAATCAAAAGAAATAGCAATATACCATGAATTTTCTTTTATTCTTCAAACTTGGAAGATAATAATTAGGATGGAAGAAGAGGAATTGTCAATGATGTAAAGAGGAGGAGAAAAAATGAAAGATACGTTATTTATGGAACTATAAATACATTTATTTAACATATTTTCCTTGCACCCAATCTCAACTCAATGTTCCAAATTTGGTTCAACAAAAGATGAAAGCAAAATATCAAACTCTTAATAGAAAATTACAACATAAAAAAAAAAAAAAAAGATGCATACGCAATATGATCCAAACCATCTAAAATTAAATTTAAGTTAATGTGAGTATTTGCCCCCCATTATTATGATTGATTGCAAAAAAATTGTGGTGGATTTACCCTGATACATCCCACTAACACAATAAATATAGTGGTAAATTGTTAATATTAGTCAATTACCTTATGATCTCTCAAGTGAGACATATCAAGTTTGGATTCCCTATCCATGTTGTAATGATAAAAAAAATTGTTAAGATTAAAAAAGAAAAGAAATAAAGATAATAATATCATAAATAAATGTAAACTATAAAGATTATACCTCCACACAAGAAGGAGCATGCAAAATTTTATAATCCTATTGTTAATTTTGATGGGATTAATTCGGTCAGCTCTCTAATGGCTCAAATTCATACTCAATCGTGGTCGCACTATTCAAATAGTTGATATACAATTGTTGTAGATATACTAACGGTGAGATGATTGACTGCACCATATCATCGACAAGACTATAGAAGTTCCCAGGAGCAGGAGAATGAGAAATGCATTCAAAATATCTATTGTTTGTAGTTGAGTGGCACCTTATTGAAGGAATGATGGTATTGTATCTTACACATGAAGTAATTAGTTACAACAAACCTATCATGAAATTGGTCTTTAGGACCAAAACATTAAATTTAACTAATTACATAGATGTTGGGGCTTGTTACCCTTCTTCTCTCTCCATTGAAATCATGGGATAAAGTAAAGTGGTTTCAACTACTTCTTATTTAAAAAAAAAAAAAAAGATTGAATAGGTATACATATTACATGTAGGTGAGTAGTTACTAATATGCTTCAATGCATACAAGGGATGGTAAGTAGTTTTCAAAACAATTACCATCTGTGTTTTAAGAATATGGTTGTTAGAAGATAATTAGACCACGTATATTACCTACTAAAGCTGTTTGCCTTTGCAAAAACAAATCATTTCATCACATCTCAAAGAAATTACATGCCACAAATGTGGTCTTACGTTCAGTTTTGTTAACAATTTCCCATGTTTAAAAAAAAAATGAAACATCCTTATAACTATTTCTATGAGAAATCGTAGGCAGCTTTTTTTTTCGCCATCATTTGTATACTATACCAACATTTAGCTCTCTAAATTTGTAATCTTAATTATCTTCAAACTAATCGTGTTTTCTAATGGCAAAAATTTTTCAAGCTCCTTAGAAATACTTATGTACTACTCTTATACTGATTGCGAAATCAAATTAATATGGATAAGAGCTACTTATCTTTAACCTATCAGATTAAATTTTTATAATAAATATATTTGGACATAAGTATCATCTTAGTTGATTGAATTTATTCTTAACAAAAAAATAGTGATAATATAAATTGTAAAAGTACTATAGTTAGTATTATGATAAGATACATATATTTTTGGGAAAAATAAAAAATAGATACAACTATTACCTCAAAAAAATCTCAAACAAAATTTTAGGACCCAAACAATGAAAGCACAATGAACAAACCTAGCATTGCCATCAAAGTTCAACTACTCGATGCGTAACTTTAACTGCTTCATTTGCTCACTCATGGACATGGTTTATATAATCCCTCACTATGTAATTCGAAATTTTAAGCTAGTATTTACATACAAAATCATAGATAAGTACTGCTTAAGCAACCAATTGAAATTGTTGTGAAGGCATTCATTTGGAAGAATGAAACTATATGGTGGTTCCTCAATTGAATATTGCTTTTTGATGGGCAACCTCTTGTAGGAGGAAAAAAAATAGTCCCAATAAGGAATTCCATTAATAACTTACCACTTTGACTCTTTAGAACAATCGAATTTAGTAGATCTTCTTGGGAGGACAAAATGGACATGGATCAAACCTATCAAATTTTTATAGTGCAATGGTAGGTTGTTTATGGACTAGTTATACCTATTGTTTCTTTTTTGGGGTCAATATCAGCAATGCAGTTCATCCAACGATAAATCTAATACAAATTATAGAGCTACGACACAATCAAACCCGAATGAACAACATGTTGAATTGAATCATACTAGTCTTTACTGGGGGTTATTACTCATTTTTGAACTTGCTATTTTATTTTCCAAGGTAGATAGAACACTTGGTTTTAGATGGCACACAAGTAGCATGTGAATGACACGTGGGTGACACACAATGCACATAGCAAAACATACTCCTAGATAATTGAATTTGGCGGGGTTAAAATACTTAAATATGTATGACTCTTGATCGTGCAATGTAAGAACAAATTATTGACTATTTTAGATACCATAATTTCAATAAACTATTATCATAATCTAAACTACTTACTTTGGTTTGTTTTCAAAAAGGACAAAACCTACAATGGTATTGTTGTCACTATTTTTTATTTTCAGAAAAAAATTCAGTTGTATGAAAAAAAATAAAGAAAAAAAATTAGAATGTTAGTCTATTTCAAAGACCAAAAAAAAAAAAAAAAGAAACTTCTTCATGAAAAGAAAAAATTCTTTCAAAGAAGCTCTAAGCTAATTAATAGTAATAAGCCAAGCTAGCTCTACCATAATAAACAAGTTTAAAACTTTTAAAACCTATTCAACTCAATCAATTCAAGAACCAATATGTGAAACTTACTTTTTGTTATATGCTATTTGTTATGTTTTGTCTATTTGCCGAATTCACAATAACACAATTGAGCTATTAAAATCACAATGGAAATTTGTTCTTTCCTTTTGAGATAAAGCTGAAAAGCTGTGGTTAAGAAAATAGCAAAATTAGAGACAATAACATTTTTTATTCTTTTTTCCTCTTTTCTAAAAGTATGTTAAAATAGATTTCATGACTCTAGTTGACATCCCATAGAGAATATGTGAATGTGAAAATTAAAAATGTGAATTTGAAGATGAAAAACATCATAATGGCAACCTGCAGACATCATGTGTAAAAAGATTTCCATGATCAATATGTATTCCATGGTCAACATATATAAGAACAAGGACATATAATGATGTATACTTTATATTTTCAACAAATTGCATAGCCCATTTGGTTTTCCTGTTTTGGCATCAATGTAACACGTAACAAATGGAACAAGCACAGAAGGGTTTGAAAACCTTTGCATTAAAAATAGACATGAATTAACATAAAAAGAAGATGTGCATGTGTGTATACATATATTGTTTGAACCATGAAAACGTACGAAAGGCAAGATAAAAACCACAAATATTTACATTATTTCAAAATTATTACGAAAAAAATTTTAAATTATAGAGTTCCAATTACAAATATTTTTTTTATATCATTTTGTAAATATTAATACACCTTATCAAATTAGCTTGCTTCCAATAATTATCCGAGAAATGTAGATTAAGTTTTAGTACCTTATCACTCTTTACCAAAATTTGAGCAAAATGGTTGATAAGAGTAGCGCGTCTTCTAATCCGTGCATATGGACAAAAATATACAATATTATGCTATATTTAATAAAATTAAATGAGTAATAATTTTTTGAAAAAAAAGAAAGAAAGAAAAAAGGGATGATAATGATTTAATTACAAAATTGGTGTAAAATGTATAGCTTAAAATAAAAATAAAATAAAATACTTATCTGGATCAATTACTATAAGTGAATTGACCTTGACAGGAACTTGAATCCCAATAATTGTTTAAACATGAAAATATCCGAGCACCATACATAAAAATCAAAATTTAAATATAATAACTGAAAAATAGTTAGAAATTTAAACCAAGAGAATAGATAAAATTAATTAGTCGGTTGATTAAAATGAAACTTAAAGTTGGTTTGATTAACGGATTTAGATTAAAAAAGTTTGCCAAATAAAAACCAAATGAAGATAGATTATTAAGATGGTGCCAAATGACAATATAAAAAGGAGCCTTACAAATTCCACATCTTAGCCTTCATATAAATGCTCCTTATTTTCTGCTATTATTTCTTTAGAGAACTTTAACCGGTTGATTGTTGTTATATTATTTGACTTATTTTGTGAAATGTTGACTTCTTTTTTTTTATCATCCAAAATATTGATATCTTTAATGAACGTACTTTCAAACATTAATACATTTATAATATAATTACCATGAGTTACTTAAAGCATGAGGACACCTAAGATCTTGCTGCTTGAATGACTAAATTAAAGATAAATAACCAATAATTGCTGCATTAGAATAGTTGGTGTACGTATGACTATATATATATATATATACACAGTATGAACCATAAAATTGTACTAATGGCAAGATAAAATTGAATTTTTCATATTACTATATCCTTAAACTGAATAGTCGTATTAATCCATCAACCCCATACATGCGGTTAATAGAAATTAATTCACAGTTACTAATTAAATAGAAAAGAAAAAAGACCTCTTTTAAGACTCATTAGCATGATTTTTCATAACTTCATTTTGATACTGAGCTAACTATATCCCATTTACTTATATCTTAATTTTATGTTTGTGCCATAAGTGGATCCAAAGGAGGTTTGTAGGGCCATGCCCTTAAACTTGGAAAAAGTTAAATTTTTGAATTTTTTTAAATAAGAAAAATATATGTATTATATATATATATATATATTATAAAAAACAAATAATAATATGAAACTAAAGTTAGTATAGTGATTAAATGTATAGTTTTAGTCATCACATTTGGTATATCATAATGATTTGGAATTGAATGGCCGGATAACAAATCCATTTCTATATTTGGAAGTGTACGTGCAATGGAATGGCTATAGACGTATTTGTTGGAAATGTCCCTAACAATAAATGGGAGTTATGAATATGATAAAAAAAGTAATTATATTGCATGTAATTAATAAAATTAGAATGGAATTGTGATTTCATTTTCTCAAAGGTGAAATCGAATTCCATTTCAAAGCCGGAATTTTCGATTCCAAAGAATCACTATTCCGGTGCATCCAAACATGGGAAATGAAATGAAACTTGCAATCACGATTCTATTCCAAGTCCATTCCTGTGTACCAAATGACTACGTACTTTTCTTTTTTCAATAGTATTTATTGCATTCTCTTTTCATTTTTCCATATTTGTTTGTTACATTGTCTTTTTCTCTTTCCCAATCTTTTTTTTAATTTTTTCTTTCATAATAACTAATAGAATTAAATTCATTTATCGTAAAATTATTTTTAACTAAATAGACTCTTGTAAATAACTATTTTTTATTTGTAGTACACTACAACTATTAATTTTATTATTCATATAACAAATGTTAAGATTTTATCGCATAATGTATTTCTTAATAACACTAACGATATCATATATTAACTCTATTTTTTAGTTGATAATTGATTTTCAAGTGATATATGTATAATATGTTATTGAATTTACTAAATATCCTTAATTATTTATTGAATAATTATTTTTCATACTAATGAAGTTAGAAAATATCATAGTAAGATTATTAATAAAATTTTATATATATAGTTGTAAAAGTAAGTAAAGACATATAAAAAATTTTAATATTAACTTAATTAAGATCTGACTTTCCAGTCATACAATCCTGTATCCCTGGATTTGTGTGTCAAATTTGCGCAAAATATTTTCAACGCTTGTCTGACATCTACTATAATCAAAATATTGTAATGATTACATAACCATAATCACAATAATTCAAAAAAAAAAAAAATTTCTAGTTACTAGTAAACTTAGTGGCATTGGACCATGGAAGGCAAAGATTGAAGGATATCTTTTTCCTTAATTCCTGTCTTATTTCCTATGAATATTCGCATGCACCACCTAGGTCTAATTATCATTAGTGTTAAAAAGCCACAGGAATTTATTTATATTAAAATGATTATAAAAATAACTAAAAAACAATGTGGATTTTGAATGTACGGAACATTGGATAGGTTCAAATTATCAAAATTTACCTTAGAAATTTAACATTTTAAAAATATAATAAAACATTTACAAATTCTTTGAGGTATCACGTATCATCTATGCTTTATAAGTTCTATGGTATTACAAAATAAGTTTTGGTTTTAAAATTTATTACTTGATCTTTTTAGAATGATAAAAATAGGGCTTTATACTCTATTTCATTTTGTTATGCACTTATACTTGTGTTATTTGTTTCTTTAGATTAAACAAAATACAATTAGATCTCAGTTTTATTAAATTTATTATTTTCTTTCATCTCTTACTGGCTTTTAATAAGGAAGGAGTTCAGTTTATATAATAAAAAATAATAATATAAGTATGCATTGTAAAAAATATATGTACAAAGTCATATTATAATTAAAAATTAAAAAACACAGATATAAAGAAACTTAAGGAAAAACTCAGTTGTGCGCTTTATAATTAAGCCCCTTTAGGCCTTTAGTAAAACAAGAACCATTTTTTCAAATCCATAAATTTCTCATTCATTTAAGTGAATTCAAATTATTTTTAAGAAATTTATTACTTAGTTCTGCAACTCCTCAAGCTATTTTGTATATTAAGTCAATAAGTGCAAAATAATACGAACTAAATCCCTCAAGTTATCCTTGTAAAAGTATAAATAATTAACAATTTCAATTTTTTTAATTTATCACACACTTAAAAAACAAATATAGGAATTTTTTTTATTTAATTCCTTAGTAAGTCCATCAATGGCAATCAATTCACATTTTCCCAAAAAATCATATTTAATAGCCAAGTCAATAACATATGATTAAGTCCATCAATGGCAATCAATTCACATTTTCCCAAAAAATCATATTTAATAGCCAAGTCAATAACATATGATTAAATTTGAATAAATTTTAAATATTTAAATGATTTAATTAAATATAAAAAATAATTTATAAAAACATAAAGAGACATCTAATACATTTTCTCATATTTAATCTGCAATATGAATAATGTCTCATATCATTCACTTTAAAATGTTACAAAATTTTAATAATATCCATACTCATAGTAAAAACTAACTTATAGCAATTGTAAAATAATTTATAAATTTTTCTATAAAAAAAATCTTAAAAAGCAACTATTGGAAGCCGCAAAACTTGGATAAGCAAAACTTAAAGTAGGCCATTTTCATGTGGTTGGCGCGAACCCGGCCCAAGTAGACCAACGTGGCCCGTTTTACAACGGTCGACTTTTCACCTTATGATATCCCTTCGGCCTTCCGGTTTTACTGCGTCTATCAGCTGAACAAACAATGGAAGCTTCAATCTCTTCTTTTATCTCCTCATCATCAATCACCACCACCAGTCTACAAAAAACAAGGAAGACCACCATGAAATCTTCAAATCCTAAGAGTAGTCCTGTTTACAGGGTTAGCAATAATAGATTAGAAGGAAACAGGAAATTAAAATGGAGACTTAATGCTATTGAGGGTGCTGCATCGGTTGCGGCGGATGCCGGTCGGGGTGAGGTCACGTGGCAAATTGTGGTCGGAGCTATAGGTAAAGTGTTAGAAATAACGGTTTGATGGTTGACTGAAAAAAAAAATATTTTTTTTTTCATTTTAACGTAATTTATTTCTTCACTTATTTTCGATTCAATAAAATGCTCTATATTGGGAGGAAATATTCCTACTGGTTTGATTTTGAGCAGTTTTCCTCCTGGCTACATTTTGCGTTGAACAAATGCAAGCTTAATGATCAAAATGGCTAAATCCTTGCCAACTTTGAAATTTGTGACACTTGATTAGTTCGATTCATTTATAGGATGAACTATCCTACAATTTTTAGTATATATATGTTGAGAGGGTTGCTATTATTTTCATTGTCAATACTCGTTTAGCCACAAGATTTTCTTTGCCGTTGGAAGAACTAAGTTGATGAATTGGGTTTTCTTCTTGTTCTTGTGCTTCAAATTGTTTATTTTACAGTTGCATGTTTATGCAGCTGGAGTTACTCCCTTCGTCGTGGCAGGAATTGAATTCAGCAAAAGGATTGTAAGTATATGTATATGTGCTTTCTGAATGGCAATTCTTATGAGATTCTTAATGAAATACGGATTGGATGCGATTTGGGTTTCCCTACCGCTAGTTTCCAAGTTTGCCTATCCAAATACAATTCTCATATAGCATTTTCAATTCTGATTATGAGCAGATAGCTCAAAGGAGATGCGAAGTTTGTGGTGGATCCGGGTTAGTTCTAAGAGAGAAGGAATACTTTAGGTGTCCCGGTTGCGGTATGACTTGATTGATCTTCATTCTCAATACATGCTTATGAATTGATTTGTGTTGCTGCTGGTTTCATAAGCAATTGTGATGAATCATTGCTGTTTTGCAGGTGGATTTCTCCATGGCAGTCATGGAGAAGATTCTTCTCAGGCTAAAAGGCATCCCTTGAGTCTATGAGTTATAGTAGAGCTATCAAAACATTTGGAGCTGTAAACTTCAATTAGCATGAGGAAAACAGGGAATGTCTAGATGGGGAATTCAACATGAGTGTGTAAAAGAAATAGATTACATTTTGTCTTTATAAATACAAATCATAAATCCTATACTCTGTACAAAAGAACTGCTCTTTCTTAAGCAGATACCTAAACATAATTCTTTCTAATCTACATTTTGTTATCTGTTAAGCATTCTATATCTGATTTGTAGCTGTTCTGTAGCTGCCATGTGTGTTTGATGTTCGATCTTTCTAATATAAAACCTACCACGAATATCCAATCCAAATCAAGAATGTCGATACAATACAAAACGATGAGCCAAACATAGAAAATTATTGCCTTTTGAGCTTGAGATGTTGCTTTGAAACATTGAGCTAATAGCAGTAAAATTCAACGGTTCTATATCTTATTGATATATTGGCAAGGGTAACTACTGTTGCTACTTCTTTCGTCTCAGATCAATGGAAACAAATCGGTTGTATCCAGCTTGACAAGGGCAATTATTATCATTGCGGTTCTGCATCTGCTCAGTACACACGATTCTTGACGTGCTGCCAGAAGTAAACTGGAGATGCCAGATGGCTCTTGTCAAGTTTCACTTGGCTTGGATTTTGTGTCAGTACATTCCCATTATGTAAAAGTAGAATTGAAGAAAATGGTCAGCATGTATTCATGTTGAAAATTTTTCAAACATTGTTCGCACTTCTTTCATTTATGTTTAAGTGTTTCATTTGTTCGTGAAAGCACTATAATAACAAGATTTCCGAGTTGTTGAACTGTCAAGGAAAGCCCCAAACTATGATGGTGCCACGAAACAGAGATCATGATCCCTATATGCGTGATTCTGGCTAGCCACCACTACCATCATTAGAATCGAGCTCAACCTCCACAATAGTGATTGTAATCACTTATCGCTTGATCATACTAAGTTTATTTTAACGAAAGAGATTGCAAAGCAGAGGCTAAGGAGAAATACAAAGACGTGGTCCTCCTAATGGAAATGAATCGTGATACCTTTCCTAGCTGATCCACATTTAGGACAACATTGGTCTATTACAGGGAAGTTCCACTTTCACTCATAAGATGGGTTCTCATTTCATTCTTCTATTAACTTGGTTTTGCCTCCAGCATCTACCTACACAACTTCAAAGTATCCTGGCATATATTTGATAGAAAAAGCTAATCCTTTAATTTGAATCCATATGTATATTGTAACGCCCTAACTTAAAGGCATTACAACCTGCTACGTATCCTTCTTTTTATAAGAACACGCCAAAACTAAGAAATTCTAAACTATAAATTAACGATAATATAAATATTCAAAACTCACATAAAGATACTATTAAAACTAAACCTTCAAATAACCTCATTGGCATAAACCATAGTCAACAATAATCTAATTTATAACATAAAAGAAAACCCTTAAAACATCTTTAAACTGATAAAAACATATAAATGATTGAGTCTTTATCTTATTCTAAACCCAATCCATGTATCCTAGACATCAGCAGGGTAGTCTGGTCTACTATCGTCCTCCCCTTGATTACCATAGATATCATATCAAGAAAGATCATAAATCATTTGATCTTCTCCTATTCCTGAAAATTGAAAGGAATGAGCAAAAAGCTCAATACGCCAAACCACATACAAATGCATACACACACACAACATATAGATCCACGTGCAACTATGTATAATGCAACAAACAAATTATTTTTTAAATTAGTCAGCAAACAGCACAGTTTAGAACCATATACAGTCCAGTTCTAAACCTGGAATAACTCATGACTCCATAAAAAAAAAAGCATATAGAAAATAGGTAATTATACATATATTGGTGTTGGAAATTTTCCACACACCTATGGCCATACCGCCAAACCCTAATCTACCAGAATCATTTCCAGATGCAACTCCACTCGGGACAATACCATACAATGATCATCAGGTTACTAGCGTTAGTATTACACTTTGTGTGGTCTTTACTAACCGTAGCCAAACACAATCAACAAAACAATTTAATAAGCCATTTAGAATTAGGTTAATTTGGATTTCTAATCTTACAGCACATACAACAAACATATGTAATCCTACAAGCACATACAACAAACAAGATAAAGTCATACTAGAATCAAATTTCAACGAACAGAAACTCCAAATCACTAATTCTCCTTTAGAGTACAACTCAATTTCACCAAAACCTTTCTTCTCGATTGAAACACAAAATTCCTCCAAAGAACAGATTTTTCTCAACAAATCTCCCAAACCCTAGAATTCGTTCAACCCAATTTCAGACTAAAAGTCAACACAATTATTTCTATATAACATAAAGGTTAGGAAAATATAATCTTACCTAGAAATAATCCTTAATCCTTCTTGATTCTTCAAAATCTAGATCTCCCAATTAAGATAGGTCTTTCTTCAATTTCCCTTTTAAACTTGATTACAAACTCTAAGGCAAAGATAGATTCCTTTGAAATATAAAGACAAATAAGAGATCACTTACCTTGGTTTGGATTCCTTAAACTCCTATAGATGCTAGCAGACTTGTGAGAGGATTTTCTAGGTTTAGGGATGATTTTAGAGAAGGGAGAAACCTAGTTTATAAAGAAGATAAGGAATAATTGTTTATCTTTAATAACATCTCTTCATATTTAATATTGTCTCTTCATCTTTAATAACGTCTCTTCATATTTAATAATATCTCTTCATCTTTAATGACGTCTCTTTATGTTCATTCATGCTTCTGATAACCGATAAAACAGAAATCAACAAAAATTAATTAAAGTCTAGGGTTGACCATAAAACCTTCTTATTTTATATCAAATGACATCTTTATCCTTCAATATAAAATATTTATTTATATATTACATATATGGTATTGAGATTTATTTCCTCTAAGTTTTAGATTGTTGTGAATGTCAAGGATGATATGTTCATCCATAATAGTTTAAGGACTATCTTGCAAAATTTAATTGGTCATTTCCTTGCTTGCAACTTTGATTAGGAAGAGATTTTCTTTAATTAAAGGGATTTTTAAATTACCATTGTGTTTGGATAGGTGGAAGATAAGGGGAAATTGATGAAACATGTGGAAATAGAAGGAAAAATGATGTTTAGTTTTTCAAGTGCAAAATGAAAATGTGTAAATAGAAGATAAAATTGTGATCCAAGCATCTTTGTTAAGTCTAACCCCTATTGGATTCGAGTAAGTGATAACATCTTTACCTTGAACTTTTCGTAGACAAAAATTCTCCTTAATGTAACTCTATTTGCTTGCACAACTGCCATTATTATCCAATTATAAAGCAACACGTTTCCAACCCACTTAAATACATTGCCACATATATTATTGAACAAATTAGTATTTTTTTCCCCTTTTTCAAAAGTATCCAATAAATAAAAAGAGTGAATATCAAATTTGATACTTTTGAACAAAAACTCAATTTAGTATCTAAATTCTAAAGTGGTTAATATAATACCTAATCAAATCATTTGTAACTATTGTTACTACCTTCTTAACAAAGCTTGCTTTGTTTAAAAACGTAAAAAATATAAAATATTATTGAATTTTTATTAATGCTTTTGATACTGTTTAGTACTAATAGACTACTTTTTTCGCGCTAGAAAATAGAGTAAACGGTATTAGTGCAGTAGTAAAAATAGCCAAAATAATTTGGATAAGTTATAAATTAACAATTTTTAAGTTTAAGTACCAAATTAAATTTTTGTGCATAGTTTAAGTATGATATTTGATACTTTTCCCAAATAAAAGAAAAATGTATACTAAACTATCGGATGGAAAAAGGCAAAGAAACATTAACAGCTCTTTTTCTTTGTGCACCAAACAAAGATGAGCTATAACTTTCTTTAGCTTCTTTGATGAGTCGTCTCCAGTGTATGTTGTTTTTATGGTGGAGAGTCCAAGTAAGATGGGTGGCGGATGACATTGGGTATGTTGAAGTGATGATCGTGGCAGGTGAAAGAGGCCGACTGAGGTTTGTTGATTCAATGTATTCTCGCATGAATTGAAGTGCAAATTTTCACTTTTATGATTCTTTATAGACTCAGAAACCTAATAATACTAACTTACCTTTGTTTGGTGCGTGTGACAAGAATCTATAGAGAGAAATTCTTCAGTGTTGACATTGTTTGAAGAGAGAAAATGAGATTTGTAAATTTGTTTTATTGTCTTTCTTATTGAAGAAACTTTCATATATCTTTTTTCTTGAATTATTATACTAAAATTTTTATTAATTTTCTATTTTGAGCCCAAATTCAGATTGTTTAGAAAATCATAAATCTTTTTTCAAATTTGAATCTCCTTGTTTTACATTCTTGTGATTAAATCTTTGGCATTTTTGCAAATTTTATCAATACATATGTATCTTTGTGCACAATTTCGGAAAGAAAAATGGTAGAGATAATTCATTTTGGTGAAGGGTATTCTTTGCTATTTCTTTCTTTCTTTCTTTTTTTTTTTTTTTTTTTTTTTTTTTTTTTTATTTCATGTTCAGATCATACCTGGTATTCTTTATTTTCTTCGAATTTTTCATTAACACCACGCAACTAGCGGACGGAGTTCACAGTATGCAAAACCATAGAATTTCAATTAACATAAAGGTGGCATACATGGCATTACCCAATGTTTATTATACAATAATGGGAAGCATAACAAAAAGAAAAACAAAAAAGCAGACAGGATAAAAAATAGGGATTTTTTTTTTTTTTTTGCGGAAATAGAAAATAGGGATTAAAAACCCAAACCTTGACCATGAGTCCATGATGAATACATGTAGTACATTAAACAATGGACATTAAATATTTAAATGTAGACCAAGTAAAAGTCCATTGCCCAGACTGAAAACACCAAAAAAAAAAAAAAAAGGAAATAATAATGAATAAATATATAATGACAAACAGATGATGAAAAAAACAAACAGCCGAATCATGCAACCCAACAATAAAGCATCTCCCCGAAGGAGAAGCTCTCGTGCGTGTTTGACTTGCGGAATCGACTGCAGTAATAAAATTATAATTTATTGCGGAACCGAAATGATAATAAAATTACAATTTATAATCCAATGAATAAAAAGTAGGTAGACTAGGCTCTTGGTGCAATACCATTTATTAAGGTTGTGGCGCTAGAATGGGCCGTTTGCATATGGGATCACACTAAAAATAGTTGATTGAGTTCGAGCTCAAATTAGTCGAAATGTTATCGAGTTGAGTTTATACTTCATGATTTATTTTTAATCTTTTTTGGCCTTTGATGCATTTTTAACTCGATTTGTTTAATGGTATAATTGAACTTGAATTGAGCTTAAATGCACACCAAGATAAAGTCAAATCTAAAGCGAATATTATTTTAATTTAAATAAAATGTCTATAAATTTTATAGAATAATGGAGCCTTAGCAAATTTAATCAAGATAAATTCGATCATAGTCAATGTTACTTTTAATCAAATTTAAAACTAAAAAATTTAAGATTAATTGTGTTCAAATTAAATTTGAGTTTCAAAATTTTAAATCTAAATTCAAACTCGAGATTGATACTATATCATCTAGACTAGACCAGACATTATTCATGGTTATATTTATGTAGATTGTTATTGGATTAAGTCACTATATGATACTTAAAATAAGGATAAACTCACTATATTTGTATATTGGTCTTCTCACATTTAACTCACCTATCACATTCACATTTGGCCGATCACCATAAAAGAACCTAATATATTTGTACCAAAATCTTTTACATTTAAATAAGATGAATTTATCACATTTGACTCTATTATATTTAGACCAACCTACTATAAATGAATTTACAGTATTTGCATATAAACCTACCATATTGGGAGGAAGTCCTTATTTTAAGCCATCTGTATGCCCATTTTCCCATATTTATGCTTTTCAAAATGAAATTTTGAAGGAGAAAATATATGTGAAGGAACAAAAAAAAAAAAAAAAAGGAGGGGGGATTAATGTCATGAATGGTATTTAAAATTTTGACGAAATATATAATTAGATATGTAAAATTTGAAAACGATCAATCTAATACCTGAACTTTAAAATTGATCAATTTAGTATTCGAATGAATTTTTTATGCACGCTAACAGTATTTTTGTTAAGGTATTTTAGGTACTAAATTGATCAATTTTAAAGTTTTTCAGGTATCAAATTAATTAATTTTGAAGTTCGGATACTAAATTGATTAATTTAAAAATTTAAAATTTAATTATATATTTTATCAAAATTTAAGTACAATTTATGGCACTATCCTTTAAGAGAAAAAAGAATAGATGACATGGGAAATAAAATAATAAAAAGATTTTGCCAACTAATTAGCATGAAATATTAATATTTTCCTCCTTCTCTCGGCGAGTTAAATCTGATTGGCTGGCGTTGCCCTGGACTACGCTGATGTGGCACTAGTACAGTAGAAAGGGCGAATAAAGTGCATTTCACATAATAAAAAAACACAAAAAAATGCACAGAGAGAGAGAAGAGGCAGCTTCTGTTAGGTCAAATTGTCTTCTTCTCCACTCTCACTCTGTTCTCTCTGTTCTTGCATTCCCCTCACTCTTCTCCTGGCTTAGCTTGCTTTGCTTCCGTGGTATACTCTCTCTCTCTCTCTCTCTTTCTCTCATGTACGCGTAAATGTATTTGAAAATGTGTGCTTATGTGCGAGAAATGTGGAAACAAAAGATCCTTCCTATGGCACGTACATTATGCTATACTTTCTCATTTAATTATATTAGGGTTTTAATCACTCTCCATTTGGTTTCTGTTGTTTCTGATCATCGGTGGTTGGTGTTTAGGCTATCTTGATGTTGTCATGTTGTTTTGAATTTCATGTAAGCATGTATGGATAAATGGAAATAATGTTCCTGATAATGCGATTGTTTCATGTTTACCTAACACCAATCCAGTTTGTATATAGAACTTATGGTTTGACAATGTGATGATAGCTAGGGTTTATAGTGGAGTAAAATGAAAAGGAAAAATGCAGCAGGAACACCTAAGTTTTCTCTTATTTTTCGGTTTAAGGATTATGTTTTCAAAATTTTCATTTCAGGATTTGACTTTTAAAAAGCATCAAAATAAGGTGTCTATTACTCTCTGTTATAGAATCGTTAAACTTAGGTCACGACATGGAAAACATGTATGAATATATAGGTCTGAAAAAAGAAGGCCTACGTTTTTCATATTTATTTATCTATTTAAGGACCTATACTATATGTATATATATTTCTTTTCCAATTTAGAACATCTGTTTTAGAACGGGAGAAAAAAATGGAGGAAACTTAGGATGCCTTTGTGTGTCACTAAAATGAAAAAAAGTTGGATTGGCGATGGACAGGTGGACCGTTTATATTGGCTTCTTTAATCAGATTTTGATCATTATATTGAGTCATTGAGGGCCTAGCTTCATAAGGTCTTTAGGGTGTTATATGAACGTGGAGGTAGAATTTTCATTTATAAACACGTTCTTATGTCAGTAGAAAGAGATAAAGACAAAGAAGTTGGATTAGTCACTGGACTCGTGATCCACTACAACGGCTTGATACCAGCAATATTTAGTTAAATTTGGCGTGCTTTATGTAGGTGGTCTTGGAGGGTTAAGAATCTGTAACCTTGTGTAATTTATTTTGTTCCTTGGCCTCAAAAGGCCATTCTGCTGTGATTAAAGCTCGCAGACTTTTGTTTAGATGTGTTATGTGTGAATGTTCAGCTTTGCAGTTTTGTTTTGGAGAAAGGGTTTATAGTTAGGTGATGATAAACTCTAGTTTTAAATACTAATGTTGGTTGATGCATATGCTTTTTTTTTTTTTTTTTTTTTTGTGATTACCTTGTTGTAATTCTTTTTCTTGATAATTAATAACCAATCTTTTTTTTTTGTATCTTTTCTTGGCGAATGGCATAAATGATATTTTGGAAAATCACATAGAACTGGCCTGGGCTAAATATTATTTAATGTGTTGTTCATCATTTGATCACACAGTTGAGTTTAACAAACCTTCATTGGTCCTCTGCAGAAATGTGCCATCCTCTCACTTGTGATCAATTTTACCTGTTTACAACGAACATATAGTGAAAGTTCAACTGGTGAAATAATCGGCTACCTGGAGAATTATTGATAATTTATTTTCGCCTTTGTTTCCCATTCTTTTGTCAGACAATTATACCCATGGCGAACAATGAGCCCTTTGATGACGAGATGGACATAGATGATGAAGAGTTAGTGAGTGATCTTGGTGAAGCTTTTCTTCTGAATTTTTGTAGAAAGGCATCCACTGCGTTCTTCCATGAATACGGTTTGATCAGTCATCAGATTGACTCCTTCAATGATTTTTTTAAGAACGGAATCCAAAGGGTCCTTGATTCTTTTGGAGATATTGTAGTTGAACCTGGATATGATCCGTCAAAGAAGGGTGATGCTGAATGGCGATATGCTTTGGTGCGGTTCGGAAAAGTTACACTCGAGCGCCCACAATTCTGGGCTGGTGACAAGTTGGCCGAAAGCGGGAGGGGATTCTTGAATTTGTTACCGAGACATGCTCGACTACAGAACATGACATACTCATCAAGAGTGAAAGTGAACATCCTTTTTCAGGTAAACACTGATACCTGCTTCCGTGCTGAAGATATCACAAGATTCTTTTTTTTGGGTAGATATATTAAAAGATTCTTTCTCGCAGGTGTTCTTTAGTATTTGGGTTCTCACACTAGTATTGCTTCAGAGATTGAGCATTTATGTTAATTATAAAATATGTCAGAAACGGTGAATAAAGTCAACATGGATTGGAAGTTTAATTTATCTGAGACATGAACCTGGCTTTGAGTCAACATCTTACTCTGTCAATTTACATGATGCTCATTAATATGTTTTGCACATGTGTTGTTTAGTTCATTTGCGAGCATGATAAATAGCTTGTATTTGGGTGGCTTCTTATGATCTAGTGTGAAAACTTACACAATGAGTAATAATCCATAGAATTTCTTTTGGTTAATGTAATAATTAATAAAATTGATAATGCTAGTAGCTAGAGATGACCAGTCTGTAAATGCTTATCACACTACCTCCTCAGATAATGGGTGTATTGGAGGTCTTTTAGATTTCTGGGGTCAGGCAATTGTAACTTATACTTTTCATATTATATTATGTTCCCATATTTTACCATCTACTGGAAGTTTCTCTTGCCATTTCTGTAAGTTTGAAGCCGATAACCATTCATAGAATGTCTGAGATCAGCACCAGTAGTTGCACTTTGGGTTTTTGGACATATTAGAAATGGATATAATATATATTGCTTTTTTGTCAGATCTACACCCAGAATCTGACACGGGGCGACAAATTTAAAACAGGAAAGGAGCAGTATGTAAATAAGGAGATATTAAAGACTGAGAGTAAAGAGGTCATAATGGGAAGGATCCCAATCATGGTGAAATCCGAGCTATGCTGGATGAGTGATGGTGAAAAAGGTGACTGTGATTTTGATCATGGTGGTTATTTCTTGGTCAAGGGTGCAGAAAAGGTGACTTCTAGTTTGCGCTTGCAGTTCTATAAATCTTATCTGCATTGTTGTTGCTGTTGCTTACATGTGTAAATATGTGTGTGTGTGTAGAGCACTTTCAAGCATTTCTGGTTGAAAATAGTTTTTTAACCTTTCTTTAATATTTAATTCAGTGAGTTGTGGAGATATTAATTATTTATATATTTCTCTTCGGCTTGATTGCTGTTAGAAATGGTTCCTTGAAAAACCACTTGCCATGGAATGGATAACCATGTATCCTACTACTCTTTTTGAAGGCATGAATTTCATGTGTACCCAAATATTTTGTAAATGGAAATATAGCGGACATTGAGAAGGGAGGGAATCATGGTGATGCAACGAGTCTCCATAGAAGGAGATTTACCCCCATAGAACTTTTTCTTAGTAGTGCTTAAACTTCTTCCATTTCTCCCATTTTCATGATTAGGAAAAAGCGTACTTACCCAATATATATATATTGGGCAAGTATATATATATATATATATATATATACCTTACCCAAAAAATGATGAGGAAAAGCGTACTTGTCTGTTTAATCTCAGCAATCTTTTCAAAAACTCACAACCTTATTAGTTTTAGCATTTTTTCCTAACATTCTTTCTCCGGTCATTTGGTAAGTTTATTTTGCCGTTTGTCACTATTTCTTGGACTGTGGTTCATTATCTGGTCAGAAATAAAAATTGCAGATTTTATTTCTCGGTATCTTTTTTAGTCGTCTTTTAATCCTTGCAGACATTTATAGCACAAGAACAGATCACTTTAAGGAAGCTGTGGATTTCCAGCAATCAAGGTTGGACAATTGCTTATAGGTCTGCATGGAAGAGGAAAAGGTTATATCTTAAGCTTGGAGAAAATTCAAATTTTGAAAATATTAGAGGAGGAGAGAAAGTTCTTACTGTATATTTTATGTCAATGGAGGTACCTGTGTGGATATTGTTTTTTGCTCTTGGTGTGTCATCAGATAAGGAAGTTGTCGATCTTATTGATTTTGGCCATGATGATGCAAGGGTTGTGAATATATTTTTTGCTTCTATCTATGAAGCTGATGATAAGTGTGAAGGATTTCGGAGAGGAGGTAAAGCACTTAATTTTTTAGACAGGAGCCTTAAAAATTGCAAATTCCCACCAGCAGAATCTATTGAAGAGTGCTTGAACAACTATTTATTTCCCAGTCTTATAGGCCTCAAGCGAAAAGCTCGTTTTCTTGCATACATGGTAAAATGTCTGTTGGATGCATATACGGGACATAGGAAATGTGATAACAAGGATGATTTTAGGAACAAGAGGTTAGACATGGCTGGGGAATTGCTCGAAAGAGAACTGCGGGTGCAAATACTGAATACCCGAAGGCGCATGATGAGGGCCATTCAGAGAGATCTCTATGGGGATCGTGATTTACGTGATGTTGAGCACTATTTCGATGCTTCCATTATTACAAATGGCCTTCAAAGGGCCTTTTCAACTGGAGCATGGTCGCATCCTTTTAAAGCAGAACGGATATCGGGTGTTGTTGCAACGATTAGGCGAACAAATCCCTTACAATCCATTTCTGACATGAGAAAAATGCGTCAACAGGTCAATTACACGGGGAAAGTTGGAGATGCTCGATATCCGTAAGTAATCCCTTTGCTGCTTATTCCTGATTGGCATGAGTTTAACATGTTTAAATAGCTTATTTGGTTCTTTGCTAATATGTTAATTTGTTACACATCTACCGATTGTAAAAATCCCATATCTAATTCATTTATGGATGCAGGCACCCCTCACACTGGGGCAAGGTATGCTTCCTATCTACACCAGATGGGGAAAACTGTGGTCTTGTAAAGAATCTGGCTGCTACTGGACTTGTGACTACAAATGTGTCAGAACCTCTTGATATGTTTTTGTATGACTGTGGAATGGCAAATGTTGCAGACAATACTTCAACTTCACTTTGTGGTTTAGTTAAAGTCTTCCTGAATGGGGAGTGGGTTGGTATATGTAATGATCCTCAATCATTTGTTACAAAGCTAAGGAGCTTGAGGCGCAAGAAGGTTATTCCTCCTCAGGTACTTCCTAGTTCCTAATTTGTGCAACAACTTTGTTGCTATCTTCCTCTGTATATTTATTACATTTTCCTTAAAGTTGGTCTAGAGAAATTAATGGAATCAGTCTATGACTGGTAAAACATTGTTTTCACTTGGCTTGCCTTGCCTGTCATTTAAACTGAAATACTGCACCGTTATTTATTGCCTAGCCTGTTATTTGGACTGATATATTGTACCTGTATTGCCTTTCAATCGGAGTAGATGCAAAAAATAATGCTAAAATCTCAACCTTGAATGTTCTGGGGCAAATCTAGAGGCTAATGAGTTCAAGTGATCATGAGCCATTTGAAGCACTTTGGGTGAATCTGACATAGCGCTGAAAATGTGCGTTGCTCTCCTTTCATTGAATTTAAGCATAAAACTCATTTGGAGAACAGAGGAGATCTTGGAAATGGACAAATTCTATAAGCTTTTGGCAGTTACAACATCTTTAGAATATCTTTTTGAACTTTTGTATGTCTAAGCTCCATCAGTTTCCTGAATATACATTGTTTCTGAATGCATTCAAGATTTTGCCAAATCCTATTTTGGTCTTCCTATTTCAAATTGTTTCAGATGTGATCTTGAGCTCGCATTTTGTCTCTATTTTAAAGATAGACACATCTCTAATCATAGAGTTATAATCTAAACTATATATCCATTTCCGCTGTCATCCTATATATGTCAAACCCACGAGGTGATCACTGGCATTGCAACTCAGTACAAGCCCCAATTACATATGATCAGCTTTTTCTGAATGCGGTCCCATAGTGTTAGTCACTGAAACTGTAATCAATGAATCATGTGCAACTATGGAAAGAAGCATGAATAAGATTAATGTATTATGCCTTGTTGCATCTGAGAAAGAGGGCACAGCTGGTAAGCTGGTCTGCGTAGTAAGCTGGTTTGCATAGGCATGTAGTAATTATATATTTTGAGGGTTGGGAAAAGGAACATTCCTTTTTGAATCTTTCATCCAATGACTTATTAGCAAAGCATCGGGTATGAGTTTTGTGGTTAACTTTTATTGGCTCTCAACTTTGTAGGTAGAGATTAAATGGGATGAGTACCAGGGAGAGGTTCGTGTATTTTCAGATGCTGGAAGGATTGTTCGTCCTCTTTTGGTTGTTGACAATTTAAGAAAGATCAAGTCATTAAAAGGGGACAAATATACATTCCAGTCTTTACTCGAAAAGGGAATTGTCGAACTTATTGGTGCAGAGGAAGAAGAAGATTGTTGCACAGCATGGAGTATTAGCCACCTTATAAGACAAGAAGAGTTGATGCAAGAAAGGAAAAAAGAGGTGTCAGAGAAACAATATTTGAAGTACACTCATTGTGAACTTGACATGTCCTTCCTCTTGGGTTTAAGCTGTGGAATCATTCCCTTTGCTAATCATGATCATGCACGAAGAGTCCTTTATGAATCTGAGAAGCATTCCCAACAGGCAATTGGCTTTTCAACAACAAACCCCAATATTAGAGTGGATACGCTGATGAATCAGTTATACTATCCACAGAGGCCACTTTTCCAGACAGTGGTATCTGATTGTCTGGGTAAATCAGAATTGTCATATGGCCACAAGGGAATGATACCTAGGCCTGAGTTCTTCAATGGCCAGAACGCAATTGTTGCGGTCAATGTTCATCTTGGGTACAATCAGGAGGATTCATTGGTTATGAATCGGGCTTCATTGGAAAGAGGCATGTTCAGATCTGAGCACGTGAGGAGTTACAAGGCTGAAGTTGAGAATAACGAATCTGCTGAGAAGAGGCGGAAGTCTGATAATTGCATTAATTTTGGGAAGATACAGAGTACACTTGGACGTGTTGATAGCCTGGATGATGGCCTTCCCTTCATAGGGGCCAATTTACAGAGTGGAGATATTGTTATTGGCAGGTGTGCTGCTGATTCTGGGGCAGATCATAGTATAAAACTTAAGCACACAGAAAGGGGCATGGTTCAGAAGGTGGTGCTCTCTGCTAATGATGATGGCAAGAATTTTGCTGTTGTTTCTCTTCGACAGGTAATCATGCATGACAACTGACCCCTTTTATTTGTTTATTTTGTTTTATATTTATTATTATTTTTAATTCAAGTGCATCTGGTAACTTTTCTTTTTCTGGGCTATAAGATCTACTAGGTCTAGTAGGGATTTAGGGTCTCATCCAGCATAAGTTGTTTACAATTATCACTAAAGAATGAAGTCACCTACAATTATGTTATGATTTTCAGGTTCGTTCACCATGTCTAGGAGACAAGTTTGCTAGCATGCATGGGCAAAAGGGTGTCCTTGGTTTTCTGGAGTCCCAGGAGAATTTTCCCTTTACAAAACAAGGGATAGTGCCAGATGTCGTCATAAACCCTCATGCGTTCCCATCGCGTCAAACGCCGGGTCAGCTACTTGAGTCTGCCTTGGGAAAGGGCATTGCTTTAGGTGGCCCAGTCAAGTACGCTACTCCTTTCTCTACTCCTTCCATCGACGACATCACTAATCAGTTGCACAGGTAACCTATTTTTATGTGATTAAATCTGTTAAAATTGCATTGTTCATGATCCATCAGTTCTTAGATAAGTTGAACTTGAATTGCAGAGCTGGATTTTCGAGGTGGGGAAATGAAAAGATGTACAATGGTCGAACGGGTGAGATGGTCCGCTCACTGATATTTATTGGCCCTACATTCTACCAGCGCCTGATCCATATGTCTGAAGATAAAGTAAAGTTCCGCAACACGGGACCTGTTCACCCACTCACGCGGCAACCAGTGGCAGATAGGAAACGATTTGGTGGTATAAAATTTGGTGAGATGGAGAGAGACTGTTTAATTGCACATGGAGCCTCGGCTAATCTCTATGAGCGTCTCTTTACTCTCAGTGATTCATCTGAAATGCACATTTGTCCAAACTGTAAGAACATCGCAGGTGTCATCCAGAGATCTGTACAAGGTGGCCGGAAAATCAGAGGTCCTTTTTGTAGGTCGTGTGAATCAGCTGATGATCTCGTAAAAGTGAATGTACCCTATGGAGCAAAGCTACTCTGTCAAGAGCTTTTCAGCATGGGAATTAGCTTGAAGTTTGATACGAAAATCTGTTAGGATTTGAATCTGCAGGGAATTGTTTTAAGGACCTTTTCATTAATCTACCTATCTCAGCTGTGAATAATAATTAATTTGGTTAGTTGTAATACATTTGATCCCTGTTAGAAGTTGTGCCCTGGGCTGGTCTCAGCAATATGGCATTGGAGCTTTATCTTGTGGTGGTGTTATTTGTTTTTATCCTTCCAAAGAAACAGATGCTCCATTTTGTGTGTGAATATTCTAGACTCGAACGTCACTCCTTATGTAACAATTAACTTAGCGATAGGATTGGAACAAGACCCAATAGCCCATCATTGACTTTAAGCGTTTCTGATTTAAGATTATGCTTGTGGAAAGATGGTCCTGCTGACTTTGTGTGGTGCACTCCTTTGACAAATAGTCTAAAATCTGGTCTTTTAATTCAGTCCATGAATTATTGTGGAAGATAAGTACAAAGACTGTCTGTCATGATCATCTTTGAATTTAGGAATAATATTCCTAGGAACAAATCTAACCAGTGGGTTGGAGTGGAAAATGAGGTTTAGCCGGCATGTTTCTCAAGACATTTGGCTCTCTCACTTTTGTCGTCATCATAACTGTACACCATCGTTTCGGTTCAAGGAAAATAAATAAAGATAAAAAAATAAATATTTTTACTTATAAATAAATTAAACAGATATTAAAATCAGACAATTCAAACAGGCCAAAAAATGCTTTGCAAGATTCTTTCGATTTTCATGTGACCCAGATCACTTGCACAATCCTAGACCGACATGAACTCAGGGGACCACTTGTATGAACCCAGATTTGCAGGCTGAACCCGAGGGACCCAGATCCACTAATGCGTGCATAATGAAAACTTGTGAGCCCACTGGCTGGGGTCATTGTTTGCAATCTCTTGGCTCACGCTACTGGTGAATGTTGTAGACCAGGCGGTCGCGTCTGGTGGTCTGCATAGAGAAGCCAGAGGTGGCGGCGGTTCTAATTTGGTGTGGTTGTTGGGGACGGTGGCTTCCTAAGTGTTAAGACGGTGGTTCACTGCATGACCGCAATGGTCGCGGGCAGTTCAAAGAAAAACATGGGTATTTTGTCA
Source organism: Combretum micranthum (assembly GCA_024138025.1). Taxonomy (NCBI): domain Eukaryota; kingdom Viridiplantae; phylum Streptophyta; class Magnoliopsida; order Myrtales; family Combretaceae; genus Combretum; species Combretum micranthum. The sequence goes on along the minus strand of JAMXBD010000429.1, from coordinate 867,560 downwards.
TTTTAGCTCAAGTAAACATGGCCGAGTTAACTTGACAATGGTATTCCTAAGGAATTGCATTTTAACGCGAATTCCATCTATGAAGCTGGCATGCCATAAACATATGGTGAATGAAATTCTTAAAACAAAGTTGCATTGGTTGCCTTCCATATATGTATATATTTGGCCAAATATTCCTTCCGATATGTCAATTTAATTTTTCTTACTAAATACAATTTATAGCTAGTTAAATAATAATAATGATAAAAAAACAATTTAAGGAAAAGGATAATTGAAGGTGCTCAATTGAAATGTGTGAGTTAGTGATCATACCAAGAGAATGTAAATGGCAATATCTTATTTAGCATCGTAGGTGTTGTGTTAGCTTTTCAATGGTCTTTTCTTGTTAAGATTCCTTTTTTTATGTGAGTTCATTTTAGAGGCTCTATATACCATTTTTCTTTTGGTAAAATTTAAAAAAATGAAATAATTTTTTAGGAACCCTAAAAGAAAAAAAACTTAATGGTACTAATAGGTTTCTTGTCTAAGTGAATGGCAAGCAAAAAACTATTGAAGTCTTTCTTCATTAAAGGACCCCAAATTTTACAAGACACTCGGTACTAGGAATTGTGTCAAGAACTCAAGAAAGTAAAAGTATATACAATTAAGGTCCTTGATATTATCTAAGATGCTAAAGATTTTACTTTTTAGAATTCGTTACCATCATGGAAAGTCTTTATAAAATCCGGGGTTCTTCATAGAGGATCCAAAAGTTGCTTTGTCTTTCTAAATTTTTTACTTGAAATCAACCAACAGAAAAATGAATAAATAATATTTGAGATCCTTGTGATATGTACATCGATAATGATCTCGTTTGATGTTGGTAAGTGACATGTAACTTCCTTAAAGATCTCTACCTCTTAAGCACTTCTTTATTTTATCAGGAATCCTTTATTTTAGAGACCCTAGGTGCCATTTAATACTTTAAATACTATCCATTCATTATTCTATTGGTCATTCCCATAATTGCTAACATTGGATAATAACTTTTTGGGTCCTTCATTATAAGGATCTTATCATAGTGGTGAAGAATCCCAAAAAGTAAGTTTATTAAGACTTCTATTGTACATCTCTTAAGGGAAAAAAGATTCTTAAGGGGCTAAGATGACACTAGGATCATAAATAAGGTTACTTACCACTGTACATATTGTAACAAATCATGAAAGTCTTATTTAATTAAACAGTTTGTTGGAAATTGAGATATCTTGCTAATTACTTAAATTTTGGCCATGGTTAATAAATTGAGAAAAGTGTTAATAAACCAAGTATGCTTAATTTATTTGACCTCGATCCAATTTTCACTTGAGTTATGACTTGACAAAAATTAAGTTGTGTTTAATCTTCACCCCTCTAATAATTTATTGTGATAACCTCAAGCTTCACCACAATTTGGCTTGATACAAGCAAAAAGGACTTTAACTACCAATCGATCAATGAGTCCCTTTTAAATATCTCTAACATGATTTTATTTGGGAAGCATATAATTTTCAAAATAAACGATGATAAGTAAAATTGGTCTTGCTAAAATCAAGGTACTTCATATTCAAGCTAATTCATGCAAGAGTTCAAGCCCAAATATCCATACTTGAATACCAACTTCTAAAGAGTTACTTTACTAATTTTTCAATCAATTATTCAAAGTTTAACAATAATAATTTGGGCAAAATTTTGATTGTTAGTAGAAACATGAGTAAAGTTCATGTAACTAAATGTGACAACGGAAAAAAGTTTAGATAATTAACCATAAAAATGTGTAATAAATTAGATATCAAATATGAAATTTACCTGATTTTAGAATTGTTTCCTTTTTTTTTTTTTCAAACACCTATATGCCGTCTCGGTTTGATCGGCGTCTGGTGTCCAATTATCATAATCATAACAACTTTTGCATTGTGACTTCATAAAAATAAAGAAAATGAACACACGCGGGCTAATCTGAAAAATTTCCCAGGTGGCGTCTGACTGTTAGACCAAAAACTAGAGGCTTTGCTCACTTACGCAAATGAATTATTATAAAATATTATCTATAGAATCTACGACGCATTAAGTTTTGTGAGTTAGTGCTATATAGGATATGTAACCACAGCACGGAGATGCTTGACTAAATGGAATGATTACAATGAAAAAAAAAAAAATATATATATATATAGAAATATATAAAGTTTTATTTAAAGCTCATTTTCATTCTTTAGTTATTTTTTTTCCTTTTAAATCTAATGGTTTGCATTTATTATATTTTAACACCAAATAAACTAAAAACCCTATTTTATTCTTAAAATATTCTTAAAAATAATTGAGCCTAATCGAGTCGAGTTTGAGCTCATCGGGTATCAATTCAAGTTAAGTATAAGCTTAAAAATTAAAACATGATAGAGTTCAAACCATGTTCGAGTTTTAAATTTTCTCATCTGAATCAAGTTCAAACTTGATATTGTATTATTTCATCTCGACCCACTTAACAATAGAAGTTTCAACATTTTCCTTTATAATTTTCTCTTCATTTTCTTTTCTATTTCAAGGGAAAAAGAAATTTGTTGGGTCTAAAATTTATATCATTTCCTATTCTTTTCCTCCATAATTCTATCTTGTATCAAAAAAAGGAAATTAAAAATATTCACCCGTATTTTTTTGCTCTTCTTTCCTTCTTCATATTTCCTAGTGTCGAACAAAGGCTCATAGTGGATTCAAATACTTAACCGTTCTTGAGATTCCTAAATCTTAAAATATTATACTTCTGCTTAATTTCAACGAGATAAATGATTTGAATTTTTTTTCTTTTCCCAGAAAACATGTATATAATTAGTTAGAAGATAAGGGAACAACTTTCAAAGCAAATCTATTAAATCATAGAAGATATAAGATACCGACAAGACATAAAAGACAAACAAGGTGACAGGCAGGCGTTGTAATGTAAATACTCCACCAATTCAAACATGAAAAATTAAAAAGAATTAATGACGGCTGCATGACACAATAATGATATATTTTCCTCTCTGTCTCTTTTATTTATTTATTTATTTATTGCAAGTCCATGCCAACGTCATCTGTAGAATAGGGTGTTTGCTTCTTTCCGTTTCCTCAATTTTTTTTTCCCTCCTTGCATGTATGAGTGCATGATGAAATTAAGGGTACAAATAACTCACGTTACAGATGAATTAATTCGATTTTACTTTATTTTTATTTGAGCTTGATATAAAAATAGTTTAGATAAGATTAGGTTTGAGTACAAATAAGTTGAAAATTAATTGAGTTTAGCTAGAATTTCATAATATTTAAGTTGATTAGCTCGCAAGCTTGATTGTTTTTAAGTTAAGTATAAATTTTAATCGAATTTAAAAATCAATGATTTTATAACTTGAAGAAAATATTTTTAGATAAATAAAGTTTAAATGAGTTTAATAGAGTCATGTTCCACTTTGTTTGGCACCACTTTAAATTAAGGTTGAGCTAAAAATTATAAATTCGATGGTGTTTGAATTGAATCTGAGCTCAAAATTCTAAGTTTGATCAAGTTTAAGATGAATTTAAGTTTTATGATTTCAAATTGAGCTCAAAGTCAATCTTAGCACCATATTGTCTTAACTAGATTTGGTTACAATCTTAAATGAAATTGTATTTTTCATAAGTTGGCTCATGCATATTTATAAAAAAGTGAACTACTTACAAATAAAATGGGTATTAATAATTTAAATCTTACAATGGACAAAGAAGGAAAAAAAATAGTAATAATTTGAATCTCACATGTAATACATTCATTTGTCATTCAATTTTGATATTCATCATATGAAACACAATTATTATATATATGTGTGTGTGTGCGCGCGCCTTATAAGGAGATAGTTTGAAACACCCATTCCTCTACATATAGATTGCTTTATTTGCAAGATTTGAACTCAATACATCATGCGAGTTGTCATAGAAGTGTCTTGGACTTAGCCGGTAGACCAATTCCTAAGGTGAAATGCTCTAATGGGATGTTTGGTATGTAGAAATGGATCTAAAATGAAATCTTGATTTAGGATTCCATTCCTATTCTCTTGTTTGGAAATGATTTTAAAAGATGGAATAGTAATTCATGGGAATTAGCAATTCCGGCTTTGAGAATGAATTCGATTCTTCCCTTGAAAAAGAAGGAATTATAAGTCCATTCCTCCCTCATTAATGTAAAATATATAAACTACTATTTTATCCACTAACCTATATATAATCCATAATTAATATAAAGAGTATGTTTGTAAATAGACAATTCATTCCATTCCATGGATGTACTCCAACATAAGAACGAATTTCTCACTTACTTACTTATTCTATTTCTTCAATTCTAATCTATTATATTTCAGACGATTCAAATATATCAAATGTAACATAATTATTAAGAATCCTAGTTAAATTAATATATGAAGCGATGGTGGTTGGTTTTTAATTGTTTTTAAAAAGGAGACCCATTTTGATTCTTCATTTAAGAATTCTTAATTTAATCAAATAAACAACTGGATTTTTTTTTTTCATTTAGTGCTAAAACAACCGAAATTTTGTTAGATAGAACATTTTTCATACAATAATATAAATAACAATATATCGTATGAAGTAAATAGAGGGGGTAAGAAAGACCAAAGGCTAATAATCTCTTATAATGTGCATCAACTCCATTCCCCTTATCATCTTGCTGGTCCACTAAATTTAGTTGGGGGTTCTCCATTATGAATAGCTATATTTTTTGGCAGTTCTTGTCAAAGAACTATGCTAAATCATTCAAGAAAACCAAGCTCAATGGCTCAATAAGATTACTGTATTGATGATATGTTGATGATGTAGGTCTAGTGTGGACATATTCTTAAGAAAAATGAGAACATAGTCATACCTACTAGGATAATCCACTTCTACATTAAATTATGCGGCGATGACTCCACTTCACACATGAAATTTCACTCTTCTCTCTTCAAATTTAATTAAAAATTAATAGTAAGGAAAAAATAATTATTATCCATAACAAAAAGTTAAAAACGAAAAAAGATATAAAATTGCAAATAACCAAATGGACTTCAAACATGGTGAATCTATTATTTTTAAAAAAGTTTTTGCTGAATTCCTTCAACTCATTACACAATGGACAAATTTTTTCGGAATGAAAAACGAGCATCCAATGTCTAGTTTCATTGTCTATCCATCCATGTCGATGATGACATTGCGACCTCTTTGGCGTTAAAAAGGAAAAACACAGAGGAGACAAAATTACAATTTCAAAGCATCAACAACGGCGGAAACCGTGTGGGTTCCATCCAGCACTTCAGTCCCGTGTTTCAGAAGACCTTTTTAGTCGTACTTCGGCTTTTAAGGTCGTGATGATTAGGAATGGTGATGATCGTGCAGAAAAGAGAAAACTGAGATACGTTCAGAGAAATTATGGGTCTGGTTGTTTGGACTTTTTTTCGGCAGATACAGATATTTTTTGAAATTTTTTTCTAACAAATTATTTATCAAGAAATAGATATAGATAAAAAAAGTTGACAGTTCTCATCAAAAGATCAAATAAAACAAATATAGATAAAATTTAAATGCAAATCGGATATATTTACACATATCATTTTAAAAAAGATACAGATACAGATACAGATGAAAAACAGACAATCCAAACAATTATCATTCTACAGTAGCGATACTATATTTTTAATATGCCGTCTTATGTATTAAATGCATAGAAACAAAGTATTAATTACTAATATATACTATATACATTGAAACTGTACTACAGTACCCACATTTTTATGAGTATCGTATTTATTACGTGCAATACACATTAAAAATATTATGCATTACGTAATAAATATGATACTGTAATAGTAATTTAATAAATTTTCTTAGTTTTATGCATAAAAAAATTGATTTCATTTTAAAGCCCTCATAATGTTATATCGTATATAATAAACATGAAATTTCACTCTTCTCTCTTCAAATTTAATTAAAAATTAATAGTAGGGAAAAAATAATTATTATCCATAATAAAAAATTAAAAACAAAAAAAATATATAAGATTGCAAAAAACCAAATGGACTTCAAACATAGTGAATCTATTATTTTTTAAAAAAGTTTTTGCTGAATTCCTTCAACTCATTACACAATGGACAAATTTTTCGGAATGAAAAACGAGCATCCAATGTCTAGTTTCATTGTCTATCCATCCATGTCGATGATGACATTGCGACCTCTTTGGCGTTAAAAAGGAAACACAGAGGAGACAAAATTACAATTTCAAAGCATCAACAACGGCGGAAACCGTGTGGGTTCCATCCAGCACTTCAGTCCTCACGTTTCAGGAGAACTTTTTAGTTGTACTTCGGCTTTTAAGGTCGTGATGATTCGTGCAGAAAAGAGAAAACTGAGATGCGTTCAGAGAAATTATATAATTATCATTCTACTGTAGCGATACTATATTTTTAATATGCCGTCAGATATATTAAATACATAGAAACAAAGTATTAATTACTAATATATACTATATACATTGAAAACGTACTACAGTACTCAATATTTTTATGGGTACCGTATTTATTGCATGCAATACACATTAAAAAGACTATAGCTAATATAAATGTGATACTACAATGGTAATTTAATAAATTTTTTTTAGTTTAATGCATAAAAAATTTGATTTCATCTTAAAACTCTCATAATGCTATGTCGTATATAATGAATGTGATACTGCAATAGTAATTGGATAATTTTCTTTTATAATCTGCAATAGTAATGGGATAATTTTTCTTTTATAATTAATAATTTAATAATTTGTTTTGAAATAATGATAAATATTTTAGTTCTATGGTTTGACCAGGGTGGACATCAAACTAGTCCAGTGGCAAAACAGAAATTATTAGAAACAAGAGAGCTATAAAACTAGGAACTTTCCTTATAAAATTGCATATCCTCATCTTAAGCAATTTAAAGAGATCTCATCAATATTTTAGCTCAACACAGCACAACACAAAGCTTCAAAGTTGAAATTATTATTCAGTATGGGACAATGAGGTTTGTCATATAACAAACTAGAACTCATATATATATATACATATATATATGTGTATGTATGTGTATTTATTGTATTATTTGACTCCCTTCTCTTATTAAGTTTGTTCTTCTTTTAATTCTTATGCTTTTTGTTGTTATGTAAATTTTACTATCATCTTCCCAAGAAGGAATCTGAATTCTGTGTGTTGGTTTCCTTCCTTCTTTAGTAAGCATAAGAATAAAAGTCATCTCTCTCCATTTTCATGCTCTGTATTGTGTGTGTGTGTTGGGAATTAATCCTTTTGATCCTGCTTTTATTATTTTTATAAATCTTATCAAGAAAATGAAATTTTCCAAGGCATTTGTGGCCGATTGACATGAACACTAGTCTTCCCACATGATTAATCTAAATTTGATTTTCCTATCAGTGATTTTATTAGTGATTGAAATTGTTATAACCTAAGCTCACGGTAAACGAAGCAGAAAGCAGAGTTTTGGGAATGAATTTTCCAGAAAAATTGGCAAAGGAATTTGTGTAAAATCATCATGGGACTTGCTGTCGATTTGACTTTGAATTTTCCACTCCATTAAAGAGCTAATACAACTTTTGAATGCTTCTATTAATGATGTTTTTATAGATGCAAATGGATAATTTCGTAACTCGGAGTAGTTATTCAATTTCAAGTTGAGCTTAGGATTCATAATATTAAATTACAAGCTTAATAGGTTTGAGTTAAGTGTAAATTTTAGTTGAGTTTGAAAATTAATATTATTATAGTAAGAATGAAAATATTTTTAAATAAATGGAAATTTTATGTTTATTTAACACTATTTTGAATTAATTTTGAGCTTAGAATTGTAAGTTCAATGGAGCTCAAATGAAGTCAAGCTCATTAAGTACCATTTTAAATTGAGTTTAACCTTAAAATTCTAAGTTCAAGCTAGTTCAAATCAAGTTTCAATTTAGTAAGGTCAATTGAGCTCATGGTCAAATTTAGGACTCTATCGTCTTTATTTGATTTGGTTACGACTTTAAATGAAACCGAATTTTTTTTTTTTTTGTAAGTTGACTTCAATACATCCATATATTTGTGTGTGTGTAAAGTGAACTCTCTACAAAGCACACATTAAAGTTTGAATCTTACATATATAATGTTCGTTTGTGATATAATTTTGATATTCATCATATGAAGCACTAAAATTATATATATTTTTATTTTTCACTTAAAAAGAAAGGCATGCTAGTGGAATGATAATCTATCTCTTTACAAGACCATTCATATAAAAAATTTAAATATAGATTGCATTATTTAGATAATCCTAAGAATTGTATATTGTGGTGTTTTTTTTTTTTTTTTTTTTTTTGCCACTTAAAATTTGGTGCTAGTTGTCGTGAGAGTGTCTTAAACTTATCTACTAAACTGACTTCTTAGGGTGAAACACTACGATTATTGAATGCCCCAGTTAAATAACTAAGAGGTTGGAGAGCTGGTTTTTGATTTTTTTTTTTAAGAAAAAAATAAGGAGACCCATGTCAACTGTTTATTTAAGATTTCTTAATTTAATCAAATTAATCACTAACTTTCGTTCTAGAACATTTTTATACAATAATATAAATAGCAATACAACGTATAAAGTAGATAGAGAGGGTAGGAGAAACCAAAGGCCAATCATCCTCTGTTGACTCCAAACATCTGAATCCATTAAATTTAGAAGGATTTTGTTGACTTCCTTCAAATCAGGCGCATTTTTATGGAGAAAAGGAGCTTCCGATGTCTAGTTGCTTAAGCCATGTCGATGTAGATGATAAGAAAAGGACCTTAACCTTTTTGGTGATGAAAAAGTAAAAAAGAAAAAGACAAACCGCAATTGCAGAAGATCAACAACGGCACAAACCGCGTGGGTTCCATTCCGTGCTTCCATGTCTCACATTGGGCTGACTTCTTTTTTAAGTTGTGCTCTGGCATTTATTGTTGTGGCGATTAGGAAAGGTCTGTTTGATTCTGGCATATTAATTGCGGCAAAAACAGAAATGAAATTAAATGTACGGTATTTTTCAGGAGAAAACATCCTTTTGTTAAGAATAGCTATTTCTTAAAAGGAAATAGTGGAGATTTCTTATTTATTTCGTATGATACGGAATAGATATTTTTTTGATAAATTTTTTTGCAAACTCTATGAGGAAATAAATATTCCGTGATAATAAAGCTGAAATATGATTATATTTCAGTGAACCAAACATGTTGTAACTTTCTATCCTGATTCTATTACTAACATATTTACAATCCGTCTACTTTATATGTATAGTTATTCATTTTCTTTTCATTCTACATAAATCTACAATTACAGTATCCAATTAAGAATAATGACAATTCATGTTTTTATACCAATGAATTATTATTCAATGATTTATTTTCTAATTTTATTATAAATACAATTATCTTAAAATCATATATATAATCATATTTCTCTTTATAATAAAGATAATAGGTATTATAATATATTTCATCTTTTATTTTAATAATTATTTATTTTATTTTTCATATAAAGCGAATATGGTAATAGCTATTTTAGCAAGAATATAATAGACATAATGAACTGTTAGTTAAATGGAATCACTTACTACTATAATAAATCTGATTGGAACATTTTTATTGAACCCTTATTGGATTAATATTTCCCATTTGGAGCATTAAGCCTTCGACACTTTTGATATGTGGTTACCGTGGAAGGAGGGTCCATAGTCGCATGGTTTGACCCGGGTGGACCATATTTCTCGTCCAGTGGCTGAATTGGAGTTATATTGAAACAATAAAGGCCATAAAACTAGGAACCTTCCCTATGAAATTTCGTAATCATCAAGCTAGAGGGATCTCATCAGTTTGATTGTGTTGAGCAGAGGGCACAATACTGAAAGTTGAAATTAGTATTCAGAAATAGAACGCTAAGGTTTGTCTTGTCTTGTTAAGGTTGTCCTTTTAACTTTTATGGTCTTTTCTCAGGTAAATTTTACTATGTTCTTTATAAGGAATCTGAGTCATGTGACCAAATCATTGTACCGGGTTTTTTCAATTTTGTTAGCATTCTTCTAAATGGATCACTTTTCATCAGGTTCTTGGTCACCGCAGAGGGCTATCATTGAGCTTGAGAAAGAACCTGAAGATTTGATTTTCTGATCAATTGGGTGTAAAGCAATCAGCCGGGAATTAATGCAAGCATCGAAAAGACGCAGCGTTTTTGGCACTTCAGATGGAATCGATAAGCCTTCTGCGAAAGATCTAGAGTGCAAACAATGGTCCCTGAATGCAATCATAGACCATACCACATGCTCTGATGATAGCACCTTAGAAACCGAGCTTTCGGTCCAGACGTTCGATCAATGCTGTGCACTTGAAGCTCCAGCTACGGATGGTTCTCTTCATTCTCGTAGTTCTTTATCAACGATTACTCATTCACCAGATGGAAGTCCTACATCACGTTTAGATTCTCGATCACATCCCTCAAACGTGCGGCAATTTTCCAATGATTTGGATACAATTTGTGAGGTTTCTCGTACGGATGATGGCAATGATTTGACTCTTAAGTTAAGAGAGCTGGAATCAGCCATGCTGGGACCCTATTCAGACGATCTTGACAACTTTGGAATGGAAAATTTGGGCAAATCGAACCAAAAGTCTCCCGAGGAAGCCTATTCGAAGCATCTAATGGAGATGATTTCCAGGGGGGACTTGAAGGGGATTATTCATGCTTGCGCAAAAGCAATAGAAGAAAATGACATGCTAAGAGTTGAGTGGTTAATGTCAGAACTACGCCCTATGGTTTCGGTTTCTGGTGAACCGGTCCAGCGTGTAACAGCATACATATTGGAGGGGTTTGTGGCAAGATTGGCCTCTTCAGGAAGCAGCATATATAAAGCATTACGGTGCAAGGAGCCTGCTGGTGCTGATCTTTTCTCCTATATGCGCATGCTCTACGAGCTCTGCCCTTACTTCAAATTCGGATACATATCAGCCAATGGAGCTATTGCAGAAGCGATGAAAGAGGAAACGAGTATTCATATAATCGATTTTCAGGCAGCACAAGGCGGCCAATGGTTCACCATGATCCACGCTCTTGCAGCACGGCCTGGAGGGCCACCACGCGTTAGAATTACTGGCATTGATGATTCAATATCAGCTTATGCGCGTGGAGGAGGCCTTGAGATTGTTGGGAAAAGGTTGAGCCAGCTTGCAGAGTCATTTAAGGTGCCTTTTGAGTTCAATGTTGCCAGTGTTCCTGCTTCCGAGATTGAAATTGAACACCTTGAAATTCGTCCTGGTGAAGCCATTGCTGTGAATTTCCCTATGATCCTGCATCACATACCGGATGAGGGCGTGTGCTTCCAGAATCATCGCGATAGGCTCTTGCGCCTGGTTAAAAGCTTGTCTCCTAAGTTGGTGACTCTGGTTGAACAAGAATCCAACACAAATACTGCACCCTTCACTCCAAGGGTTGTTGAGACGTTTAACTATTATCTGGCTGTCTTTGAATCAATGGATGTTACACTGCCAAGGGATCACAAGGATCGGATCAATGTCGAACAGCATTGTCTTGCTAGGGACGTTGTCAATCTTGTGGCATGTGAGGGGATGGAGAGAGTAGAGCGTCATGAACCATTAGGGAAATGGCGAGCACGGTTTATGATGGCTGGTTTTACTCCTTACCCCTTGAGCTCAGTTGTGAATGCAACAATCAAGAGTTTGCTGGAAAGCTATTCCGAGAAGTATACCTTGGAAGAGAGGGATGGAGCTCTGTTCCTTGGCTGGATGAACCGGCCTCTTGTGACTTCTTGTGCATGGAGGTGACAACCAATTGATGCTGAAGTTCACTAAATATCGATTTTGAACATCGTAGGAGAGGTAGATTCATTCAGTGTCTTTAGGACCTGTAGCATTAGCCACGGAATGTAACGATAAATGACATGTAGCAACACATGAGCTTTCTGATTTTCACATTTTCTGTTTGAAATATTAAATTCAATACTTAGGTACGTCTTCTATGAACATGTTCTGCTTCTCTGTAGTGTTTTCTCCTCCTTAAAACCGCAGAATGGAGTGCCAAGAGGCCGCGTTTGGGTTTTCGGCATTTATGTTTTTCTTTGAAATCTTGTCTAGTCTAGCTCCTTCATAAAGATACTTTTTCTGCACATTTGTTGGTTTGGATGATTTCATGATTTCTTGACGGAAAAAGCTATCTTTAAAGGTCCAAGTTTGGTGTGATCATGAACTAACAGGTTCTTCCTCTGATACCACTGGCATAGTAAGTACATTTGAAAGAAAAGATGAAACTCTTGGCTGCATGACAATTTCAGTGAATCCCTTTCATGGTAAATAATATCTTTCTAAAAGTTCCATATTGATCTTTGATTCTTTAGACAAGGGCTTAGGAGTAGCTGGTCACTCCTTCATGAACCGACTAATGAGGCCCAATGATGGAACAAAGGGTCGGACTTTCCATCCACTGGGCCTAGAAGTATTGATATGGTAAGTGCACATATGTTATATAAGGGATGTAGTTGTGATTCTACCCTTTTCTAACAGAGTACTAGAATAACTACTTTTACAAATTTCTTGCTGTCAAAAGTGGAAAAATGGTATTAAAAGTATCTCTACTTTACAATTTAGGAAAATTAGTATATGAGCTTTCAAATTTTATATTTTTAATGTCTCTAGAGACACTAGTATGAATAAAAAAAAGTAAAAGTAGAGATACCAGAAACGTAAAATTTAAAAGTTCATATACTAATTTGACCAAATTACAAAATAAAGACACTTTCAATACCTCTTTTTCATCAAAAGATAATTGCAATTTTTTATTGTTCAAGAATTGTAAACAATTTAATTAATTTTTATTATTCTCTTCTTTATCTGTTGGAATGTTAATCCATAATTGTTTAAATTGTTCTAATGCTTCGTGTAAAATAACTTATTTGATTATAATAAAAACATTCAATTTGAGTCACGAAGATATATAATTTAGTGTAAAGAGATGGAACTTGTAATTTGTTCATTAGAATTAATGATCTCTCTAATCCCTAATGCTACTGATAAATTAAATCCTAAAAACTTGTTTAGAATTGCTTAGTTAATAAGAGAAATAATCAAAAAGCCTGTTTTGATTATTGTGATATAACCAATTTGTCCATGGCAAAAGAAATTATATTTAAATTGATTATTGATTTTTGAACTAAAATTGTAATTATACCTATTTGTAGTCTTATCGAAATCAAAGTTTTAACTACCTTAAAAACTTGTCCCAAATGAAATAGGCCATGATCTACTGCATAATGATGACAAACATATGCGGATGCTATGCAAATATACCATATACAACTTATGTTCAGTGCATCAAATAAAGGCTATTATTATTGTTTAGGTGCAACACACAATACAGTCTTGAGTTCTCTAGACTTTAGGAGTACACGATTTCCCAACAAGGACATATACACATATACATTGACGCCAGTACTCCCATATTCTGAAGAGTCCCAACCTTATTGTTTCACTCCAAAACCATTACTGAATTGACGATCAATACTATTATGTCACGTTTGGTACGTAAGAATCGTTTCTAATGGAATGGATTGGATTAGATTGGAATAAAATGAGTTTCAAAATGACAAATTCATTCCTATGTTTAGATAGTTACATGTAGTGAAATGAAATGAAACGGAATGGCTATAAAGTATATTTGTCAAAATTGTCCCAAGTAATAAATCCAAATAAAAATATATAATAAGATAAAAGGATAACACAATTAATGAAGTTAGAATGGAGTCATGATTCCTAAGGGTGGAATCGAATTCCCTTTAAAGATAGAATCATCGATTTCAGGGAACCAAAATTTCAACTTCTAAAAGTGCATCCAAACATAACGAATGAAATCTGGAATCACGATTCCATTTCAAGTCTATTTCGGAGTACAAATAAATTAGTCCATTGAAACTTATTGTAAAGACGTTGCGTACTATTAGTACAATCTAATTAAAACTTGCTTCCTTCTAGCAAATTGATTTGTATCTCGATAACTCTACAATCAATAACCTAAACCCAGAAGGCATGCACGCAACAACATCAAAGCTTAGTCTGCCATCATCCCAAATTACTACTCTTATCAAGGCAACACAATTATCGATCATCTTCACCATGCCTTACCACTAATAGCCTCAAACCGGTCAACTTCTTCTAACCACACTTGTAAAATAAGTGAAGTTCCAATGGTTCCCAACGTCTTCCATTATAAATACCTTATTCAATAAGTTGCACATTAAAACATTGTTTTATCTTTTGGCATTGTACTTATGTGAAACTTTAAGTGCTACTAGGAGCACTATATCGTTAAGGATCTCTTTTTTTTAAGAATGCTATCACTTTATTTCTAAAGTCCTACAATTTCCTATAATTTTTTTGGGTCCCATAACAAAAATTATACACAGCACTTTAAAAAAAAAAAAAAACTTTGTCAGCTTAAAAACTGGTCCTTGTTAGGAACCTTAACTTTGCTTAAGGATTGGATCCCAATAAAGGACCGCAAAAGAGGTCGCTGCTTCTACGTTTTCACGCCAAGCAACTGCCGTTGGAGATACTCTAATAATGTTTTGCTATTGCCGACGGTATCACTACTAAACTTTATTTTACTTTTCTTTTCCCCTCCTTAATTTATAAAAGAAATTATAATTTTTCCTCCTTTTTTTTTTATGCCTACCTTTAATTTTTTTCTCCCCCCCCCCTTCTTTCCTCCACCCTAATTCCTCTCTCAAGAAACAGCACTTGGGTTATTTTAAGGTTCATTTAGCACTGACGGCTCAACCATAAAAGAAAGGACAAAAACTCGATAGTATATGTTCTCAGGGCATTTGGAGACTGATTCGTGATGTTATTTGGATGCTGCTGTCACCGAAAGATGATGCCAACTTCTGACATTATTAAAATCCCAATAAGAGAATGAACAAAGAATCTTCAATAGAACTTTATTTCCTTGAGGAATTTTTCTCCTACATAGCCAAACGAATTCGATGAGGCATTCACCGTCAACTCTCAATCCTATACTTTTTAAGTGAAAGAGATGCATATTAGTTTCATTGGCTCTCTACGCTACTATTCATGGGCTGTTGAAACGCAGCATATTCCATACCATACATATAAAAAAAAAAAAAAGATTCAATAAACATGATACATAACTTGTCAAATGAGTGGCGGAAAAATATATATATTTTAAACAAGAGGTAAAATGGTACATAATATTTAGGCACTAATCATATCACACTAAATGAATTTTTTTTTTCCCGAGAAGTATATAACCCTAAATGATTATAATACATGAAAATTCGTCCATTTAAATACCTAATGAAGGCTATGGTCCAAAATAAATAAATAAATAAATAAGGAACTAATAAAGGCGCTAAAATATAAAAAATACTAAGTGTAAAAATTATGCCTTCATCCCAAAACTATACTATTTTTGTTTTGTATTTTAAGAAAAGCCACAACATTGCTCGATATAAACAAGCATTCACGTACCAAATGAAAGCACCTCAGCAGCAGCCGAAAGAACAGAGCAATCAACGCTCGTACAAAGTAAGGATAATAAAGCAAGTAGAAGATACTTCAGCGCAAAATAAAACAAAATGGGTTTGCCCACATAGTGTCATATGGGAATCCAGTTTGCTTCCCTGAAAAATAAAGCAGCCGAACGCGAGCACCACGACAACACGGACACAGTAGATGGTAGACATGGGAAAAACATGCAACATAGCAGCCGACAACAAGAGTAGTTTTCATTTACTTTTTGATTTTTAAGGGAAGGTTTGCTCTGGATCGTCCGATACCCACCAATCCCCTCCCCCGGGGGGCCCCCGCCAAGAACTTTCTTTCTATTATTCATTTGTCATTAATCTTTGTTTCTTCGCGTATGTAGTTCATGTCATTTAAAAAGTTCTGAGATTAGATAAAAAAAAGATGGGAGAAAAACAGATTTAATCAAAATTTAATGGCAAACTAACGTCAGATTTATATATTTTGGCCAAAAAGCTTACACCAAAATACAAGTAGTAGAAATATAAGTTACAATTGGATTAGTTAGAACTCATAAGGCTTGATTAGTTAAATATCATCTTGTCAAGAAATATAACTTGTAAACCAGCTGGACAGTGAAAACTGAAAAAGACAAGATGTGCTGACCTGGGCAGTAGAAAGCAGGAGAAGCTACATTACAAGAATTTACTATTTTCCTCCTGGCGCACAGCCCGTTTCCTTTCCACATAAAGAGATTTAACAGAAGCTTGGTATGAAAACAAATATACAGGGCAATATTAGTTTTGTTGTCTGGAGAACAAATAAAACTAAAGGCAATACGTTTTGCAGATGGCATAACAAATATACAAGTGTGCTAGCCCTAATAATAATCAAATCAATGGCATCTTCAGAATTGCGTATGTTGAGGTCTTTTCACTCTGGAGATGAATCAAGGCCTTTAGCTAGGTAATAAAAAAATCAAGGGAAAGCCAAACAAGAAATATGAAGAGCAAAGACCTAAAACTATTTCAACAAACATAAGTATTCTTCATATAATATGGCAAAGAACATCCTTTTGAATTTTATGATGATACCAGGCCGAGTTCGAAATTTCAGCAAATATCTTTCATTCCAAGCACTAAATTACAACATTCTGATTCAGGATACAACATAACTCTCATCTCATGATACACTGATGGATTGAGCTCACACAAGTTAATGCTATATAAACAATTGGGAGATGATAGCACAGTATGGGGCTAGTAATAGAAAGAAATGCTCTCTGATTATGTGGCCAAAGCCACACCATCTTATTTAAATAGGTTTTGTGATAAATAACTTTATGGACCTGTTAGTATTCTTCCCATGTTTTGGGGATATGGGTAAGAAGAATGGTTTAGTGGAGGGATTTCAACACTATGGCCTCCATTGAAGTTTTCAGTAGGTAAATACTGATTTTTCCCACTGCCATCAACACCATAATGTGTTGAAACTGTCGTTGCTTGAAATGCCCTTAGATTAGAACCAGGGAAATTAATATGACTTTGAGCAAACTGCGGATGCATGACTACAGATTTACTTTCAGTAGTGGAGCTGATCCCAACCCCAAGATCAAGGCTGATTGTGTCACCTTCTTCCAA
This sequence comes from Combretum micranthum, assembly GCA_024138025.1. Lineage (NCBI taxonomy): Eukaryota > Viridiplantae > Streptophyta > Magnoliopsida > Myrtales > Combretaceae > Combretum > Combretum micranthum. The sequence goes on along the minus strand of JAMXBD010000429.1, from coordinate 850,327 downwards.
TCGCATTGGTGATGGTGCAGCTGGAGCACTTGGACCAGCCATGTCATGGCTGCTAGTTCTTGCAGTAGGTACATCGTGATTGTGTTTTCCTTCATAAGTTGTAATGACTGCTTTTGGATCATGAGATGCCCTCTCCACATGCTTTCTGACAGGGCATCCAGCATTTGTGCACTTATAGTAACTCCTGCAAAATGTACAAGTACGTTTAAGAATCCAGGGTTCCACACATGCTAAGAGACAAGATAGCATAAGGAGGAGGATAAGCCACATTTATGAAGGGAAAACACAATTTAACATTTATGATAACAAGTGCCGCCTTTATTTGGCAGATTCAAGAAAGTCCTACAGTATAGTCCACATGCATAACATAGTGAGAAAAATGATTTTCTCCATTACATAACAAATGACTACTTTTTGCTTCGAGAAATTGATATGAGACCTAGTTGACTTTAACATGCAAGTCCAAGGATCTTGTGACCATCGAAGAGGTTGAAATGGAGGAGGCTGCTCTAATTTGTTACCACAAAACAAGAAATATCTAGAGCTAATTTCTGCAACAGTGGCTACAAATTATGAGTGTTACCACTGCAAGTGCTTTCTCTTCAGCACAAAGGTAGCAAGATCAGAATAGAAACATTGGGATATAATCTTTTATGTACTGGACAATTTCAAGATATAATTAATGGTGTGCACTGATGTGAAGACCTTCTGTAGTGTCATCTACAAGCTTCCAAGACTTTTTGATGTCAAGCTTATTCATATCACAAAGGTGTAGACACTCGGTGAATTTCCTGTCCGAGCAAGCTTTTATTTGGGACAGAATACTGTTGTAAACTGAATGCCACACTTACCTAAAGACCTTCTGAAATATCATTTGCAAGCTTCCTAAAGATATATATATATATATATATATTTTTTTTTTTGTTAAGCTTATGAATTCACAAAGGTGTAGACATTTGGTCAGCTTCCAGTCTATGCAAGCCTTTATTATCTGGGGATAGAGTCCTGTGGTAATGCTGCACTTGCTGAAATGAAAAATGTAGAGTCACCTATAAATATAATGTTTAGTTAATAGATCAGAATCACACAAATCAGCTATAATATTCTCAATAGGGTCTCTTGAATCAACTAGAAAAAGAATTTCCTTCATTGTTGGGTGGACTGCACACAGGCAGACCATGCCTTTAGAGGTGACAAGAGGTATGCTCCATCTTGATTTAGCATGACTGCTGACCAGCTAACTGCATGGCATACTTTTCAGATTACATGGTCTAAACTCCCAGTACCTGTTGGGCTTAAAGCCAACCATCAAATGGACCGCATTCCCATACAAAAGAAAACATACTATTGCAATAGATATATATAGGCGATCATTTTTCCCCCCCTCTTTTCTCCTAACAATCATCCTACCTCCATATGCTGTTATGTTTAACATCAACATCAAGTACTCTTAAAGTTTGGGCAAGCGAATTTTAGGAAAATGACTATTTCCAGACCAATTCTACCATGCCTGAATTGGGTGAAATTGGTTTTTCAAGGTGGTTTGCTTAAACTACAAAATTGTTTGCAGAAAAGGGCCCAACAATTACACAGGGTAGCCATGTTTCATGAACTCATACCAATTCTTAAATTACCAAGAAAATTCCCAAATAATTCTGCTTGATACCTGTGAACTGCATATAAGACGAGCCAATAACTCAAGTTGTTTGCACTTGTTGGATCGGAGAAACATTCTTTTGCACTTACACACAGGAAAACGCTCCCTAACTTAAGCCACACCCATGTCTTCTTGCAATATTTAGTCAGCAATATCCCTCATAATATTGAGTGACCTCTAATATTATCTTTCTAGCAATAAAAGGTATGATAACACTAAATTATTCTATAGGCAAATGAGAAGATCCTAATGGATAGACTTCAACCGAAGAAAGAATAGAGCATTTGTATCGATAGAAGTGTCAATCTGCTGTCATTGGGTAAACAAATTCCTGGATTATTGGCAACCTATACCCTTCAAAGCTAGTTACTTCTATGGGCTGCATACGTTTCTACTTCATCCCCCCCCCCCCCCCCCCCCCAACACCAAAACAACCACTCCAAGGGGTAAATATCACATGTAATTTCAAGCATCCCATACTGAAGTTTGCAGTGCTAGAGATTCTTAATAGTCAATATAAGCAAGATTACACGTGCTTGAAACTGTGAGATATTCACGGACACCAATTTAATTATAAATTCAAAACACCAGTACTCCAGTAGTGATAAAAAATCTTTGGAGATCATAATATGACATATAATGCTGAATGTTTCATCTGCCAAGCCATGTTAGCCACAGAATTCTTTCCTCTTTTTATTTTTTTTTTTATTTAATGATTAGCCAGAAAATTATGTCAATGAAACTCAATTAAGATGCTCAAGGTAAGTACACTTCCACCTATGATTTAATCCGGAACAAACATTCCTTCAATAAAACAATCTTTATGACTTCCAAACTTCAAAACCAAGCTATTTATCCCTATTCATGCTCATCTTATTTAGGTGTGTCTTAAAGTTTTATTATTACAAACCAAATGGGAACCTGTGGCCTAAACACCAGCAAAACATCATCACATCCTTAAGAATTAAGAAGCATGAGAGTTGGGAAGGCAAGCAGCTTGAAAGCCTGACCAGTCATATACAAGCCTTCCACGGCATGTATCATGTTGAAATTTCAAAGAAATAAATAAAATTCCAGAGACAATTTCAATTACTAATCGCACGGCATACCTTGGATTCGGATTGCCTCTCACCACTTTCTGCCCATATTTTCGCCACCGATAACCATCATCCAATATATCTACCTCACTAACAGTTTGAACAACAACACGCGGCTCTCGAATAGGCTTGACAATTGGAGTGACATCCATGGCTCCCATGTCCATCCTCCTGCTTAATATGCTTTTGTTATTCACTATCTCTACCATAAAAAGAAAAATGGAAAAAAAAAACCTCAACTTAATACCTTCGCTTTGAGAAGGGATCATCTTCATCAAGTTCATCATGAATATTATTTGATATAGAAGCAGTGATATCAACAGAATCCTCATTCCCAGTGATAGGAGATAGATCATGGTTAACATTTTGTTCATTCTTAAAAGGTAGCTGGCTATACATGTTAGATGGTCTGTCTGCACGATGAAAGCAATGATTTGAGCATCAGTTTTAACAACAGTAGTGAAGAAGCACAAATTACATTCGACTTGTTCTTACCAGCACTCTGTGATTGACCTTTGTCAGATTTTTCCTCTTGGTTTTGCATCATAGTGCTAGCAGTAAAGCGCCGACTAGGTTGAGGTTTGGGATGATCATGTGTTCCCTTGTAGATGATTTCTGTAATATGCCCATCTGGTGCACGCTCAAAGAGCTTTTTCACTTCACAGTTAGGATGCGTACACTTGTAATAGCTCCTTGGAAATTCACTTCCTTTAACATGTTTCTGCCCATATTTGCGCCAGTTATATCCATCATCAGACAACCTCTCAGCAGCGACAGCAGATCCATATGCTTTTTGATCAGAATTTGACTGAATCCCAGGATTGCTGTTATCATTTTGCTGAAAATCCTCTGAATCAACTTCAGAAGGTGGGCTAACCCCAGTAGCCAAGTTAGAAGGTGTAGATAGGCTCAGCTCCTTTGAGGACGATGCAAAATCATTTCTGACAAAAGGCCTAGACACAAATGTTTGAGACTGCAACTGGCCTTGGATTGAAAGAGGTTGTGTGCCTTGGTGGTTTGACTCTGTGGTTCCCTTCAAATGAACAAAACAACTTCAGGTCACAAAAGCCCCAAATTTGCAAATAACAGATACCAGGAGACACATAAACTACTAAGAAAAACATATACATATATGTATACGTATACGTAGCAGGTAACAGAGAGCTCAAGCTCATATGAAACATTTTTCCTCAAAAAGAAGGTTCCTTTGTCACAGCTTATATTTTATGTCACCAAATAATTGATGGGGATTCATATTACAGTCACCAAGAAATATAGACAAACAATAAAACATTAGTCTTTGCCAACCCATTCAACTCAGCATAAACCATAATTTCAAACACTGTCAATAACATCAAGTTCCCGTGGAAACATGACCCTGAATATCATCTGTCCTGCTCTACTCAGTGTACAGCTATTTTCTTGGACACTTACAATTCTTTGCATACCAACAAAATGCAATATCTCTACAATAACCTCAAGACAGGCGCATAGTTTATATCTATGCAAGTGACACCATCCAGATTATAACTTTTTTTTTTTTTTTTTTTAAAACTTCTATCCTAGGGCATAATCTATTTTCTGCTAACTTATTCCTACTAAGCGTTAAATTCAAGGTATTTCTTATCCTACACTAATTAAACCTTAGGAAAGTTATTTACCCCAAAGAAAAAAACCTTAGGAAGTTGCAACAGAAGAGCAGAAGGTCATGTGAATAACATTATAAACCTTGTCTCCCAGAAGACTTTTTTACTCTTACAAGAAAAACAGGTTACATCCTCATAGATATGAAAGGAATTCTGCTGTTTAATTGTTAAAGCTTGAAGGCGCTACTTGTAAAGTTATTCTCTGCTCTAAGGGTGGTGCATATTTCCAGCTTCACCATTAATTAGCCTATTCCATTAGAAAACAATGAAAATGGTGGTGCTTTGAGGAGTTTACCAAGTTGGAGTTGGTTGGGGGTTTAAACTCGAAGGAGTTTGGCTCATCTTCAGCTAAGCTCTTGCCATTTGAGCAGGCTGTCGATGCCATGCATCCCTTGGAAATAATAGATCCATGCATCATGTGAAACTTTGCAAAGGAGCCTGTTGTTGGTGAAGGCTCTACCTGTGCAGAGAGGGAAGCACTACTATTATTACAGTATCTCAAACTTGCAAAAAAGAAAACCAGAGAAAATTTTTTCGGGTGGGAAGGAAGAAAGAAATGCATAAACACAGTCAGAAGCATCAAAAAAAGGAAACAGTGATTTAATAGGTCTATTGTTTGACCAGCCACAGAAGAGTGGCACTGCTTGAAAATTAAACATGTGAATGCTACAAAAATGCATTCAAGTAGGATAATCAAATCATAAATTCAATAGAACAAACACAACCTAATCTATACAAGCAAACTCAAAAAGGAGGTAAAAAGACCAAGGAAAAAAACCTTAGAAAATAAACATGCAACATGTATAACATTCTTTCTCATAATTCTCAACAAACCATATATTTACTGAGAATTTAATGTTGGCCAGATACATAAGGAAACCATAGCTCTTAATATAGTGACTTCTAAGTGCCGATGACACCAGGTTTGCTTTCCCCCACTACCGTAATGAGGCATGCATTACTAAATGGACCCTGCTTTGCTAGCCGCCTATCATATCAGCATAATCTACAAAAATTTAATGCAATAGATGCTTATTGTAGCATATTCCTGCTCCCAATAAACAAACTGATGAGCTTCTAGATGCATTTAGAGCTGCCAATAAAAAAGGGCATACAGAAGTTGAGAACCAACTAAACAAGGAAGATTCATTATGTGAAAAAACAACATCGCCATTTTTGAAACACAGAGCTTAATATATATTAAAGAGGAAGCCATATTCCAAATTCCACACTACACTCACAACGGGCATAAAACAGCCACCATGGATTATTGAACACAAGGAATCAGAATCAAGAGGGGACCCCTATAAGCACCAAGACCTAATAATCATTCACACTCGCAAAAAATCAATTACAATGCCAAATATTAAATTGAAAAGTGCATCACCACAGCAACACAAGTACATGGAACTTTCAAAATTTATAGAAAGCATAGAATATCTTTAAGTCGCTAATCATCGACAACTATTCACCTGAAGCCCTAAAAATTCTCCACCTACTAAAGTACCTTTCAAGTGGCAACATGCTATTAAAGAATTTTAGACCTATGTCACATCAAAATTGCATAGATATTTAAAACTTTACCTCTTCAATTACAAAAAATTGTGAAAATTTATCATAATTTTCTTCTAAATTATATGAAAATAAAAAATTCATCACTTTAAATATAATTTAAACCATCTAACTCGAAATTAATCGCAATTAAATAACAATCAGCTTTGACACAAACAATTTCTCACTACATTTCACTTATTAACTCAATTGAGAACTAAATACTCCTAAATTATCAACATTTCAAGCTCAAGAATTACGATTCCTGACGCTTTCACTTCCTTTTCTGACCTAACTTTCTAAGCATCCAAAACAGACAGAAAGAAAAGGCAGCAAGATCCGATCCGAAGAAAGCCAAAACCTAATACCGACCTTCACATTGGAGAGAAGAACCGGGGATTCGAGAAATGAAGTCGGACTAAGTCCCGGAGGGATCGTGATACAAGGTGACCGCGAGATTGGAAGCTTTGCCGGAGACATGAGCTTGTATCTGGCACCACCTCCACCGGCGGCGGAGGGAGGTCTGACATCGGACTGAGTGCGGGACTGATCGCGTTCGAGTTCGGAGCCACGAATGGGGAGCTCAGAGTCCATGAGAGAGTGTGTGGGAGAAAAAGGAGGAGAGAGAAGGTTTTGTAAGGAAGAGTGAGGGTCAATAGAGAGAGAAAGAAGAGGATTTGTTTAGGTGGAGGTAGGGTATTTCGGTAATTTCAGCTACAGCGAGATCCTTTTTTGTCTTAATACTTTTTTTTTTCTTTTTATAAATTTTTCCTTTAAAATTAAATCATAGTGTGGTGAAAGATGGGTGAGACGCCGAAAGGTTGACTTGTTAAATAGATCTAAAAATTTTTTTGATTTGATGATTTGTTTGTGGGGTTAGCGGTTGAAGTAAAAAGATGAAAGGAAAAAAAGAATAAGAATAAAACGACAGGAAAAAAATCAGATACATCGTATGAGGAAAGAAAATATATTGGATCGTACAGGTTGCAAATAAATCTCAAAATCTTTTAAAGGCATCTTAATCTGGATATTTTGGAACATAGCAACACATATCTAGTATTAAATTAGTGCTGTTGCATCTACAAAGGCTGGGACTCATGTCTACAAAGTTTCTTAAAAGAAAACTATTTAAATATAAATTAGATAATTTTAATTACGTAAATAGCAATATAAAATCAGGTGTGTCAAATACGATTCTTGATTTAATACAAGTATTGTATATATAGCAAAAGTTGTACATTGCTAAATCGTATGTTAGAATAGTAATTCATATTTATACTTAAGTCACATGTAGTATATGCAATTCATCTATTAACATGAATATGCTATCATGCTGGTACATGAGTCACATGTACTATATGTGATTTATGTATTAACATGAATTGCATTTATAGTACATGAATCACATTTATAAGATGAGATTTGCGTTGGAATTTTGATAATTATTTTTGTCTAATTTGTATTTATATAATTTTTAATTGACCACGTTAGGCTACTGCCATTGTAACCTAATAGCATCTATCTTGTTTCTCGAGTGAGAGGCCTCGGGTTCAAATTCCTCCTCCCTGGTTGTAATAGCAAAAAAAAAAAAAAAAAAGACTAAGTTTGTGATTATATAATTTATTAAGTTACATGTCTCTAAAAAAGAGTAAATAAATTAATAAAGATATTGTATATAAGAATAGAAAAACAAATAGTCAAGATGGTGTTTCTTTTATGTTTGGATTTTTGAAAAAATAAGTATCTATATAAGTACCTATATCAATATAAAAAGTAAGTAGGTAAATGGTGAATAAATATTTTTGTTGCTTAATTTTTTATGTAGACTTTTAGGTTTGGTTCAATGAGTTTTTTTATTAAAAGCCTAAAAGAGAACATGTGAGCAAGGGGTATAGAGGGTTTTCTTAGCGTAAATACCCTAAACCTTTAGTCAGTAAAGGCTAAAGAGTTAATAAGATAACATAGCAACAACAAAAAAAAAAAAAAGAGAGGATTTGAACGTATATAATGCGTTAGGTGTAACTGTTGTTTCACATGCCTTGAGGGTATTTATAGAAATCTTGTGGAGTAAGGATGTGGCAATGGTGCAGCCTCTTAGATCATGCTACTTGTCATACAAACCTACTATGTGTGCATATGGACATGAGCTTTGTAGACTAATCTTGGGTTTAGGTTTAACCAGAGAGATCATGCCAACACTTACTACATCCACTTTTGTTAGTGGTTGGTTTGCATAGGGAGGTAGCTTTAGGTGGGCCTTCGAGCATTTAAGAATGACCCAAGTTTCAAGTCATGGTTCAAATCTTAGGTCTTTATAGCAGGGTTTAACTAGAAGCTAGTGAGCTACTCTTGAGCATTTGAAGCATTCACATGGCGTTTATGGGCTTATTGTGGCTTGTTGATTTAGATTTGGGCACAAGATGTTAAGCACTTGGCAAATGGGGTAGCAAAATGGACCAAGCAAAGTCTTCATGGAGTTCATGAACAAACATGTTAGAATGAAGTAAGCTAAGTGGTGAGTGTGACCAAGTATGGTTTGTGTCAAGCTTAATCCAAACCAAAACAATAACTACTAAGGAAAGAAGAAACTTGAGTAAGATGGATAAAGCAATGAATTGGACTAAGTAGGATCCTCAATAATATATAGTAGACAAGCTTGGAATGGAGTAAGTTAATTGGTGAGTGAGATCAAGCGTGATCTTCATTGAACTTCTCGAGATAGCATGCTAAGAGTTGAATACACCAAGAGCCCCTTAGACCAAAGCATTGAGTGAACGTGTCACTTAAGCATTTAAGTGATGGTTATGACTTTTTTTTTAATAATCGTCACTTTGCAATTCAAATTTTTGAATTTCAAAATTGTAATGTATGTATGAAGAGTAATAATGCTTTTACTTTGCAAGTGCATTTTGAAGCATTTAATTCTGTTCAAATGGTTGTGCAAATATAAGGGTAATGATGGTCATTTTTACAAGTTGAAAATTCTATTTCCAATTCTATCATGCAATCACTTTTTAGATAAGTATACTTATTGAATCTATGGTATATTAATTAGTTGGGTATCGTTTTTTAAGGATCTCAAGTACTAAAAGGATACTCTACCCTTATTAATTGATCAATAAAATCGAGTTATTATAATTAACTAACTACAATTAAACTAATAATAATTGTCAATTCACCACCAATATCAAGCTAAATTAATTCAGTTGCAAGATATCTAGATATTTGAATAACCATTAGATTTTATCATGTAAATTACTCAAATATAATCCAATAAGATAATTATTCTTGATCTGCAAAATTCCTCTTTTAAATTAATATTTTTCAGATTATTAATTTTCAACCCTAAATTACTTAACTGAGATCTCTTTCTAAATTGATAGAAACTATAATGCATCAAAATTTGTGAATTCATTTATTAAATTTTCAACCACACTCTTAGGGTTTATCTGTCATAAGTTAATTTTAGAACTACAATTCATGAAAATGATAAAAATTATAATTAGACTCAAGAGAAGAAATGATCTATTAAATTAGAAGGTAATCCAATTACATGAACAATTTAAGGTTTATGAGAACCAAGACAAAATACTCTACTATTTCATAGTTTTAACAATCAAATCAAATAGTAACAAAAATACATAGAGATGTAGAAGACATGGTAAAAGCCCCTTCAAATTGCTCGATCATACAATCTAAATAATCTTCCATTTTTTAACTTATGCTTGCAATTTTCTCTCTCTAAGAACTTCTCAGATATATCAATTATTCAATTTCTTTAATCTTGGACTCTATGTAAGTTGTTTTTCACCAATTTTAGAAGATTTGTATAAAATCTAGACCACCATGACCCTAACATGGTCATATTTATAGCTCATATTCTTTCCATCAATTTTTTTTCGCAATATTTTTCTTCTTTGATTTAACACTAACTTGTGTTCTATTTGTGTTCCTTCTTTAACATCCACACAACTTTAAAAAATGGTCATGTTCCACTTGTGTTAACTTTTCAAACTTCAACATGATTAGCACAATTGTGCTTCTCTTGTGCTCAATATTCTTCTTAAAAATTTGAGAAATTTTCTTCCAAACTCCATGAAACTCTTTTAAGCTTGGCTTCAATGACTTAAAAAATCACAATTTTAAGCAAACTAAGAATCGAATTCATGGAATTATTCATCAAATTCATCACTTCAAGTCCAAAATAACCCATCTTAATAAAGATTATTTTGTACCTAGCAAGTAGATCTTTTTTTTTTAAGGATAAAGCCCCTTTTGATACATGAATTTTGGCTAAGTGGACAATTAGGTAACTAAACTTTCAAAAAGACAAATTTCATACCTAGCCAAACTTTTTGCTCCCATTTTCACTACCTCACCTAATTATTACTTAATACATGTCCATTACTTCAAGAGACAATAAAAGTATGAAGTAGTGAAAAGAGGCACGAAAAGTTCGGCTAGGTATGAAATTGGTCTTTTTAAAAGTTCAAGTACCTAATTGTCTATTTGGCCAAAGTTCAAGCACTAAAATGGGCTTTTTCCCTTTTTTAATAATTTTTTCAGTTAATCAACTCCATCTAAGTTCTTGTTAGAACACATGGACGACTATAAACAATAGGATTAAATTAGACATTCAGTATGTGAGAAGCCATGCCTTTTCAATTCTACTACGACTTTTTCGTTACTACCACTATATAAAGGGTCTTGTTGGAAGGCGGGGTTGTATAACAACCACGAAAACACTTTTCTTATTGGAAACACCCCTACTGTTCAAACATTTTTGTGGTCGGTAAAGTGTTCTAATTTATTAGCATGTGATATTAATCTAGCTTACAAGTTATTTGAATCAGTGTGAAGCCTGGTTGAAGAACTAAAGGGAGGTTGTGCCTTTCCCTTGTTTACCCTAAGGAGAAGGCTTGTACTCCATTCACCTCTTTGAATACGAGGGTACTAATAGTTTGTAAGTCACTTTAAGTGTGACCAAGTTTTAAAGTTATATCTTTTTCATTGTGGGACGAAGGCATGTGGCATGTTCGTTTGTTAAGAGGCAGGGTTTTTGAAATATCCCAAACCTTCACCAAAGTTAGAAATTAAGTTTAGATAGATTAAATGAATCAAATAAATTATAGGAAATAATTAGACAAGTTAGTATAATTTGACTAGTGATTAATTAAGTTGAAATTTGAGATTTCGATTCCTAAACCCCTAAACATGTTATTAAAATGTTTAAATGATTCCTAAACCCTTAAACTTCAGCCTAAATTCCAATTCTTAAATCCTTATAAAAATTTGAGTTCATTTGTTTATATCAAAATAGCAGTTCTTAAACCCAAACTCTAATTAAATATCATTTTGATCTAAACTAAATTATTAAGTTAAGTTCTTAATTTATGACCTATTGATTCTGAAATCATCTCCTAAATATTTCTAGAACTAAAAATATTGATCTGAAAATTATAAACCTAGTATCCTTATCCTAAAATATTTTTTTATTTATCCTTTTCCTTTAAATTTCCTTTGACTTCCCTGCCTTTGCTCTCTTTTCTTTTCTCTTTGTCTTTTTTTTTTTTTCTCCCATATCCTTCTCCTTTCCTTTATCTTTTTCTCTCTCAAATTTAAACAAGACTAAAGAGGAAAATGAAGTGGGAAACAAGATCAAGGATCTAGCATAAACAAACTTCAAGAGCTTGGAAAAAGAAAAGAGAAGATAAAAAAAAAAACCCAAGAAGTTGTTTTACCAAGAAGAGATAAGTCTTGTTTTCCTTGTTTAAGTTGTTATTTACTTTGTTTTAATTGTTGTTTGTGTTTGTATGTGTTGATTTAATTGTGGATGTATGAGATGGGTTGTTGAGGAAGATGATGAATAGTAGTTGTGGGGTTTAATGGAGGAATTGATAGTGTTTGATGTGTTGAATGGATTTAAAGTGTTAGAAGTTGTGTTTATGTGTTGTATATTATTTGTATGATGTTGTAATTGAAGTAGGATGTGTTAAAAACAGATTAAAGTAGTAAAAGAAGAAGAAGAAATTCGTGTTTGGGAGCTACAGGGGCAGCACGGGCTATGCTCGTGCCCTTGTTGACACATACGGGGCATGGCAAAGGCTGTAGAGGCCTCTAGTCATTTTCCGTCACGCCAGCACGGCCATGCAAGCGGCCAAGCACCCTGTCGCTTGTTTTAAATAAAAATGATTTAATTGATTTAATAGGATTAATAACTTATTGGATTTAATATAAGTTTTAAGTTTAAAACAACATAGTTAATAAGCTTAAGTTTAAGTTTAGTTAATGAAACTAAATGAAATAAAATGAAATAAGCTAATTAGGATTCTATAAGGCATATGGGGATAATTTAATAAAACAATTGATTATGGCTTAACAAATGAAGTAAATGATTAACTCTAACCAATTTAGTTAAATTAAAGTTAGAATAAACTTAACTAATAAATCTATATTCAAATGGACTTAATGAACTTTAGTAATCTAAAATGGACTAGAATAACTAAGTTTTATCCAACTTGCCTAAGTTAAGTTAAAATAGGCTTAATAAATTGTAATTGGTTTTGGTTAATGAATTAGAATCAAGTTAAAATGGGTTAATAACTAATAATTGGATTATATCAATATGATAGGACAAACCTTAGTCTAATAAGGAGAATATGTTATTTCAAATGTTTATTTGTTTTGAGTATAAATGTTTTGGTGACGTTGTTATAATAAGACACTATAATCAAAGAGAAAAAAATACTTTGACAGATAAAGGAGAACTGTTCGTATTTTGGTTGGGCGGTATTCATAATCATAGCGGGGTTCCTATTTAGTGTCTAATCAAATAGGGTTTGAATAAAAATATGAGATAAGTAGATATTTAATTAGATTTCTTATATGAGTTTAATTATTAACAAATATTTGCTTCTGAGTTGATTCTCTTATTTATCTTCTGATAGGGACTCCGATCAATCTTCTGTTCTTTTGGAATTCTGAATTAATAAGGTACGCAGTAACTTGCATGTTGATTGTTACGATAGGCATCCTAAAATGAATTAAAACTTAAACTCAATAAAAATTGATGAGTGTTGGTTATGCGTGTACCTTTTAATCTAGTTCAGGGAGTGGACATGGTAGTTTAGGCACTTAATTCACCCCTGTCGTGTGCCATGACATTTATAGGTGGCTCAACGGGTAGCTGATGGGGCAAACGGTATCAGTGTAACGTCTATCTTGATCGGTGAGAGGTAATATATTGGGGTTCGCATTTATGGGACCGGTTGAACCCTTTTATATTATGGACTGAGCTGGGTAGATTGTGTTTAACGGCTATGAATCCTATATGAGGCTTTTATTCTTTTTTGGTTATATCATCTAGGAGATATAAGTATTCGAGCTACCTATATCAACCTCCTGAGCGTCATGTGGTTACTCAGGACCCCATAGGCTTGTTTTGGAGTGTGAGTGCTCCCGTGTTTCTTGTTTTATTAAAATAAAAGATGAAAATTTGCTATTTATTGCATTGTATTTATTTAGACTGGTGTGCCATTTTGTGGGAGTTGGTGTCAGTATGTACTGAGTTTCGACTCATTATTGTTGTTGTTGTTGTTCTTTTTCTAGGTGTCGATGAAGTTGATATTATTGTGGTTGATAATGATTGATGTTGATGATGATGATGATTGATGATATTATTGATTATGAAGATGATGTCGATGGTTGATGATGATTGACGGTAATGTTTGGCTCGAGTTTTTGGGTGGTGATGATGAGTTAAGTGGATTAAGACTAAGGATTTTCATTTGTATTTGTTTTCTATTTTATTTAAAAGCTGGATTTATATTTTAAAATTATAATATTCTTTAAGGGGCCTGTTAGAACCTAAATATTTTGTAATTCTTGATCTACCTTTGAGAGTAGATTGTAAAATGATTTTATCAAAATTTTATTTCTTAGAAAGTTGGTTTGCTCTAGTGGGAGTAGAAACCTTTATTATGTTTTTATAAAAGTTTGGTTTTTTTAAACTACATCCAGTTGTTTTAGAAATCTAAACAAACAATTTCTATAATTAAAAGTTGATAGCAATGTTTAATATAAACATATCATTCTAAGAAGCCTAAGCGTGTAATACTTAATTATTATATGTAGCAATAGTGCCTTGATTAAACTTAGGGCGTTATAGTTTTGGTAACTCACAAGTCACTTGAGTGCGACTAAGTTTGTTGAAGATATGTCTTCTTCATCTGTGAGGTAAAGGCATATTCTTTATTTGCTTATTTAAAAATGGAAGCCTAAATGGCCAGTCGGTCACTTTGTGATTAAGTAATTGAAGCTGGATAATATATTAGCTTAAAACAGTGTAGAAAAAAGTACAAAGAAATTTAATACAAGTGGAGAAAGATGTATATTGTTAATAGTTACAAGTATTTACAAAGTGATGTGTAATTAACTTGGCTATTCATAGAGGTTGTTAACTTTCTAAACTCTGGGCATACTAGCGCATCAAGTTAAGCTAATCTATAAGTCCTATATCCTACTTAATATGAACCACAGCAATCTATCGACGCAACTCGATACCAATACATTTGATTTCAATTCCCAAGACTGCTCATGTTTGTATGGTAACCGCGACCCGTTGTCTATAGAGAGACAAGAACCTTGGTATCAAGCGAAGACGCCACAACTGAATATGGAAAGTTCGATTGATAAGTTGAAACGTTGAACACCACGGATTAGATTTGATAAGTTTAGAAAGAGTTCACTCAAGATCCTAAGAGAAATACTCCCAATTTTCATTCATAATAATTTGATTTGTTCAAACAACCAAAAGGGGTTTATATAACTATATGAGAGAAAACCAAAAGACAAATAAGAAAATAAATCGTCACACAAGAAAAGCTGGTGGCCATGAAATACAAAGCTGGCGTCCTTTAAATTGGAATTAAAAATTCGAGACGAACAGAAAGTTAAGCCAGTCGAAAAGCCGGCGGCTTAAGTCTCTATGCTGCCGGCATAAGCTCCAAGGCCGGTGGTGTTCTGCCGTGTTCCACATACGCTGGCCATAGAGAATGTTTTCAAAGCCAGCTTGCTTGTTTAAAGCGGCTTGAAAGTTAGCAGCTTTCCTTGCCGGCTTTGATACAATTCGCTTCAAACTTGTTCTGATCCATTCCTAAGCTTGCCTTAATGATGTTGATTAGCTTGGATTCATTCTGGATTATTTGAAATTGTGTCTCCTCCTCTTGAACCTTATGAAGCAACCCTTGATCACCTTGAATCTTTTAGCTTGGTCCTTCAAGCTGGTCCAGTGGCATCACAATTGGATCTACTCTTGGTCTTCTTTCCTCACTCCATCACTACTTCCTCTAAAACTCAAGTTGGGTCTTTCTAGTTGGCTACTAGCATTTCTTGAACTTCTTGTAAGCTAATTACCTAAAGCTTTCTATAAACCAAGTCTTTAAGTTGGAAGCCTTGCATTTGACATTTGGGTCTCCATTTGTTAGTAGGCAGCTACTTTGAGGTTAGCTTGATTGTGAAGTTTCTCTAACATATTGAAGATTGCTTAAAGTTCGATTATGATTTCTTTGACTTGCAGGTTCAACTCTTAAGTGGGAGGGCTGAGGGGCACAAATTTGATTAGCAAGATGGTATGGATGATCATATGCAATAATAATCAATGAAAAGTTTAAAAATCTAAAATCTAATTCTAAACTTTGGTCATAAAG
Organism: Combretum micranthum; assembly: GCA_024138025.1. NCBI lineage: Eukaryota > Viridiplantae > Streptophyta > Magnoliopsida > Myrtales > Combretaceae > Combretum > Combretum micranthum. The sequence goes on along the minus strand of JAMXBD010000429.1, from coordinate 834,669 downwards.
GCTGGTGCACCTAGCTACACTTATATTATAGAAGTTAAATACGGGTATCCCCTCCATAGAGATTAGTAAGTACTAATAATTGCTTCTCTCATATTGATTAGCCAATAAAAATCAAGTTTATCAAAGCAAAATAACTATCAAATTATTAATCACAAGGCAAGATATACAAAAGATTTATCAAATTTGCAAGTGTCTAGATTTCAAATCCCTACTAGGTTTCTAAGCAATTACAAAAAAATATAATTTTGATTAAATTATTAGAAACTCCTAAATTAAATTGATATCTCTATTGAGATTACTAATTTTAATTTTAGGTTAATTAACCAAAATTTATTTTTAGTTAAAACATCTAGAATTGCATTGTCGATTTATGAATTCCCTTATTATGTTTGACCATAATTCTATAGATTTTTGGGACTACATGTAGCTCCCTCTAATTGTGTCAATATATTTACAGAAATAGTCTTTCGATTAGTTAATGTGAAAGTAGATCAAGAATTAATATTTCATATTATTAATTCATGAATAGACAATAAAACACATAATTAAATCTAAGAAATGAATCAGTTAACTAAAAATAATAAAAACAAATCACATTGAAAACTTAAGGATAAGTAAAATTTAGACTAAAGAGTCTACTCTTCCATGGTTTCAATAATCATAATACAAGTAATGACAAAAAAATATCGAATATAACATTAGAACCCCTTGCTACAAAGAATTTATACAAACTAAAGTGAAGCTCAAATCTTGCCTTATACAATCTAAGTGTGTGAGTGGAGTAGATTGGTAGATAAATGCCTAAAAAATTCATATCTCCCCATAAATAAGGTTTTTCTTTTGCTAAATTAGAAGCTATTGTTTTCTGAAATAGGAATATTGCCTCTATTAAAAGTGGAAAGTATATCCTCAAGAATTAGAAAGTTCAATTTCTCAAAATATGAATCTTCATAATAGGAAAGTAGCACTTCTTCAAGAACAATAAGGGTAGATTTGAAATTTTCCTTAGTTTGTAACAATAATTTTTCTTTCCACCAATTTTGGTTTCTTTCCTCTTTTATAATAGACTTTCAACTCATGAAAAGTGAAAACTAACTTTTAATAACATATGGTTGAAACTTAGCCATGTGTAATTGGCTATGTTAAAATCAATGTTCTTCAAATCCTTAATCCTTATCACAACAGACTTGTAATTTCCTTAAACATAGAGAGACCTAAGGGCGGTAAAGGGTAAACATAGATGTGCTATGCCCATTCCAATCTTGGTTGCTGACATTCTTTAAACATCCTTAAAAAATTCTTTGTCACTTTTGACATGGCTTGATACATAGTTGTGTCTTGCTATTATCCAATTCACAATCCTTCTATTCTTGCACAATTTACTCCTAAACTACATGAAACTTGATTAAATTTTTCTTTTTACTTAAATCCTTACTATAAAATCTAAAAACCATATTAGAAGCGTTTTAAGTGCAATTTTCATATAATTTATGTATCAAAATAACCAAATAAAGCACACTTTAGCAGTGATAATTAGAGGTCAACTACTATCTATGAGTGTACTACCATTAATTTGAAGGTAATGTTGAAGGAGCTCTACCATGTTGCAATCTTAAAGGTAGTTTTAGGGGAAAATGCAAAACACTCTATAAACTTTAGGGGGAGCGTGGATTGATACCCTAAACCTGGAAGGTCTGGTTTTTAACTCTCTGAACTATAAACAGTTTGCAAATAGGGACTAGAGAAAGGATGGAATGTCCTTATTTGTAAATTGTTTATAGTTCAAGGGGTCAAAAACCACACTTTCACTAAAGTTTAGGGGGTGTTTTTAATTTTACCCATAATTTTATACACTAATAAGATGTTAAGTAGTTTATCGGTCCACATACGTCTTGTCCAGTTTATCTTCTTTTTAAAATGTTACAAATGACCTTATTGGTGACTTTGGCTTGCCCTATGGACTAAGGGTGTGCTATGGATGCATAGTGGAGCTACACTCTCAAGTATGAATAGAATCTATAAATTTATGGTTGCAGAGCTAAGCTTACTATCCATAATTAGTGTGTCTAAAATATTGAATTTGTAGATGATGGACATTCACATGAAGTCTTAAACATATTCTTTGTGATCTTAGCAACTACTTTATCCTTTACTCATTTGGAGAAATAATCCATTGAGATGATGAGGCACTACCATCAATCCATTACTTTGAGGAATAGACCATAGGTATTAACTTCCCACAAGGCAAAAGGTTAAGGGCTTATGATGAGAATGAGCGTATTATCAAGAAACTTGTTGGTTGAGGCTATGCTTATAGCACTTCTCGCACTTTTGGATTAGCTTGTGCGTATCCCCTATTATAGTCGATTAGTATTACTTAAGCTTCGATACTTTCACAACTAAGGCATTCCTCTTGATGAGGTTGCTTTATGTCCAAACTTGTAACATTTCCAGGACTTTCTTGGCCTCTTCAGGCTGTAAACACTAAATAACGTAGAGGATGTGAGTTCACCTATGGAGTTAGCCATCTATTAGTGTATACCAAAATACTCTATACTTTAAGTTTGTAGCATCCTTCTTACTTGATGTTAGAGTGCCATCCTTTAGGCTATTATCAAGTCAATACGATATGACACATACCACGTGGGTTAGGATTCATTGGTGTGACATACCTGATGTGGCTTATTAATACTCTTCTTTGGCAGATACTCATATATACCTCTCAATCAAAGTAAGAGAGATTGATGGATGGCCTTGACCTTTATGTTCTTTGCTTAGGGAACCCTTGGGATGCTCTAACTTAGGAATTTTCAGCAAAATAATCATATAATCGATGTAGACATGGTTATGCCATCATCTTGACTATTATGATATAACCTTTGTTGAAATGTTGAGCCACAAGCTAAGAATTTGAAAAAGAAAAAAGTTTCTTTGAGCTTATATCCCTTGCCATTTTTAATCCTATAACAGGGCTTTAAAATATAAATATTATTATTTATTTATTTGGACTTAACTCACAGATTAGGTGACAGGACCTAGTGAGTTCGGTTCAGTTATTGAGATGTCTTCGGGAGATTTGGCTTAGTGGGCTCAAAATAGGGATTGTTTGACGGTCCACTACATCCAACTTTTCTCAGACAAACTCATGTACACAGGAGATGACTATTGCCCTTGGCCCATGAGGAGCTCATTTAAGATAACCATGAATTGAGCTTACTCCATCTCATTTCATCAATCGCTGAGCGATTTGACGGTCGTCATCCATGCCAAATACTTATAAATACTCAGTTTCTCCTCCTCATTTCCAACTTTTGGAGAGAGAAGACAAACAACATTCTATAGAGGAGACTTTGTTTAGAACAATCGAATAAGATAACTCTAGAGTTTCTACCTCAATTGCTCAAGAATTGTAAGGTTGACACACAAGATTTACTCAAGCTCCCTTACCTGTCACTTGTACATTCGAGACATTGAGCCTGCCTGTTCCTCCTCCCGCCATACTCTCCAAGCCATCTCATCATAAAGTGTCATCTCCTCAGCAGCATTTGGAAGTCACGTGTCAGGCATAAAGACCCATGTGATACGTATGTGACTACCTAGGAAAGAACCCTGCATCTACAAATCCTACCATAAAGGATTCATTTTCACTTCTTTGTTGTTAGCTAAAAACTTGAACTTAATAGCATAGTACATTTCTATGCCATAAAGGGCCTGTAATATGAGGTCTAATCAACTCCCTATTTGTAGAGAATCCATCAATGTTGGGAGTTCATATAAGTTGGTTATCTGCATTTTGCAAAAATTATGCTAAGATCGATGCCTTCATTACTTCTCTTAGTTTGATTTAGATGTCTTAAGTGCTAAGCTCTAAATCAAAGGTTGGGCTTGTTTAGGATCTAGCATGGTGGTTGGTTGGTAAAGATAGCTACTTGGTATTCTTCAAAGTAGGGTCAAACTTTCTTACTGAGATTACCATTGTAGGGAAAACTTCTCTACCTTTAAGTAACTAACCTTGAACCTCTATAGGATGTAACTGACCTTGAATAGACAAGTCAATTATCTCTTCCCTCCATTTGAATTAAGATTGAGGTAAGAGTGTGACCATTAACTAAGAGATATAAATAAAAAAAAAAAAATTTTGAACTAGCTTTGGTAGAGTAGTGAAAAATTGCTTGATTTCTTTGAAAATATCTGAGCATTGGTGGGTCCATTGGAAGCTAGATGGATTTCTTCAATATCCTAAAGAACTTTGTATATATTGGTTGCTTTGCTCATGAACTAAGTTTAGAGTAGTAATGCATTTGGTTAATTATTAGACATCCTTAATGGTTTTAGGGGGTTACGTGTCTAGGATAGCTCAAACCTTATTAAGATTGGCCTTGATACTATGCTCTATGACCATAATGCTAAGGAACTTTATTGAAGCTATCTTATGTATACACTTCCGAGGCTCAACTTCATGCTGTAGGTTTGATGTTCTAAAAGGTTTTGCTTGAGTTATCTAAGTGGTCATCGAGGAACTTAGTTTTCATAATTATGTTGTTAATGTAAACTTTGACAATTCTCTCAACTCCATGTTTGACATCTTTACCTTAGCCTCTAGTAAGTTGCCCCCACATTCTTAAAGTTAAAGGGCATGAACTTGTAACAATATATGCCAAAACTGGTAGTGAAAGATACAAAGACTTGATTGGGCTTATGCATTTGTATCTCCTTAAATCTTAAAAAGGTTTCTAAGAAGTTGAGCATAACATGGCTTGAAGTTGTGTCAATTAGCTAATCTATCAAAGTAAAGGGAACATAGTCCTTTTGGGTAGATTTGTTGAGATCAACAAAGTTGATGTGTAATAGCCATTTCCTATTAAACTTCTAAACTTGCACAGTGTTTGTTAGCCAAGTAAGGTACTAATCTTCCTTAATGAAGTTGGTCCTAAGTAGCTTTTGCATCTCCTCTCCAATCATCAGTGCCCTCTTGATAGTAAAATAACCTTTCTTTTGCTGGACCAATTTAATAGTTTGGTCAATCTTAAAGCATTATGTGATTATTTATGGGGTTTGCCTAGCATGTCAATAGCATACAAGAAAAGATGTCTACTCTGGACTAAAGAAGCCTCATGAATTTGTTTAAGCGGAGAAGACATACGCATGGATTGCTAAGTGTTGCTCTCAAGTTGGATTTTCATTGTTTCTTTAACTTGAAACCTTATGTCTAGCCTCATCTTTGGTCCTCACTCAACATTGAAAACTTCTTTTTAAGGCAAAGCCTGAAGATATAAAGTTCTTGCCAGCTATTAACCCTTACCGATCATATGCAATAATAATCAATAACAAGTTAAAATCATAAGCTCAATTCTAAACTACAATCACAATGGCAAGTGCACTCATTGATACTTATAGTTTAAAGCTTAAGTGCAACTATCGTTCCCTTAAAAGATCAATGAGTACCGGTAATCACCTCTCTAACATTGTTTAGCTAAAAATCAAGTTTCATAAAGCAATTAATAAATAATTATCAATCACAAGGGAAAAATCACAAAAGCTATATTAAGTAGCAAGAACATCTAGATTTTGAATCACCACTAGGTTTTCATGTAGTTATATATAGAATAATTCAATTGAATTATCAAATTCTTGAACTGTAGAGATTTTAATATAGATTGATATCTCTTTTAGGATTTTCAATTTCTAATCATAGGTTGATAATCTATCTAGTTAAAACCTTTAAAATTGTGTTATTGTTATGTGAATTCCTGTATTTAGTTTGACCATACTCCAGGAGATTAACATCGTTCTATTTCTAGAATTATGTGTAACTCACTCTAATCATATCATCTATTTATAAAAGCAATCTTTTAATTAACTATTATGAAATTAAATTTCTGGATTTTCAACTCAAGATAAACAATAATAGCATACTGTTTGATTCAAGAACTCAATAATCTATTGAAACAGTTAAAAAAAAACATAGAAAACATATGATTCATCAAAATCTAAACTAAGTAGTTTACTCTTCCATGATCGATCAAAGCACACATAGTATCAAAATACATTAAATCTAACAATAAATAACCTTTTATAAAATCAATCTTGCAAACTTAAGAGAAGCTCAAAATCTTGCCTTGTAAAAATATAAATATTTGTGACTATATATAAATCAATGCTTATAATTTCATATTTACCCCTTTTACAGAGCCTTGTACCAACTAGAATTGGAAATTGCCCTCTTCTGACCAGGGAAATTATCTCTTTCAGATTAAGAAAGTACATGTTTAAGAGTTAAAAGATGAAATCTCTTGCAATTGGAGGTAAGAATCTTCAAAAATGGGAAAGTGAATTTTCTCATGAATAGGAAAGTTGAAACTGGAAGTTTCTTGTTTTTGCAATAAGAAATTTACTTCTCCAACTTAAGTAGCTTTCCTTTTTTAAAACTCTCTTAAACTTGAGGAAATTGGTTGAAACACAGTTAAAGACATTGGCATATCTAGTTAATTATGTCTAAATTAACATTCTTCGCAAGTTCTCCTGTCACGACACAACCATTAACATGGCTATATCATCTCTTGTGTCAACTTCTACTAGCAAAACTCTAAATCTTAGGTGTGACATAGAGACAAACACAATGTTGTCATGCCCATGTCCAATTTGTTTTTCTCAACATTTATTTGAAATTCCTATTGCTCTTGATATAACCTCAAATATGATCATGTCCTTGTGTCAAATACAATTATGTCCTTGTGTCTAATACAAAATTCTTCAAATCTTGCTCAATTCACTTCCAAAATGTATGAAACTTGATCAAACTCTTTCTTTTATTTGAAAGTTCACTTTGAAGCCTAAAACCAAATTAGAAATATATTAGGTGTTATTTTCATGTATTTATACATCAAAATGACCAAATTGAATACAATTTATTACTTAAATAAAGAGTCATTTAAAATTTATCAACATCCTTTGCATTTTAGCGATGCTTGTTGGTGTAGGGACCTTATCTTAGATGTTTGATGGAGAAGATCATCTCAAGGGAGTTTTGAGAAATTTAGCCCAAAATGATATTTGAGGTGAGCCACGTCCATCACGATAAGTCAAGAAGTATCTATTATGATCATTGGTTGGTATCACTAAGCTCATGAAATAAATTGATGATATTAGTGACCTTCATAGGTTAATTATTGAAACCATAAATGTCAAGGTAATAAGGCGTGAGTTTACTTAGAAGTTGCTAAATCTAGTCGAAGTCCTTCTTGAAGATAAGGTTCTACTAACACTTTGCACAAATCATAATTAATAATCCAAGCTCTAATCATTAAAGCATCATCATGGGGGGTCGTAATACCTTTCATGTCTCTGTCAGCCAAGGTTATAAAGTACCTTCTTTAAGCTTGTTGCTTTATAAATTGAACACCTATTAATATTTTCTTAATTGGGCTAGGCCATGCTTTGGGTGCTAGATCCTTCTCTAACTACTAAACCACTTACAATAGTTCAACTTTAAGGTTTGCAATCATCTTACTACCCACATTTGACCTCACATTGTGTTTAGGTAATGTATTCTTTCAAATAGTTTCTCTAAAGTATGTCGTCGAGAACATTTTTTCAGTTGAACAATCATTAATGGTGTACCTGCGATCTCTATAAAGCTAACAACACCTTTTGAGATTCTTCTTGTGGCGTTGTTATACATCTTTTATAACCATGTTAGAATTATTTATCTTTAACCTATTAGACGCGATTTATGTATTTCCACATAAATCGCTGAATCCCATGTCATACATGTGATTTATGTACTTCCACATAAATGGCATGTTTTGGAGTACATTACTAAATTGCATCCTGCTAATGCAATTTAAAAAAAAATAATAATTTCACATATGGTATATGTAATTTTGTGTTTAATATTGTGTAATTAAAATTATGTAATTTGTATTCATGTAATTTTTTTCTAGGATTAGTAGACTTGTATTTCACCTACATAAAATAAATGATAGTGATCTTTAGCCTTTGTATAAATGCATCCAATTCTACATTCATGCTAGGATTTGAGATCTTGATCATGGAGCGAAGAGCCAAACAATGTAGTCCTTGAAGTCTCATTTGGCTCTTGTTAGATAAAATTGAATGTAGATATGAAATTGTTTATTCTCACATGTGGAACAGTTCTAGAAAGAAGAAAAAAAATTTTATAAACTCTTCGAGAAAGACTATAGCACAACTTTGTGTGCTTGTGTGAAAGAATGCTTGAATAAGTCATGATTTATAAAAGAGGGGAAGGGGTAAGATTTGTAAAGTTCATGATATCAGTTGCATTAAATTTGATTGTATTTTGTAGTCTTCTCCTTCTCTACCAAAATTCATGTCAAAGTGATATTGCATTGCAATTGTAATGCATTCATATAATATATATGTATAGTACATATTACTGGCTTGGTGAATCATTTGAGACTCAAAGAAGTCATGGATTTCTACCCTTAACTTGTGGATCTAATTAATCCATGAGTAGGTTAAGGATCACCAAATAAGCTAAACATGGTTCTTGAACCTGGTAAGATAGTATGGTTTAGCGTTGAAGCATAGCTCAAACTAAATCCTTATATATACATAATTGTTGTGATCCTATCGGGAGAAACATTATCGTTGATCTTGGAGTTATAAACTATAGTGAGCATTTTTATATTTAAAGTTATAATAAATTGATTCTCAAATTTTTAAAAGTTCTTATCTTGTATCAAAGATACCATATTCTATTTAAATAGATTTTGATCATGCATATTTGCCTCTGCACATCATAGCCACTTTGGGAATAATTTACTAGAAATTCTTAATAGAAATTGTGTGAAATATGGTTTTGTATAATTTATAAGTTAATTTTCTATATGTACCTATATAATTGTTGCATGCCTGCCATAATCCAACACTAGAAGTTCATCAACTAGTAAAGCATTGTCTAGCATGATGAATTCATGTCATACGACTTATGAGGCACCATCTTCCATGAGATGTTTTACACCTAGCAACTTGTATCAATATTAACAATGAAGTAGAAGAAACAACAATGCCGATGTATTAATAACATTTGGAGAAGCTTTGCAGTTTTTTTCCTTCCAATTTTGAACTTGTGTCTTGAATTTACAAGAAAGTTGAATTTTGGATTATTGACAAGTGATAAAATAATCAAAATACTAATTAAAGTATAGACATTAGGAGAGTGGCTACCTATATAAGGTGGTCAACCATGGGATGGCTTGTCTTAGTGCTAGTGCCTTAGGCATTCATCTTGCTAGTATCTATGATTGAAAAGCGTTTGCCTAGAGTTTTTCACAATTTTTTATTATATGTTTTTTTTTTGCTATCTAAATTAGTTTCTACCTGTGATGTTATGTTTATTGGCTAGATTTAGTAAGAGAAAACCATATATCTCAAAAGATTTAACTGTATGAGAGTATTACTTTATGAGGTTCCAAGAATCATGTCTCTTTTTATTTTTCTTTTCTTTTCTTTTCTTTGCTAGATATATCATGTTGTTATACTAGTGCATCATTGAGTTGTGTTTAAAGTATTTCAATTAGGGTTTTTTACCTTTTTATTTGTTCATCTCTTATTTGTATAGTTTATGTTTATCATTTACAATAATAAATTTGATATAAATCATTAATGAAATGGTGAAAGGATTACCCATCACCATCATCTAACATTTTAACTCATGTTACTTGCAAAACCCAAACACATTTGTACAACTTAAATTTCACTGTCTTTAACGTTGCCCATATATCGCATGTCAATATATCTAGGTAATGATGGACTAATTAACAAGTAAGTGTAATGTTCCAATCTAGTCGACGAGAACAACCTACAATCGTTGAAGGGAAGCTGAATTGAAAATATCAAATGATCTTAAGCAGGAATTAGTTAGCACATGACAATGAAATAGTTATCTATAAGCATCCAGTGATTGAATTAAGCTATTAGCGAAGCTACAATTTTTAATTTTAATAATCGTTGATATAAAAAACTCACAATATTTTCTTTAAGAAAGATTTATTAGGATTAGGTAGATTAAATTTAATGAACCCTCAATGATATGATAGGTTTTAATACATATTTGATGTAATAGGATGTATTTAGGTTATAAATTTTTTGAATTTGTTGATAAAGTAAGGTATATATGGTATAATCTAATTCCTATATCATAATCTACTTGACATACAACATTAAAATTATCGATCCTGAACTTCAGGTAGCTTGTCATGAAATATCTATTAAATATAACGAAAGTCCAAATCCGCTGGCCTAATTTATAATCCATCAATTTTTGTGATGCTTATTCGAAGAAATGAAATCTATTTAACAATTTAAGTCTTTATAATGGTTTGTATTATTGTTGTGTGCTGTTATTAAAATTATCATGTTTGTATTTGTTGTAATTTACTTTTAGATAGTATTTATCTATAGTTCATATATTATGATTTTGGGTATAGGGGATGATGATATTTAATTTTTTTCCTCAATAGAAAAGATTGAAATGCCATTGGTTTAGTATAATACTTTAGAACTTATAGAGTTTATGTAATGTTAAGGAAAGGGGCAAGCTTCAATAGGGAAAAATTGAATAATAGACCTTATAAATAAACACACGATTGGGCTTAATACCATATAAAACCTAAAACCTTAAGATAGTAGGTTAATATAGGTCTTCTCTCTTATAAATCCTCCACATAATCTACATATATACCATGTAAAACTTTTCTAACGTCATACTTGTATTAAAAATCTCTTCCTTAAGTGTGAATCTCCTTAATTTGGTTAGGTCTTACTTCACTTTGACTGTAAACTTCATGGTCATATCAAGAGTTTGTCAAATTGATTCAATTGAACCTACTTTGTGAGCTGCCTACTACCTACCTGTTCACCTTATATAGATCATGGGTTTCACACAGGGGTCGCCAGACTATCAGAAAACTTTTCTTTCCACATGGAGGGGCTAACCATGTTAGTTTCCAAGTCTAATCATTGAGTCTAATACCACTTGCTAGGGAGACAAAGAGGCTTTAATGAGGAGAAACTTATTTAACTTCACGGTGATTTAAGGAAATTTTAAAATAGTTCCAATCTTGAAACTATAAAATCTAAACCTATAACACTTGTCATCTTATTAGATGAGTATTGTTAAGACCTTTGTTACAAATACCAATAATTCTATGGATCAAAGCACAGGCCAAGGTTCAAGAGGCATTGTGTGAGTCAAAACCTTAGTGCATGAATCGACTATTAGACTATGAATTAAGCTTTATCACAATTGAATTATTTTTGTCACTTTTAAGACTAGAAATTTAGGATTCCAAGATAAAATGGTTTGATGATTCTAATTATTAAACCTGAAATCAATGCCATAATGACTAGATTCATAGTTTTTCACTTGAGAAGCTATGCATTAAATTGAGAAACTAATTTGAAGTTGAATTGCTATATTTTATACCAATTCCAAGATCTATCTAAGAACATATTGTTATATAACTTTACTATCATGCTAAATTCAACAAAAATAAGAATGATAACTAGATGTAAAAATTCTATGTTATAGCTAACAAGGGTGTCAAAGTATCATATATTGTGCCTCTAAATATATTAGACCTCTTTATAATTTTTATGAATTTAGTGAGGCTAATTTGTGAGTGTTAGTGAATTATTTCTCTTAGTTTAATTAAGCAAGTGTGTTGATTAAGCCTTTTGGTTTTATCAATAATTATGAGCAATTTGTAATTTGTGCCATCCATCGAATTGTGACTTTACCTAGAAACTAGTTGGTTTTTAATATTTGTAGCCTATATCGCATATTAATTATATTCATATTTTTATTTTTACCTTAATAAATATAAAAAGCCAAATTTATCAAGTTTCACATTACCCTATATAGATGTTTATCACTTGGAATCAGAGCAACATAGATCTCCACAATTTGGTATCAAAACATAGGTTGCATGCTCTATGTGATTTGAAATCAAATCTTTGATAAATTTGATGTGGTTTAGAGATGGAAAATAAGTTTTATGCTCGACTAAGATTCAAGAAACCGATTATCTTGTGCTAATTGGTTTATTGATGATTTTTACAAGAACTTGGTCTTAGTGTATGTTGTCCAAATAATGATTCTTGCAAGAACTTGATCTTATGTGATGTTTCAATGCATAATTGTCTCAATACACTAACTAAGTTGTGACAATTGTGTTTTAAGGTTGGATATGATGTCAAAAGGAATTGGTATTCCTTCATCGAGTAAAAGAAATTCCATTTAATGATCTTAAATCAAGAAGCAATACAAAAGAATAGATTTAAAGGTGGGTTGATGAAAAGAAAATTCAATATGAGATGAACATAGAATCCATTGAACTAGCCATTGAAACTACTAAGTGTAATGATACAATTGAAGTAAAAACAAATTGTGATGATATTACAAATCCTAAAAAATGAATAATATGAAAATTATAGAGAAAGTAACTAATGAGAAATCCACACTCGTAGTAATTAGCAGTATTACAACATATGCAATGAGATTTCAATTGGAAAATAACATATCTCACAAGCAATAAGCCATTACCACTATGATGTGCAGCTACAGTTGTTCTCAAATTCACTGATTTTAGAAAGTTTAATAATAATAAGGTATATAGATGAATTTCAGATTGTTGGTGAAATTTAATGTTTGGTTGGTGGGAATTCAAATTTCAAATTGACTTTATAAGGTTAGTTTTTGATTTGGGGGAATAAGATTGAACCAATAACAGTTTTGCTAAGAAAAATGAGAATGATGTGTGCACAAGAAATCGAATCACATGAGACTGCATAAGAGGATTCACATCTATCTATTCATTTATAATTTCCTATATTATTTCCTTTTGAGTTAATCAATCTAATTGTTTCTCCTTTGAGAATTTAATAGTTTACTTTTCCTTTCATAGTTATTAAGGATTTTATTTAATCTCCTCTTTTTGTGCATTTATTTATGTCACGTTTAGTATGCTAGAATCTTCTAGAATTGAATATATTGGAACCAATGTAATGGAACTGAATGGATTTAACAAGAGAATGACAAATTCATCAATATTATTTGTTTAAAATACCTTTTATAATAAATGTAGATAATAAATATATGTAGGATAAAAATAATAATTAAAACAATAACCATTAACAAAAATCGAATAGAATCGAGATTTTGTCTCCTCAAAGGCAGAATCGAATTTCTTTTAGAAGCCAGAATTCTTGATATGAAGGAATCGTGATTCCAACTTTTAAAAATGCTTCTAAACATTGGCAAAATGGAATAAAAGTTGGAATTGCGATTCCATTCCGACTTGATCTTGCATACCAAACATGTCATTAGTTTACAAGATATGTTTCTTATATATATATATATGTTTTCTTTTATATTACTATTTTGTCCACTTATGTATTTGAGGAGGGAATGGATTTGTTTTATTATTAGAATTTTTTATGGATGTTATGAATTTAGTGAGATGAATTACTCCAAATTCATGAGTATTAAGTAAACTATTTATTTATTCATGTCATGTTCTTATGAACTTTGGTTTAATTGAGGTAAGGTGAGTATGTTCATTGAAGCTTTTGTTCTTTCAACAACCTGAGTAATTTGCAATTTGTGGCATCATCCAATTGTGACTTTACTCATAAATCAATTTGGTTTTTAATGCTTGTGGCCTCATCAAATGTTAATTCTGTTCTCATATTTATTTTAATTAATACGAAACCCAAAAATATTAAATTTCATGATGAATCAGTAAACCCGTATAGAGTTTTGTTACTTGGTATAGGAGCAACACGGATTCCTATTATTATTATTATTTACGGAAATATAGTAAAATAAAACTTTAATTCCCCCCGTTTTTTATCTGTCCCTAAGCATACATGAAACATGCATAAATTTGTTATCTCATAAACAATTTAGCATAGACAACAAACAACACCCTTGTGTCTTCTTTATATGTGCCCATAATCTTGCGGTCGAAAATCAAGCATTTAGAACCCGATCTTCAAAATATTGCTTTATTATTATTATATTATTATATTATTATTATTATTATTATTCTACTTCATGCCTTTAAAATTAATAAAAAATTGTTTTAAAGGCAAAATAGCAGATAGAGTCTAAAAATGTTTTTCTTTCTTTTTCCCAGTATTTAAAAATTTAAATGTTGAATTTTAAAGATAATAAATCCAAATACATGTAAAATAAATATAACAACGAGTTATTACAACTTACCCAATAATTTATTTGAAGTTAACCCCAAAACAACTTACCCAATAATTATTTGAAGTTAACCCAAAAACTAGAATGATCCCATTCGAGTTAACAAACAAAGACATTGGTTCTCAAAAGTCAGAAAAGTGCACAATCATTTTCTCCAATGAGAAATAGAAGGATCAACGTTAATAATGGAAATCCATGGAGGGACCCTTTCACGCACGATTCAAGATTGCCTCCATCATTCCATGAATGAAAACAGGATATGGAAACATCAGACAATTAGCTGCTTACCAAATAAATTTGAAGATAAAGATAATGTTTTAGATCAATTAGCAACCCAAAAAGGGTTCATAACCAAGAATAAGCAGCCATACCATATGTGCCTTCTTCTATTCTAAGCAAGTCCTCCTAAGAGATTATTTAGTATTTATGTATATCTTACCCTTTATAGGTGAGGGTGAATATATAGTATCAACATCAAACCAGGAAAAGAGAAAAATTAACATGACTCCTATGTCGCTCGTTATCTATAATTTTTAAGCTAGTAGGTTTTTTCAGTATTTTGGATCCTTTTCTTCTTTTCTTTTTTACCAGAACTATTTTGGATTCATTATTTGATAGTTTATATTCAATTTTAATACTGTAGATAGTCTTTTTATTTACTTCCAAAAACTATGGTGTCATTCCTTGCCAATAGGTATTTTTTTGATGTTCTTAATTTTACATCCATGGCAAGTCTAGTACTTGTTGATTGGCAAGCACGAACAAAAAAAAAAAAAAATTACTCATATATAATTTTTATTAACCGCGCAACAAAAATTTATCGAATTATCATGAAAGAAAGTGCCACCTTTTTTATTTTAACTTGTGTTTATTCACCACCGAGCATTCCTATTGAAGGTCTAAATTATACAAGAGCCATATTTTGGATTCAGGATTCACATGTTTCATTATATTTTGGTCATTTCAATATTATATTTTTATCATTTTTAGAGAGATGTTTGTCAAGAAATAGATATTGATAAAAACTAAGAGTTTTCTCATAAACAAATCAAACAAATATGATACAAATATGTTATAGATACAGATTTGAAATAGACACAATACAGATAAAAATAAGAGAATCAAAGAAATATAAATTAAAGGAAAGGCAACATTTTTTTTCCTAATTTTATTCCATAATTTCCAGTATAATTTCAAATATTCTCTAATATTTTATGACTCATAGTCTTTAAGCTCGTGGCGTGATTCATTTCATTTCTATATAGTTTTTTTATCTTGTTTTATATGAAGCCAGCACACTGTTGCCCTGTGAATTTGAACATGAGCCTTGGAATGGATCGACCACACTACTCCATGTAGGATAATTAGGTCTGTTCCTGATATTTTTAGGTAGTTCCCCAAATTCCTAGGAGGAGGACAAGTGAAGCAACAATTATCGGAGGAGTTTTGGTTTGTTTTGATGCTTTATTTTTATTAGTATTTATATTATATCTATCTTATATTTGTTTTATATTAATATTTTGTATGTTTGATTTATTTATGAGTAAAAATATTTATTTTTTTTATTGGTATCTGTTTTTTATGAACAGCCTGATTGAAAATAACAAAATGATAAAACCAAAACAATAGAAAGATCATGAAACAAACAAATCCAAACACGAGAGGATTTGAGTTATAGGGTTAATGAGGAAAAACAGTAAAATTAACTGATCAGCAGTTGAATTTTAAGAATTTTTTGAAGGTTAAAACTCAACAAAATTATCAGGATATAATAAGATTTGAATTATACTTAGAATCAATAATGGCTATTCATCTAACTTCAAATAAGTCACAACAAACCACTAAACTAAAATTTGCTAACATCATATATGCATACAAGGAAAAATTACAACAGTTAAAGCGAGTAATACAATAGGGGAAGAAAATGAAGAAGAATATCAATAGTATATATTATACTTATATTTCTTGTGAAAAATGGTAGTTTAATTACAAATGTACTGGAACAGACAAGCAACATAATCAAATCTAATAAACCCTCGGTTAATAAGGCAATATGCCCTTTTGTTTAATATTTTGTAAGACCCATATCCTCTCAACATAATATAATGTCAATATCATTACCAGAAAAACAAAACATTGTAGCTGGCTAATATTTGATTTAGTCATTGGAAGCCTAGCTAGCTAGGGATCACCCATTTCCTTAGCTTATGCCTCACTGGTTTTAGTTTAAGATCATGTGACACTTTCAGTTCAACTTGCCTTCAATAATTGTGGGATATTCTCGTCCACCAGATTGGGACATCATATTTGATCTGCTCATAAGTCCATCATCACCTAGATACATTTGCCATAATGACATGTAATAAAGGTGCTAACGACAGTGAAATTTAAGTTGTGAAAAGAGTATTGTGTTTTACAAAATGACATCGAAAGTGTTAGATCCACCCACATCGTTTCCTGCCGTAAAATGTACACAATAAATTGAATGGAGTGCGTTTGTTTAGAATGTAGCTTTCAGCCGTTACTTTTTGACTTTTGGTGTTTGTTAATCATTTTCATGGTTGGAGTGCATCTAATTTGAAGGATGGTGTCTAGCAAGGAGTTGGGCAGTAGGGAAAATAAAGTAGATAAATAATGAGCTCGTTGCACTTAGATAGTTGGATTTAAACGCAGCTTTCACCGATTTTTCTTTATATATATATATATATATTATATAGAAAAATGAATTTTATATGGATTTATATATATAGAGGCTCTAATTATCGGTATAAATTAATCAACCCAGTTCACAAATTGTTTAGGTTTAGCTCGAAGTTTACTCTAATTTGATTTGAGAATAGTCGAATCAAGTTTGAGCTCAAGCTACTTAAATAATTTATCAAGTTGAACTTGAGATTCATATGTTTAGTTTGATTAGCTCGATAGCCTAATTGAGTTTTATTAAGTATAAATATGAATCGAATTCAAAATAAGTTTAGATATTAATATTAGTTAAATTAGAATTTAAAATATTTTTTAATAAATCAAGCTTAAATGAGCTTAATTAAGTTGAGCTTGAGCTTGAGCTTATCTAGTGTTACTTTAAGTCAAACTCGAGCTTAAAATCTTAAACTTGGTCAAGCTTAGGTCAAGCTTGAATTAAGCTTAAGTTTTGTATTTTCAAGTCAAACTTAAGCACCAGCTCAACACTGTACTGTCTTAATTCGACTCGTTTGCAATCCTTGTTTTAACCATTTATATGGAGTTTTTGGACAAACAAATAAATGGCAAATGAGCAAAACAAATATGACCTAAAGGCATAGGGTGAAACACATGTCTACAAACTTTTAAAAAAAATATTACCTAAATACAAATTACACAAAAATAATTACAAAAATACTAACGCTAAATTGCATATAATCGAATCAACTCATGTATTTGTACATGAATCGCATGTATTATATAGACGAACGTATAAGTATGAATCACATCTAGTATATACGATTCGTGTACAAATAACTAAATCGTGTGTATTTGTACAAATAAAAATTGTATATCAATTGCATATAGTATTTTGGCCAAAAAAAAAAAAAAATTGCATATAGTACATGCCATTCATGTACAAATAGATGCAATCTAGGTATTTGTATACGAGTCGCATGCCCTACATATAGATTTGCATAAGTATTTTGGTAATTATTTTCTTGTAATATATATTTATATAATTTTTATTTGGATAAGTTGGTAATCATACAATTTCCTCCATAACACGGTTACATCCTTAGAGAGAATTACATCTTTTATACTAATAAGTTTAGTAAGAGAATTTGGCTTTCAGTAGTGTCGCATGATAATGCGAATTCTCTAAACTACATTAAAAGATGTAGAAGGAAGAGTCAGTATGTTTGAGGAGTTAAGAGGGATTTCCTTTTGTAAAAAGGAAGTAGTTAATTAACTGACAAAATAAGAAAATTCACAGTAAATACATATTTAGTTCAAAGGACACAATTGAGTACTCCCATCCTCCTCCCCCGCCCCAAATTGACATCCCTAAATCTATCATAGGATTTTTTTTTGTTATTATTATTTTTTAATACAAAATGCAAATAGATTTAAGGTGGAAGGAATTTTTCGTGCCGCAAATAATCAAAAGATTAAAGGAAAAATAAATCTTTGTTAAAATTAAAAATAAATTGCGTGGAATTCTCTTAAAATATTAAAACTTGTATAAGCTCCAACTTCTTGAAAAATCAACCATCATACCCTATGAAAATCTTATGTAATGAATAACACAGGAATTTTTAATTAATTTGATTCTAACATGTCCTTGAATATAATATATTTAATTCAGAGAATATTTAAGAAATATTTTTTAAAATTCTACAAATTAAAAAAAAAAAAAGATTTGTCATACCTTAAGTTTGTTTTGTGCTGTCAAATGTCAATATGGTCCCGAAAAGATTATCTTGTTACTGAATCTAAACTAATAAGTTTTAAGGCAATCCAATTAATATAGCCTTTGTCCAAAAAAAAAAAAAAGAAGAAGTAATAATATAGAGAAGGGGATTGATTGGGATTTAGACAAGTGCATGAAAGCAAAAGGGGAACAAAAAGCATGTTGGCATAATTTTCGATTGGTGTTGCTGATTTTTCCATTTAATTGGCGTGGCTCCAATTGGACTACAAATTAATAAAACATAACTAGCCACTAGCTACTATATGAAAAGTATGATTTGAAGTCAACCTAACACATAAGTTATCACAAAGAATAGGAAAAAAAAAAGAGCCAAATGCGATATGCATGCCCTAAAATAAAAAGAATCTATATAATTGTATTTTTCCCCCTTTGACATAATTTTTTTATAATATTTAGATTCTTTTTAATATATTTTAAAATTTTCTAGTTAAATATATCATATTTAATTATAGATCAGTGCCAAATCAAACCAAATTTTCACATGATTATTTACTCTATCAATTTTTTAGGGAATGCAAATTCTAATATTTGAAAAAACAAAAAACAAAAAAGGAGGATTCGTGTAATTTTTAAAGGTTTTAGGAGAGAACCCTAAAATTTATCCTAAAATTAATATAAAGAATTAACTTTAACAAAAAAAAAAAATGCCATGTTTAAAGAAATTAAAAAAAAAAGGGTTCGAGGACTTTTAATTCAAAGCAATAAATCCAAAGAATTTTTTTTCAGCGAAAATAATAATGGTACTAAAAAAAAAAAAAAAAAAGTCTTTAGTAGAATGAGAAAAGTTGCCAGATAAAGCAAATCAGCCATAGTCCGGCTCGTAGACACAGGCTAAACAACCATCAGATGATTGCACAAGCTCAACATTATTCCTAGAATAGCCAAATTTGTCCTCCTGAGGTTTCCGTTTAGATTTATGGCAAGACCCACTTTTGCAAGATTGTCTACTACCGAATTGTACTCTTGGAGAAAATAGGGTCTTCACTTCCTAAAGTATTTCCAGCTTATCCCAAACAAATTCAAGACAGCACAAGAAGAAAAAAAGGGAGTATCACTGATGCTATTCAGAAGTTGTACAACAAGATAAGAGTCAGTTCAATCATTAGATGTGATATACCCCTATTTTCACTGGTTATTAGTGCCTTAGCAATACTAACTAGTTATGCTTCCAGGGAAAGCCATCGCAATTTAAAATATTTAATTTACACCGAAAGTTTAAAGTTCTAAAATCATGCTTAATTATAATTTTATTTATTACACTTGCTACCATCAGCATTTGTCATGTCATTTTATGAAGGTGATTTTAGCATATTCAACTTTAGCATCTAATTGGCCTTATTGCATGGAATGAGAAGGAAATTAAATTTTAACCGACACTATAATTTAGCTTGTTTCTCTCAAATACAATTTATCACATTTTGTTAAGGTGCAAGTCTGAGATTAGAAAAAATCCCACATGAAAAATATGAGACCTATATGAAGAGTTTATAAGAGGGAATACCCATTAACTTAATACCTTAAGGTTTTGGATTATAAATGATATCAAGCCCATTTATGTATTTCTTCATAAGACCCATTTAAAGAATTTCTCTTCAGTTTAAGATTTTGGGTTATAGATTATGTCAAGCTCATTTGTGTATTCCTTTATAAGGCCAATTTGAAAAATTTCTCTCCATTGAAGGCTTACTTCTCTACTAACACTTATTAAGAGAGAGGAGAATCAAACCTAGTTAATCCCATTGGCATATTAGTACTCATATCACCCATCTATAAGATCTTAGCCACCTTATTATTTAGTTGGCATAGAAATAAAAAAAAATTATTTGAATAAAAACAATATGTCTATATCATTGTTATAATAGAAAAGTATTTATGCCCTATTTACTTTGTCGTATAAAATAAAGAGAGAATTGAATTTCAATTTAATAGGAATATAATAGAAGTGTAATAGCTATTACAATGTTGACATGGTATAAAATAATGTCTCTTGTCTTTATTCAAAGATGATATTTATATATGTGATATTTTTAAGATAGGATTAGGACAAAAATTGAAAATAAATCTTTGAATAGCAATTCATATGTCACTATTTATTATTTTGCGAAATAGTAATTCATAATGATGTGTCATTTCCTTTAAGTAAACACCATAGCAACAGCTTTACATAGAATGAGAAAGAAATGAATAGTTATTCCCCTCAAGCGAACAAGTTTTTATTGTGAACAAAACAAAAAGGAGGTTTAGTTATGGTATTTTCAATACAAAAGTATTTAAAAAAAGATAGTGAATAAGATATTCTATAGAAATTCATTATGGTTAGGTATGGATAATTATTCATTAATCCTAAAAATAGCAAATCATTCAATTTCCAATAGGCAACTAAACACCATAATGGTCACATCATGTGAAATGAGGGGGAAATTGAATAGTTTTTCCCCTAGTGTTATGGTTGGTAGACAGGAATAGACTCATAATGAAACTGTGATTCCAGGTTCTATTCCATTTCCTAATTTTGGATGTATCTTTAGAAGTTGGAATCGCAAGTCTATTCTAGTTTTATTAATTGCATACATTATAATTACTCATTTATTACATATTCATAACTTGCATTTATTACTAAGGCCATTTCCAACAAATACATTCTATATCTATTTCATTCTATGTACACTTTCAAATATAGGAATGGATCTATCATTTCAGGATCCATTCCATTCCATTCTAAATCATTTTGGTGTACCAAACGTGACATAAGAGAGCATGCAATAGGCATAATGGTTTAACACCATCACCATTATCTCAACCACCATGGTTTCCATTACTATCAGTTCATCATTTGCACCAAATTGTTGTTATCATCACCATATCATTACTATCATATCACTACCATCAATACATTAGCACGAAGCCACTATTATTATCAACAATATTGTGGAATGTGTCACTAGTGGAAGAGGCCCTATTAACAATAGTAATTAGCAATACAAGAATCAGAAAATGTAATCAAAATAAATATATAGTAATATTAATAGTATAACAATTAAAATCATTAATTTAGTGTACAACCGTACATGACAAACAATATAAAAATAAATAAATAAATAAATAAATAATGTTGCAATAATGCGTCAGATATGGTATTAAAAACTTGTGTTGTTTATGTTGTATTATTATGTTTTCATAATCCTATGTTATATTGGGAACTAGACATAAATAGATAATCGTTAATAATATAATAATTTTTGGACAGGAAAAGATGATACAATTTACGAATTGAAAGGCTAATTTAACAAATAAGAGAAGGTAATATTTACAATTTATGAGGCATATATATGCATCTATGTGTATAGTATATATTTTTATACCAATTCCATAAATAAAAACTTCATAAATAACTACATAAAAACCTTTTAATTTAAAATACACAAACCCTAAATCAGTTACAAAATCTAATAAGCTAGCTACCTAAAAACCCAGTCTAGGATATTAATCAAACAAAGATAGAAGGCATAAGAACTTGTTGAGTGATGGCTTGATAAATAAGTGAGGAAGGAACAGAAAAAAAATTACAAAATAAGTATTTGTGTGTGTGTGAGAGAGAGAGAGAATGTAGAACTTTGTTTCTTTTGGTTAAAGGAACATGAGAGTAGAGGCTAAACTAATTGTCAGATTTTTATCGATATCTGTATCTACATCGATTTAGCATCTGTAATTTATCTATATCATATCGATACTGGTTCAATATCAGTTTTGTCTGATTATTTTATGAGTAAAACTATTAGTTTTTCATTAGTATCAGTTTATTGATAAACATCGGCTTGAAAAAGATACTAGAATGATACCAAAATAATTAAGAAATGATGAAACAAACAGAGCCTATGTGGTAAGAAAATATTTAAATATGACAGAAATAAGAATACAAAATAATGAAATATAATAATATTATACTTAATGAGCCACAGTTGGATGTGACTTGCTTATTAAACAAATTTATAAATACGTTCGGTTTTAAAACCCAAACTAAAACATGATTAAATTCATAGCACTTCAAGCTTTGATCCGTTTATTATTTATGATAATTTTTATTACTCAAATCCTTTTATAATCATATCATGTCTTGGACAAATTCATTGTTTGTACCCTAAATTGTTTGTGCTGATTTCAATACCACAGTAATGGACTTGATCCTAACATTCATATTTGATTCTTTTTCTATGTTTTGCGTGCAATACTAAACTCCAAAAGCCTAATTTCGAATAAATAACCATTTCCTTTTATTAATTGAAATCATAATCCCATCTCATCGTTAGTAAATAAAGTTTACTTAATCAGTGCAAAGGACTATCTAGTAATCAGATACGAGTCTTTAACCCAATTTAGTACCATAGATCTACTGATATGGTACTCTAAGGAAATACCATATTTTGGTTTCATTAGAATGTTAAAAAATCTAACTTGGTTAGCTCAAAGTGGATCTGTTTGCTCACTCTCGGCCTGGATCAATCTCTCGTGTGCAAAAATTAATCTTAAAATAGTTTTTTCTGGGGCCATCTAGGCTTCATAAGCTCTAAGCTTATTTTAAAATGGAAATGGAGTTACATCTAGCCCAAAATGCAAGCCCGAAGCCCATCTGTTCTGAGAAAATGAGGCTGCAATCTCTATTGTCCATCATCAGGTCCTCCTCCTCACTTAAAAGATCGGAACTCCTCCCCATTTGAAAGATTGGCAGTAGTCGGCTCCGGCTCCGCACAAGCCAACAAGAGATCAAAATTTTGAAATATTCAAAAACGCATCAACGGGGCATTGAAAACATGATAATTGATCCGTTTTTCCCTTTCTACGACAATCCAAGTTTGTCCGTTTCTTCTTTACTTGACCTTCACCTGTACCACACGTGATGAATCGTAGTCGGTATCCCGTTGCAATTACATTTCTTTATTATATAAATAATTACACCCATATATGCACATGAAATCAATAAACATTTGGCATCGTTAATTACAATATAGTAATATGCATATGTATGCTACAAAAGATAATCAGATTTTAGAAAAGTATATCATGAGACCTGTTGTGGCATCATGTTCTATGCTGTATATTTATATACAGGGTATTATATATTTGCTACATATAGCAGACTAAAATTAAACTAAAAAACATAGTACATTAAAATATTAACTATATTCGTTTATGAATTCTAATATTAAGAGTTTGTTTGGTTCGTTGTTTTGATATCATTTTGGTATCAAACAGATACTAAACCGATATAGATATGATATCGATAAAAAATCAACAGTTTGATTTATAAACTGACAAAACTGAACCGATAGTGAATTGATATTGATATTGAATCGATACAGATCCGATATCTGACTATCCAAATAGGCCCTAAATGAATTGCTGCTCAACTTATAAAATCATCCCTACGTGTGCATTGTTAGATCAAACGGAATTGAGCTATTAATTGATATTACGATTTACCTATATAGACCCATGCACAATCATAACATATTGGGTTATTATAATATTCACTTGGTATAAAGTACAAAATATAAAATATTTAATTATTAGAGTAAAGATTTTTATTAGAGAAAGAAAATAATTATATTGGTGATATTTTCAAAATAAAAGTATTTATAATAAAATTAAAATATACACCATGACAATTCACATGTATGAGTTCATGAATAATTATTTATCATTTTATGTAATAGTTTTTTTATTATGAATTGTCATAATACTGTTTTCATAATAGTAATTTTACATAGAATAAAGAAAAAATAAACATTTATTTATCTCAAGTGAATTGGGATCGAGTATCATATTGGCAATCCCAATGAACGAGTGGCCATGAAACACTAGCTGATATTTTGCCGCTTAGATAATGTCTCATAGTGGAACTGTAATATATAAATAAATCATAGCAAGGGGGTAAAGTTATCATATATTGAAAAATAAGAGAGTTTTATGGTCTACTCTAATATAGATAATAATTTGTTGATATATGGCTGACAAATAATTGATCAACTGAGAGTCATCTAAGAAGGACAAGATGACACAACATAACGCTACTCCTTAGGCTGACAACCTTGGCATTTAAGCCACTGGCCTTAGATCTTACACCGCTGGTGTAGGAGCTGACCATCTTTGCCCCAATTTCTTCTTTCGAAATTTCAAGCTACCAGCATAAATTCTAGGCCACCAGCTTATCTCTTTACATCGCTAGCCTATGTTGCTAGCATTCATACACGGATTGTTAAGGTTTTCCATGTTCTATAAATAGAACCTAACCTTAGTTCTTCTTCATATAACCTCTCATAAGCTTTTGGAAACCTTAAAATATCTATCAAGGCTATAATTTTGCTTTAAGAAGGAACAAGAATCAAGCACTAGGTAAGTTGGTTTCTTTTTAATCATTTAACAATCTAAAAGATTTATCTTTCCCAAAATTCTTGTTGATATTGAAGGGAGTCAAAATTTTAGAGGAATTTTGGAGAAAACCTTAAGTTTTGTGGTTGGAGATTTTGTTGTTTCGCAATCAAAAGAAGGAAAGTGTATATGAACCTAAGGTAATTGTAGTTCTTTTTAGCTTAAGGTTTAGATGATAGTAGGAGTATGTTTACCTTGTGAAAACAAGTTTTTAGTAAGTATTTGATTGTATTCAAATGTTTTTGGTAAAGCTAGGTTAATTGTTCCAAATATTGTTTCAGGTGCGTCCTAACCTTATTTGATGATTGTGCTTGTTAGGTAGAACATATAATTGGACTAATTGCTATCCGACTTTAATTGGTTGCTGCTTGTGCTTGGTTGGGTCTAATAGAGCGGGAGTACTGCGTTATTACGATAATGCCTTGATGATTTATGCGTATCGTTATACCAAGTGGAGTCATGCGCATAGATGACTCTAATAGTTTAGGAGTAGTATGAATACGGTACCTAGGGTATATGGGGAGTACCCAACACCAATGTATATATTGGAATTTTATACATATTTGTTTTTATGGAGTCAATAATTACTCTGAGTTTAGGACTAGTTGCAAATGGTTCTAAATTGTGTTGATTGCTTGGCAATTAAAGATAATAACCTGTGGTTGTTGCATAAGTTATTAGGTTGCATGTGAATTTGTATTATATTAGTTCATGCACATGTGTTTGTGGTTTAGTGTACTGAGCCTTACGCTTACTCCTTCTGTTTTCCAGTTATAGGTGATGACTCAGTAGTGCTTGATTTATCGGCTATGACTATTCGTGGATTATGAGGAGGATAATAATGGAGCTAAATTCCTAATTGACTTTTAGATATATTGGATTGGAGATAGCTAGAGTTAAAGATTGTATATAATTTTCAATGTTTTTTATGATTATGAAATTTTTATGAGACATTTTCGTATGATGTTTTAAGTTTAATAAAAGTCGATGTTTTGGTTTATGCTAATTAAATTGTTCAGAAGTTTTGTTATTACACAATGTTTTAAAAGTACCCTAAAATATGAGATATTGAGGTTATATGGTATTTATAATTGTGGATTAGTAGAATAATAATCTTAGCGTGTTCTTCTCTAATGACGACACGTGATGGACTGATAACGTCTTCAGTTTAGGACGTTATAGCAACAAAATGCTCGAGTTTGGAAGAGGGAATTGTCAAATCCGTCTATATGATTCTTCCTCCTTTCAATTTAGACCGCACTTTACAAAAGGCTAATGCATTAACGGGATTCGAGCGAAAATGAATAAATAAAAGAAAAAGGGTGTAAAATTTAGCTAACACAATAAGTCATTTCCTGTGGCATTTAGCTTCGTAATAGAAACAACAAATTTACAAAGTCCTATTTCATTAAAAAAAAAAAAAATCGAAATCCAGATGGAATTAGTTTGGTGCATCTAGACTACGACGCAACATCAATTCATATAACTGTATTGCTTAGGCATTGCTATATAAACATATTCATCTAATTTATTTAAACATGCCATTAATGCAAAGTACATAAAAATAATATTGAAAAACATATGAGATAATTTAAAAAAAAAAAAAAGGAAGGGCATATATCAAACATAAAAAGAAATATTTTGCTACCAAAATTTTGATATCATACGGGGTTCTTCACTAATTATCACTATGAAAATGATAGAATTAGTGTCGAATAATAACATGTCACGTGTAAATTATCACAGCAACTTATCAAACCCATTAAAGAGTAATAGACTAACTCAAATCCAAACTTGCTTTCTACTTTAACTCTTTAAATACGTTATATTCAATTGAATATTATATAAAAGGCTGGTTAATGAAATTTTACCAATCGAGGAGAATGATAAATCCATAATCTTTGAGAGTTCTTTTGTTCGATAAAGTCTAATACGACTGGTGCGTGTCGAAACTATATATTACAATGGGAAAGCAGGCAAGGACAAAGCGACGGGGCTTGTGGGCATCATCAAACGCTGAAAAACCATGGTTATATCATAACGACAAATGGATTGGCTTATCGCAATTTCGCTATCTTTGGAAATTATGATTTTAATGTCTTTGTTGTCATGCTACAGTTCATTACGAAGTCCAGCAATGGCCTCTATCTATTGTTGCAAGACACACTCCAAAGGATTTGTTTACCATTGACAAACTTTAATAAATAGAAATATAGGATAAATTGATCGATTATATGTGGAATTTATTTCTTATAATAAATGGCTGTTCATTTGAAAAAGGAGTGAGGTAATCATATTCAGCTTTTTTTACACCATAAGTTTGATTCTTTTTTTATTTCTTATCTTTCTTTTCCTTTTCTTTTTAATCCTTCTTTTTGAACAAGTAGAGGCCGAAGATCCTTATGTCACAAAGTTGTTTTATGCCATTACCGAGCTGCAGTGTGCTATAGCATGTTCATAATGCGATCCACGAGTGTACGATGCCAAGAATTAAAATGATAAATATGCACCAACACACAATTCAATCAAAACTCACAGCTTCAAATCCAATGTCTTCTTCATCAAACATGCATTTAAAAGAATCCTCATTAGACCTTTTTGCTACATGGTCAATTCAAAAAACCATCACTTTCTACACCAAAGGGTCAAGATCTTCACCTTATTTCACTCGCGTAATATATTTCTTTCAAACCTTATAAGAGAGGGACAAACGTTTGACAACCATTGTCCCACATTGATAAAATTTCATGAACTAACCATGTATGTAATATACAATTGGGTGGCTCCTCAATAGTAGAGTAAAGGACAAATAGGACTTGATGTGATATCTTGAACGGGCTACTATCATCTTAAAATTGAGCTAAGCCATGGGTTCGAAAAGCTGAGGCATATAATGGAGTTGACTTCATTAGTTCATGGTCGCCACTCTTCTCTAATTAATAATATATCAAGTATAGGATCCTTTTAGGAAGTAATTCAATTGTTCCCATAATATGGTAACTAAAGCTATAAATTTCAAAATAAAGTTAAGGGTATTTTTTAATTAGTTTTTCACATATAAGTACGATATTTTAGTGACTCCCATTAACATTTTCCAACTAATAATAGAAGTAATATAACAATTTATAAAGATGGCTCACTTGCTTTTGCAGATAGACATGCTTCCTTTAAAAGTAAGTGCAAAAAATTGTAAGTAAAAACAAGCTCATGAATTCAAAACTCACATGCTAGGTGATTATGAAACACCTAAAATTCTTACCTAGCTAATTTAGAAATGACTTAATTGAATAGTATAATAGATAGTTAATTTTGAACACAGTTTAAATAGTTTCAATGAATAAAAAAGGTAAATGATAGAATATGATTAGACAATTTGATATGATCAAATTAGTAAGGAGATTAAATTGAATTTGAGATTTTGAATATCCTTTTCAATTATTTTTTGTTTTATCTATCTATTTTAATAAATTGAATTTCATAATCTCAACTAATTTTTAATTAGAACTTCGTTTTTATTCAAATTCAAATCTCTAAACTCTTAAGCATTCAATTAAAATGTTTAGTAAATTTTTCAACCCTTGAACTTTAGTTAACTTTTATTTTTTGAAATCCCTATAATTTTTTAAATCAACTACTTACTTAAAAATATCAGTTTTTAAGCCAAACTTAAAATAAATATCAAATTTTTACAAATTGAATTTATAAACTAGATTTTTATTATAAGTCAATGATTTTTATTTAATAGATTCTCAAATTATTTTCTAATTAGTTCTGATACTTAATATAAATATTTGAAAGATTCAAACCCAGAACCTTTACCCATAAATATCTTTTATATTTTTAATCTCATCCTTTCCTTTTTCTTTTTCGTACTTGCCTCTCGCCTTTTCCTTTTCTCTTGTTCCCTTTCCTTCTATATTTTTCTCTTCTTCTTCTTTTCCTCTTCTTTATCTCTTCTTTTTCTCCCAAAATCTCAAATTTAAGGAAATCATAATAGAAATAAAAGATGAAAAACAAGATATAAGATAAAGATCATGCGGATAATAGCTTCAACATCTAAGAAGGAGTAGTAGTGGAGGAAATCTAATTGCATGTGCTTGCTAAAAGGATAAGTATTATTGTTTTTCTTTGTTTGATGGTTGTTCCTGTATGTTTATGATGAGCTAGTGTTAGTTATAAGTAAGGCTTGGGATAAAACTTGAAAATTTGTAATCTATGAAATTATATGCTAAAACCTAGGCTTATGTTTGCATGTTAGAACTAAGGAGTTTGATGAGAAGATTTGATGAGATATAAAGTAAAAATATGAGTATAGGTGTTATAAATGATGATTCTAAGTTTGCATTTGATTATAAAATGTAGTATGTGGAAGTATGATGTAAAACAAGTAGTTAAATAAGTTAAGTTTTGAAGAAAGTAAACAAAGTAAAGAGCATGAGGGAATATGGGAAGTTATATTAAGTCGTGCTCCTTGTTTTAACTCATCAAAGAAGAAACATGGCTGGAGCACGGTCGGAACATAGCCAACCCTATCCAATCATGCTTTTCTTTGTTTCTTTTATTGAATATATTTCTAGAATAACACGGCCAGAACATGGCATCCCCTATCCCATCGTGTTTCTTTCTGATCCTCACTAGAACATGGTAAATGTGTCTCATCGTGCTTCTCTCTTACCTTTGAATACCTTACATATTTAAAAAACATAATTGAAATATGACTCATTGTATCTCACTGTGTTCCTTTCTAGTCCTCAAGTGTTAATATATCGACTGAAACATGGTAGGAACACGGCTCGTCATATCTCATTGTGCTTCTCCTATGGCTCTCAAACCAAGAAAGCATGACGGGAGCATGGCTTGTTGTATTTGGCTATGCTTCTTCATATTATGTAGCAGGGTGAAAGTATCTACTCATGTTCTTCATAAAAATCCAAATAAAATAAATTGAAATAGATAAATGATAATTAATATATTATGTTAGATAAGCTATATGTTTAAGAGTAAGTTAAGGGAATATGTAGGTTAGTAACTAATTGGATTAAACATAGGAGTTAAATGTAAAATGAACTTAGTTAATCAATTTAAGATCAATTTGGTTTAATGAATCTAAGTGAACTAAAGTGAAATAGATTAACTAAGATCCTAATGGATATATGATAATGACTTAGGGAGATAATTAAATTTGACTTAGTAAGTCGATTAAATAATTAAGTTTAATCAACTTGGTTAAAATTAAATTAATATAGGTTTAATAAATTATAATTGGCTTAGACTAATGTGTTAGGATAAATCATGAATAATATGGATACTATGTTGTTTCAAATGTTTATTTGCTAGGAAAATGAATGTTTTCTATAAGTTAATAAAAGGTAATGATGTTTTTATAATAAATGATTATAAACAAAGAGAAAAGACATAATTTAACAAACAATGGAGAATTATCTGTATCTTAGTGGGGCAATCTTGGCAGCTATGGTGGGGTTCATACTTAGTGTTTGATCAAATAGGTTTATAAAATAAGTTTGATGTAAGTGGATCATTTATTTAATTGCTTATATAATTTAAATTCTTAAACAAATGAATAGATGGTTGATCAACCCCCTGCCTTTGTTTTGGATTCTAAACTTTATGAAAGGTACGCAGTGCCATGCTTATTGTTTGTTAGGATAAACATACCTAAAGAACTAAAATTTAAAGACAACCTAATTAATGAGTGTTACTTATGCTTGTATCATTTAATCGATCCATGGAGCAATAACCTTATTCGGAGTTAGGTACGGTATTTAAGTGCTTAGGCCATGTCCTATCATAATACAATGGTATGCCATAATGCAATGACAATTTATAAGTGGCTCAGCAGGTAACTGATGGGTAAATGGTATCGATGTAACATTTGCATAAGCTTAGGATGAAGTAACATGGTTTAATTCACGTTTATGGAACCGGTTGAACTAAATGATGTTATGGACCGAGATAAGTAAAGCTGTGTAACGATTATAAATCCTAAATAACGCTATTTTCTTTTTCAGTTAGATAAAAGTATGTGGGCTGCTTATATCAACCCCTTGAGCAGCTGTTGTTACTTAGGACCTTCAGATTCCCAAAGATTTATTTCGGAGTGTGAGTGCTCTAGTATTGCTTGTTTCACTTTAATCTAAAGATAATAATCTGTTGTTATTGCATTGCATTAGTTTAAGCATGTATGACATCTCGTGCGTGCTTGTATTACTGTTGTATTGGGTTTTAGCTCATTATTCTTTCTTTCTAGGTGATGACTTGATGTTCATGTTGTTGATGATTATTGAATTAGGCGTATGGGATGACTTGGGAAGAGTTTATTGAAGAACAAGACGAGTTAAAATTGCTGGCTTTTACTTTATTTTATTTCAAAGCTGGATTTATCTTATTGGAACGGTTTTTTTTTAAGGGCCTAGTGGCACCCATATGTTTTATAATAAGCTTTTAAAGCTTTGTTCATGAAAGGTATATGAGATCTTTCATGATATGGTTTGTTTTATTAAAGTTGATCTACTTGTGTTAGTAGAAGTTAGAAATGTTTTCATAAAGTTTATTTTATTGTTCTAACTCCAATTATCTCTAGAATCTAATTAAATGATTTTAGAATCTAAAATTAGCTAGCAAATGGTCACAATAAACGTATTTTATGGAAGATAGTGCATGTAATACTTAGGGTATTATACATAACTGTGTACGCCTTGATGAAAATTTAGGGCGTTACAAATTAAAGTAGAAAAACACCTAAAAAATGAAACTATCTGATACACCTAAAGCCCAGTGCAACTCAACTTCATCTCCACTTTTTTCTTATTTCATTATATTTAATGACAAAAGGACAATCAATATGTCAAATCCAATCTTAATTAAATCAAAAGGAAAACCAAAACAGAGTTAATAAGATGATCCCACGATTAACTATCCTTTTGACACCTTCCACAATGATGATAACAAACTCTAAGAATTTGATCGTCAAAAAAAAGTTTGAGTAGCATATAACACAATAGATTGATATAATTTTTTTGACTGAACATAAAATAAGTATAATGATTAGAAATATATCCAAGTATTGTGTCATTAAACCACCATTAGAAGTTTCCATGGATCTCCAACCAGATAAAATACCTATTGGCTCCATGCTACAATCAAATCACCATTAACAAAAGTATTAGTTGTTGACTGGATTATAGAGCCATTATTAGAACTATATCTATCAGATAAATATTTAAATTTTGAATGTCACATGACATTAAGCTTGTTGTTTGTTAAATGGGGATAGAAAGTTTAAGAAAGGAAAATTAAAATAAGCGCTAGTGTGTTGTCTGTGATGAGAACATGGAAATTGATTCAACAAATAGATACTTAGCTTAACAAAATTCGTATCATATTCTTAAATTTACTAGATAAGTGATAACTACTCTTTCAACATAGTACAATCTTTAAGGAAAAAAAAAAGCCATAAAACTTAGTTTTGAAATATCATTAAGGGAAACAACTTAACACCTTAAATTCTATGAATTGTTTCATTCTTCAAGTAGCTTTTTTCTCAAATGAGTTGGGACCTCTCTTCTTACCAAATCCAATGGCTAGATAGCACAGATAAAGAAACCACAATTAATATTTCATATATACATATGCAAATCATAATAATATCCCAAAGTAAAGTATTACTCAATTGCAATAGATGGTCAACAAAGCTAAAACCAAAATAAATCATATTTTAGAAGAAAATGTGATAAGAGGGTAGTAAATGACGCAATAACATTAGGAGGTGAATCACTACAATATGCAAAACAACAAATAATAAAGTATAGAATAAAAGGATCTAACGACTAAATTGATCCAACAAACGAGTCAAAACCACCAACCCTTTAATGAAATTTTGGTGTATTCAACATCAAGGGGAATATGTGTGGACCATTGCTTGAATGGCATTCAAATGTATCTATAAAAGGGAAATGTATAGATAAGGAACAAGTTGTCCTAAATCACTATTGTAATGGTATTCAAATGTATCCATTTTGAAGGAAAATGTATAGATTAGGAATAAGTTGGCCTTACAACATTAATCCTATTCCTCTTCAAACAAAATAACTAAACATATACAAAAGATGTACTTACAAAGATTTTAATAGTGTAATGCTCTTTGATACCTCATTACTTATGCAAATATCCTAATCCCACTTAACAGAATATGGATCACTTGGGGATCAAGCAATGATCGGATAGATGATCTTAATATATAAGCCAATAACATGTACTTGCTTTGGGAAAAACATGAATATATAAATAAATGAACACACCATGATGGCCATAGTTGTCAAAATCACGAATCTACTATTCACCTCACCTAAGTCCATAGAATGGGTGAATTATATAGAATCGTGCAAAATTGATAAAATCGTAGACATGTATAATCGTACATCTAAATTTATAATTTTACCTAAAGTTTGCATCCTAATAATTTTTCATCCATTTTAATTAAGAAAAAACATATAAGATCATAAATTCATAAAATTATATATTTGGCTTGCGATTTTAATAACCGTGATTACAACTTAATTTTTTAGGACATTAGCCTCAATACAAAAGTTTCATATAGCAAAATTTATTTTGAATTTAAGAGAAAAAAATGCCCATCAACAAACTCTAGAGTACATTATTGTGACATCATAATGCCAGATACCAAACTTCTGATCCCAAAAATTCACCATGAGCTTTGGATGGTAAAGAAATTAGACAAGCCAACAAAAGGGTTATATAATCATGGTCTCCTTTGTTTTGTAGTCCACTATAGATATATAAATACATATATATATATATATTTAAGATAAGTAGAAAGGAAAATTTAAACGGTATGTTTAATCCCAACATAAGATTTTTAAAGCATTGAAATATTATCAGATATGAACAATAGAAAAATCATGCCATGAAAAAGTCAGATAAAATTTAAGAAAAGAATCAAATCTGATCACTCCTTTGGGAAAGGATCAATTATATTCCAAAATTTTAAAATAGTTCTTAAGCTTATTTTGAAATAGTTGGGTAACACCATGGATGGATCAATTTAATCCCCAAATTCTCTATAAGGACAAAAAAAAGTCCCTAAATGAATCTACAAACTACCTTAAGCCATATCCTAATAAAAAAGTTTAACAACCAACTAAACTAATAGTTTTGGTCAATGGGCAAACTTATGCCAACACCTAACCAGTTTGTTTATAAAGTTTAGAAAGCTAAATAGGCCAAACTAAAGTTTAAGGGCCAAACCGGTCCTTCTTAAAAATTAAGAGGGGCCAATTTTGATCAACTCAAATCACCAAGGTACAAAGATAATTTATCCAGCAACTTATCTAAATTCAAGCAAATTCATCCTTTGTGAAAGAAACATTTAAATTATCCAAAGACTGTATAAAACATATACCTAATTATTGAGAAAACAAAGCAAACGACCAATGAAACCAAGTAAAATTTCTTCATCTAAAACTAAAGGCCAATGAGAAAAAAACAATACGCTTCTAAAACTTCAGTACTTGACCCCCAGCAAGGTACTAAAAAGATGCAAAAACCATGAAAAGCTTACAGCACAAGCAGACCTCTACCATGCTTAACGCTTTTCAATAAATCCTAGCATAACCATCCTCGCATATTGCAAATTGCAATGCGTACGGAATAAGTTGAACACATTTATCTGATAAACATAAAAAGAATAATAATAAAAACCCAAGCTTTATGGCTCATGGGACTTGCTTGAACATGGCTTTTCCAATTAACATTAAAACAACCAATAATTCAACTATTTGGACTTTTGGTTCGGTTTGATTTGATTTTTCAAATCGATTCAATCTAAAAGGTCTCATATTTCAAATCCATCCATTTTTCACTTTTTTTTCATTACTTTCGGTTTTTCACATTTTAGTTCGACTTGTTCGAACCTAGAAACTATAGTAAAATCCTAATAGATTAAATTAATGGAATCAGTTCAGAAATTCTAGTAAAACTAATATTTGATTTTGGAATTTTCGGCGGTGACAAAGTGGCGATTGTATTGCAAAAGCTTGCCGGCGCGCCCATGTGGCTTCTTCTTCATGTCTTGTTTAGCGACCGTTGGGGTTTGCCTTCGCACTTTGCCAGCATGAGGCACGAGCCTTACCTGCAAAAAAGCATTCATATATACTCAATTACTAAATTATAAAGGAAAACGCAGAAGAGGAGGAGGAGTAAGGAGCAGAGTCAAGCTATCCATTGTGGAGAGAGATAGAGAGACGGAGGGAGCTCTTTTAGGGTTTACTCGGCTGGAACTTGTTTGAAGTATCATTTTTGTGTAAAACCTAAGGTTAAGGTATTTTTAGTAGGCATACAATCGGTTGGGTTATTACAGGTTACCTGACCCGCTAAAAATCCTATAGGGTCACGGGTCGGGTTTGGGAAATAATAGATTTATTTTATAGGATTTTGGGATGGGTTCAGGTCAATGAAAATACTCGATAGGTAACACGAACCCATCAATTATGTATAATTTAATATAATAAAATCATAAAAGAAAACATAATAATAGGTTGACCCTATAGGAGATGTTTTCGAAAATGATAGATTGAACCTATAGGTGATGTTTTCGCTAAGGATTTAGTGTCAAATAGACTTTCTTATTATTTACAAGTAAATGAATTGGCTAAGGATATTTTGGTTAAGGATTTACGTCTTTTTTATTATCCTTCCTCAAGCTGTAAAGACAAAAACATATATTTTCTTGTAATGACTCAACTGAGTTTTCCTTTCATATTTTAATAGTTATGGTTGACCCACTGACCTTTAGTTGTAATATAAAAGAAAATAAAAGAAAAAGATTATAAAAAAGGAAAGAAAAGAGATAAACGGATCAACGGGATGAGGCAAGTCAGAATCAAATCCGTATTGGAGCAGGTTTGGGTATTGAAAAAAAAAAAAATCCTATAGAGTCATTGGTTGGGTTTGGGAA
Source organism: Combretum micranthum (assembly GCA_024138025.1). Lineage (NCBI taxonomy): Eukaryota > Viridiplantae > Streptophyta > Magnoliopsida > Myrtales > Combretaceae > Combretum > Combretum micranthum. The sequence goes on along the minus strand of JAMXBD010000429.1, from coordinate 798,537 downwards.
GCCCTATAATAAATCGGGGCGGGCTTGGATTTTTATGACCCGTCCCAAACCCGCTCCGGTTGCATCTCTAATTTTTAGCATTTGTAGTAGTAGTAGGGTTTTTGTGTGGGTCTGCATGTGTTTTTGTTCTTTTTTTTTTTTTTTATAACTTTGGGCTTATGGCCTTGTGGGCTTATTTCACGAAAAAAAAAAAAATATTTGCATTTTAGGGCTTGAGAAGGGAAAATATTTCCCATGTTTATTTAATGAAAATTGAGATATCTATTGGAAAACATTTTCTCATGTTATGGAAAAAATACACTTATTTATAGCTTATTATTGGATAACAACTTATGGACTATAAAAGTGTGTACATAATTTTTCTGTCAGCCTACCAACACTACCCACCAATAATTTATTATCCAAAGATATTTATTATTAATTATTTAATATTTTTCCTTTTGATAGATTTATTTCTCATTATAATACATGTATATTTTAATTTTTATACTTAATAATATATAAGCTGCCTTGAAGTTATCTATACTATTAAAGCAACCACTCTTTTGGTATATTTAATGTAAATATTTTTAATGTAAATGTTTTTAATATAATGTTTTTAGCATATGGGCATAAAATTTTTTTCATATACTTGAAATCATGAAAATTAAATAGGGTTTGAATATAATTAAATAATGATTGAATAAACATAGTCTTTCCCTTTTTTTAGCGTATGAGCATAAAATATTTTTAGTATTCTTGAAATTATGAAATTAAATAGGGTTTGAATGGAATTAAATAGGGGTTGGATATACATAGTCTTTTCTGCGTAAAATATTTTTGGTATCTCTGAAATCATGAAATTAAATATAGTTTGAATAGAATTAAATAGGAGTTGAATAGACATAGTCTTTTTTTTTTTTTTTAATATGGGCTTAAAATTTTTGTATCCCTGAAATCATGAAATTATATAAGGTTTGAATAGAATTAAATAAGGGTTGAATAGACATAGTTTTTTCCTTTTTTAGCCTAAGTATGTATTTTTATATACTGATCTAAACCTTTGATACCATATTTATGCATAGCAGTTACCCAACATGGAGAAATTACCTATGGAAAATATAATTGTAATTATGATTGTATTAATTTCCTAATTTCTAGGACTAATTACGATTGTCCTCTTCCAACCTATCAAATAATATCTATTTAATTCATATATGTTGAGTTATTTTGTTTGTACAGTATCGTCTGTTGTACAAACAGGAGAAAACTTTTTTGCATAAAATTAATCAAACATTTAAAAATATGATAGTTTTTAGGAAAACTATTTTAGGGAAAAAAATTAAAAGGGGTGGTTGGGGTTGGGGGAAGAAACACCTATACATGAAAAAAAAAAACACCTATACACGAAAAAAAAAAATACTTCTTCAATTAACGATTGGTTATGAAAGTAAAATTTTATATGTTCTAGTAAATAGAATGTTATATGAATAGGAATAAAAAACGAGTTGCATTGAAATGGTACTTTTTTTTACTTAAGTTCGAATATGTTATTAGTTCAAAAACGATAGGAGGCTTTTGAATGATTAAGCTTGGTTATGGACCTATAAAGTAATATCTATAAAGTAAGACATGGTTAGAGGCACATCGAGGATTATCTTGTGTGATTACTCCAACACCAAAGTCAATGTTCATCTAAGATAGGAAATTGATAATAAAATGTGAGAGTTAATGGTGTAGCATATTTGTTTTTATAAGTCTTGGGAAGATATCTATAGGAGATAGATTCCAAGGATTGCAGGCATTGTAGAGAATGTAGAGTAATGGGAAATTAAGAGCGGTTGGTGCAAACATAGAAGTTAAGTCATGAAGCCATGTTTAATTGTTCCCTTACTAAAGACAAGGGAAGTTATGGGGCGTGTATTAAGTTATCCAACTTAACACTACCAGGTGCCTAAGTCATAAGACTAACTTGTCAAGTAAGGGAAAATGTTGTTGTCCTTAGGGAGTTATGGTGGGTTGAACTTAAACCTACTGGATTAGCTCTAGCCTTGAATTAGACAATTCGAACCTGACTCGAGTCGGCTATGGAGGGTGCAGCTTTGGACTTGTCCCATGCGGGCGATTTGTACCTACAAGAGGCACTCACTAGGTATGTGGGTCCAATCCATGTCCTTCATGGGACTTGCAGAACCTGCTAGTTCTTAATGGTTTAGAAAATTAAAAAAAAAAAAAATTCAAACAAGAATCAGCACATCATGAAGACAAGTACATGCATCCGAAAATCAGTACATCATGGATCAAAGTTGGTTTGTAGTCATAGTATAAGTTGGCAATTTGAGTAGAGGGGTTTTGTTTGAAAAGGGAAAGGTCATTGTATTGTTTTGGGCAAAGACCAAAATATCACCTCAGATGATGATATCAAAACCATCTAACCTCCAAAAGATCTAAACATAAGTTGAAAGGGCAAGAATTCAAAACAAAGTCTATATGTGGACTAGTGCAATGTCCTTATAAGGAGAAAAAAAAAATTCACAATGCATTAATGGCCGTTTGCATGCTTTAAATTAAATGTGCAATTTAGGGAGTTGTTTCAATTAGGGGTGTTCATGGTTCAATTTGGTTCGATTTAGGGTTGAACCGAACCAAACCACTTTTAACGATTTGGGGTTTCGAACGAAACCACTTCATATACGGTTCAGTTTGGTTCGGTTTGGGTTGAACTACTTTTAAAAGCATTTAGTTCTAATAAATAATATTAATAGTCATTTGAGTTCTCGAGAAAAGAAAAAGATGTTTAGTTTGAGAACGTTATTATGAAAATTAAAGTTACTTATTATTATATCAGGTCATATATTTAATAATTTCATATATACATATTATTCTGTTTTAAAATATTTTTCAATTCGAATTTAAAGTAACATATATTTTTAATAAATCTATAACTTTAATTGAAGAAAATCATTCTTTTACCTTGATTCCATATTTATTTATAATATTCTTCATTTATAACATATTTAAATTTCCGTTGTGCTAATCAAATGAATGTGCATGTTTTAAACTTAATTATAGCGCTTTTATTTTGATTTGATGCATGTCTACTAATTTTAGGAAGAATTTAAAATTAATAAAGTAGGAAAACATATTGAGAAATTTTTTAGACTAGTAAAAGATTGCTTGTTTAATATTATTAAATATATAATACATTTAATAGTGTATTATGTAAAATATATAATATGAGAATATATATATACAATATTTATATTTATAAATAACATTAATATGGTTAAAAATGTAATTTGTATTTCATAACTTGGAACAAAACTACAATTTCTTCTAATAAATTTATAAATTAAAATCTTGCTCATTTCCCTTCAAAGATGCATCTAAACATAAGAATGTTATTAGAATTCATAATTACGATTCCATTTCAAGACTATTCTAATATACTATATACATATGAGATATTAGAGTGATATGTTATATATGTGACTTTAATATCTAACGTTTAAGAGTTATAAATGAATAATATGGCTTTTACTTTTTTAATGTGAAGCGGTTCGGTTCGGGTTCAAATGGTTTGGTTCAATTCGACCCCTTGAACTGAAACATAACCATTTAGACTCTTCTTGAACTGAATCGCAAACCGAATCAAAATATAAAAGAACCTCATTTTGCGGTTCAATTGGTTTAGTTCGGTTCGGTTCGATTCAATGAGCAGCCCTAGTTTCCATCACATTATCCCACAATTCAATTCACATTTATATGTTTTGTAATAAAAAAGATCCATTTGATTTTGGAATTTTTTTTTTACCCTTCAATATTTTGTTTAATTTTAGAAAAGTTAAGTCTGAACTGGTTGGAATCGCCTTATGATTCGGCAAATCCATGGGTCCAAACCACCTTGTCATCAAGCTAGGGTGGTTAAAGGTCTTAAATTTAAAGACTTGGACTCGTCAGGTCGAGTCATAGTTTGGACCTAAACCACCCTAGGGAGAACTCCACCTTAGATGGTTCGAACATAGCCTCGAGAGCCCATAACCCATAGCTGACCAATAACACTTGTCTCTTTGTACTATCATTGTCCGTGAGACGGTAAGGGCAGTGGGTAAGATTGGTAGGTTGTCTAGGTAGAGTTTGAGTCATTTATAGGGACCTCATATATGAGCATCATGCTCGGTATAAATGAAATTGTAATGTGTCGAAGTGAACAATTAAAAAGGTAATAGGCATTAGCTGAAATTTGAGATGATTGTGACTCATCTATTACAATGAGGATGGCTAATTAAGCTCTTATCTTCTTGAGCTGAGTAATGATCGTATGCGTCTCAAGCAAAAGTGAGAAATATTCATTGGTGCGAGGGTAATCAAATTGATTACCGTAAGACCGAGTGGAACTAGTTGGGTTCAACTGATCATGCCAATGTGCATTGATAGCCTAATCCATGTATTACAAAATCTGAGTAGTCATGCTATATTCTTATTTAAAGCGTGTCATATAATTTCTATTGTTTCTAATTTGGGCATGAATAGGACTACGTAGCCATATGTTGCAAGTTTGTTGGACGGCACAAAGTCGTATAACACAATGTTTAGTCTAATGGTTGTCAATGGATGGTGATTTGATTCTTTAAATATTGTAGCAGCAATCCAAAAACGTTCATTTAAATTGTTCTAAAGGTGGTGATCATTTCATGTTTCCATTTGTTTTTAGCGTCTAACTCTCTAGAATTCCATATCCTTTATTTTCTCAATTTTTTACATAATGTCAAGTAAGAATAGTAGTAGCTTATTTCATATCCATTATTGTCACCATTGCTGTCGACGTCACCACCACTATTACCTTCATTGCCTTTGTGTCCACTACTATGGTTTCTTCCACCATCAATGCAACATTAGCACTAGACTACCACTATCATCAATAATGTTTGTGGTATTATGGTGGCAATGGTGGTGGAGTGGTGCAATGGTAGTGGTGTTGGCAATGGAAATGATGATAGTAGTGGGTGGTAATGAAATGAAAAAAATATAGTTAGGATAAATATATAGTAACTTACTAAAATCTCTAATCTAACATACACATGTATGATAAATAATATAAAATATGAAAAATCACAAAATGTTGTTAATGACAAACTCTACGTCCCTTTGTTTCTTTTTTCTTTTATAAAAGATGGTCCTACGAATTATTTAAATATGCATATTGAAATATAACTTGATCGCAACTTTCAAATACTTAATATATTAATTTTAATAATTATTTTCAATTGTGAGATGATGAGTTATATGGTCCTGTTAATGAGATTATAAAAGTTCTCGTACTTAACGCTCTAAACATTGGTATAAGAAACTTCTCCTAATTATTTCCCTTATGTCATATGGTATTGTTCTTATTATACTACGTAATAGTGGAAAACTAAACTCTACTTATTGTAAGGCAAAATACTTAAATAAGCCCTCGAAACTTTGTATTTTGTTCATTTAAGACCTTAAAATTCAATTTAATCAATTAGTCCCTTTAAATTTTTTAATTATTTTGTTTAAGCCCCTGCCGTTAAAAAGAACAAAACAGTAATGGAATGATGATATAAACACACATAAGTGCTGATAAGGCAAAGAGAAAAACTTACATGGAAGATTTTCACATTATAAAGTAATAAAATAACATGATAAAATAAAATCAAGATGTTTGTGAGAAAAATATCAGTGCATCCGTGCTCCATTTTACAAATAACAACCCTCACATAACAAATTTTCTTCAACAATGACTATGATTAGAAGTATTCTTTGTAGATCTTTGCATTAAAAATCATACGTTAGGGTAACTCATGATTGTCAAGAATGTTGTTATCTTCACAGTTTTGACAAGCTAGAATTATAGTTAAGGATACAATTGGCAAATAGGAGCGAGAACATTGATTTTATGAAAGGAGACTAATCTCCTTTAACAGGTTTCCTAGAAAAAGATTATGAATTACATTTTTTTCGATGGATGTCTTAGATTATTAAATGTGAGCACTTGAGAATGGCAATAACATAGATAGTAGAGAATGAAGAGACAATTTGATGTCACTAATTTTCCTTTTTTAAAGGCTCGAAGGGCTGTGTAATTAATAGTAATTTTTTCCCTTTCATTTTGCTGGTTAATTTATTTTATTAAAATGCCATATATATTCGAAAAACCTAAAAAAAGTCATTTTATGAATTTTTGTTAAACAAAAAATCATTTATGTGTGTAACAAAATAGTAAGTTAGAGGGGCTTATTGATTAAATTGGATCTTAAGGTTCTTAATTGACCAAAATGCAAAGTCCTGGGGGCTTATTTAAGTATTTTGCCTTAATGTAATTTATGTTTCAAAATTATCAGTCTTTGCAAAAATATACATATGTTACCCTTCCTAAGATGTTGTAAAATTGAGATAAAATATTCTTCTAATAATTCCTCCATATGACCACTTTCATGTAGTTTAATTTCCCTAAGTAACTCTTTAACTGTAAGTTATATGTATATTATTCATTTATTTATATTAATATAAAGAGATCAAAATCTTCTCATTCTTTTAAATATAATAGAAAATATATATTAAAAAAGAAAAAAAACTAATTAATTATATTCACTAGAAAATTTGATAGCTTTTTTTTTTGGAAAATATTCTCATCAAAACAAATAGTCTTAGTACATAAGCAATAATTTCTAATATGTAGAAGCATACACTATATATTTTGATAGTATAAAATTAAGAATAAACATATTTGTGTGCTTATGTGTAGATATTGGTACATGTTTGTAATGTATTCTTCACATAATCACATGTTATATTAATAACAAAATTTTAGGTATACCTTTTAATAATTACTAGTCAATTCTATGTACCCGATTTGTATTTTCAGTTATAATTAGATGGAGGTGAAATTCATTTGTTTTTTATGAGACTTGATTCTTTTGCTTCTTATTTGTGTTTTAGTTTGGTTGAAATTTAACTATGTTCGGTTTAGTTGATAACCATGTAAATTGCGATGTGGGAGTGAGTATTATATATTTAGACGAGTTAAAAACTAGAGGAATTGGATTTACTATGTAATTTGATTTTGTACATGTCGATGTTACTTTTTTTTTTTTTTGTGGTAACTGCAAATATCATTTAAACAGGTAATAAAGTTCACACATCAAGTCATAAAAGGTTTGCTTGCAAAACCTTAAAAAAAGAAGAAGAAGAAGAAGTCGTTACTAGATCCTTCACTAAAGGCGAAAGGAGATTAAAGTCATCAATGGAGATGGAATCAAAACATAAGAGGCCACTCATTGGCGCTTCTGAACCGTGCAAGTTCATGAGCTACTTGGTTTACTTCTCTAGGTATCTAAGACAAGTAGACCGAAGGGGTCATTTAAATGAGTTGCCTGCAAGTAAACACAAATGATGTTAGATAATATGTGTAAATATCATTAGTTGTTAACCACCTAATTGCTTAAGAAGAATTAGATTTAATAATGATATTCTATGTGGTAATGACCCTTAATAAATGCTTAATGCTCTAGTGAATAGGGTAAATTACACCAGAAGGTCACAACATTTGGGGGTAAGCTCATTTTAGGTTATAACGTTTTGAAAAGTTCGAAAAAGGTCACAACATTTAGTAAATAAGTTCATTTTAGATCACAACATTTGGGGGTAAGATCATTTTAAGTCATAATGTTTAGAGAAGTGGGTCAATTAAGGTTACCATTAACACGTGTTAACAAGAGAAATATTTAATTAAAACTCAAGAAACCATTCTTTTAAGGCCCTATTGACATGTATCAATAGAACAGTTACTTAATTAAATCTCATAAGACACTTTTCTAAACATTATGATCTCTTTTAAACTTTTCAAAATATGATGACCTAAAATGAACTTATCCACAAACGCTGTGACTTTCCGATGTAATTTACCCCTAGCAAATACTCCATAGCTCTGCTTCAATGGGTGAGAAAGTGTTTGTTCTTTGACAAAATAAACCTAGATAGTGTCCTCCTAAATCTCTTATACATCCGCCAACTATAGACCAAGAATCATCTACTCTACATATCGCATCTACATTAATTTTCAGCTCATCGTTGCTCAGCTTCTATTAATTACAGTCCATATTACTATAGAGTTGTTGGCTTTTTGAAGTTTTTCTATTGCTCCAAAATTCCCTAGTCACTAATCAAACATATTGTTCCCAATTTAGATTCTTGTCAATCTCCTAAAACACTCGTGTGTTTTGTTCTTTCCATATACTTCATAAAGTAAAACAAAACATCAAGTACCATGAAGGGTCTTTGCTTTGTCTTTTACTAGGGGATGGTGTTGTATTCACCTTTTAGGCATAACTTAAAGGGCGTTTGCAAAGAGTTCCACAATGAAGTTGGAGGGTTAATAGTTCTAGACTATCTGCATTCCATGAAGAGGTGCTCAATGCTTTCATTATCTTTACTGCATAATGGTTAAATAGGGTTAACTTGCATACCTCTTCTTATCAGTGCATCTTTATTCAACAAGCATTCCTACCAGCATTTCTAGATAAAAAATTTATCTTTTTGATAGGTAAGAGTTCTCTATATCCACTTTTCCTTTTTGGGTGTTAGATTAGGAGCAATTTCTTTACACAATATAAGTTAATTTTAACGTAAGTTCAACTCCCATATCTTCTTTCCATGCCCAAACATCTTCTCTTCCATCATCTATAAGTAGAATTAAGCCTAGTTTTTTAGTAATAATATGTTCATCTATTGGATATCTAATCACCTCTTCATTCTAGTCATCTATATCATTCAAAGCATCATAAAGAATTATTGACAGCATATTCCTTGTTAGTGATCTATAAATAAAGGAAGAAGGTGCTTCCATTTGTGTCTAACTAGTATTCCAGAAGGTTCATGATCGTTCATCTTTAGGTCTACAAATACGAAGAGAGTTAAACCAATTCAACATTTTGATTATTTTTATCAAAGTTTTTGATCTTGGTAGTCGCCCATTTTGTTGATACTGTCCCATCTTTCTTTTCGCTGACTTTGTCCATAAGACCTTTCTATTTTGTATGTTATAGAATTGTTTTGCCATGCATGCATTATTTTGTGTTTTTAAATCCTAGATCCTTAGCCCCCCCCAGTCCTTTGGTTTCTTCGCCTCTTGCCAGCTAATTTATTTATTTTTCATTTCTTACCACATCCCCACAAAAAGTCTCAAATCACTTTTGCTACTTCTCTTATGTACTATTATAAACTTGATATCAAAGGAGCTATTTCATAATTTGATGATCATATATGTGCCCGCGCGCGCGCACACACACACACATCCTTTTAAATAATATCCTTTTATCACTTCCCTATGTCAATCTTGTTAGATCAAAAGATGAACAAAAAATAAAATCACATAGTAAATTGTATTGACATGAATTGAAATCGTTTTTATTTTTCACTTTTTTTTTGTGGGCTCAAACTTTCATTAATTAGCATGCAAATGCACTTCCCTTACAATGTTCATGAACATAAGATGAAACTTAGCTATAAGAAAAAAAAACTAACAACCAAGGGAGAAACAACAAAAGCCAGTGGATCACAAAACTTCTTGAACCACTAGCGATAGTGCACAAAATAAATCAGCGAGGATGTTTGATATGAACTGGAATCTCGGCTAAATACATACGTTCTTGAGCCAAAATATGAGTTGTTGAGTTTGCTTCTCTAAGTGTCTAGCACAATTGGACCTAAGGGATCATTCGAGTCAGTTGCCTACAATGAATAACTAGATTTGGTACATAATTAGTTAAAACATTCGCTAAAGTGATCCAGTGAATAACCTCTAAAGAATTAGATTCCAAAATGACATTTTGTGATGTGAAGAACGAGCTAGGTTACTGTCCCAATATATTGCTCATATCTCAACTTCTAAGGGGGAGCTAACATTTATCTACTTGATGAAACCACCTTTACATCTGCCATTTCGATCTCGAATGAATCTTCCGATGCTCGACCGGATTGTCTCCTCTCTGTAGCTTACATCCACATTTAATTTCAAAGAGTTATCAGCCGCAGATTGCTGTTGAAATTCTTGGATCAGATAAGAGTATTGACACTTGGAAAATTTAAGATTAAAAATAGGGTATCTCATAAATCGTTATTATTATTATTATTAGGATTAATGACAAAAACGGTATTTACTACAAAAAGTTCAATTAAGTATATAGAGTTCGGTTATGAATAATTTAGTACCTGAATAAAATTTTCATTGACTTTTTTCGTACCTGAAATTTGGTTTTGATAATTTTGGTACTTGAATAAAGTTTTCGCAAAGTTTTCAGTTCACAAAAACTTTATTCAGGAATCGAATTATTCAAAACCAAACTTTAGGTACCTAATTAAACTTTTTGTAATAATTCATATACCATTTTTATCATTAACCCTAATTATTATTATTATAGCATGTTGGGTTCATTGTTTGATTTGGGTCAAATTGATGATTCATGTTGCACTCAAATAGACATGATTCAATTCGGTTTAGAACATGTATTTGATTGAACTAAAAATTATTTATTAGATATATTATATAAAATTTGATATAATTTCGAAATAAATATTACTAAATTGCAACCATCCTTAAGCTAAAGATAATGTTTTGGTACATGCTTCAAAGTTAATTGGATAAATTATGTTAGTAGGTATCAATATTTGTGTGCATATTCAACATTTTGTGATGTTAAAAAACTTGATTTAACATTTTGCAAAGCTAACCAAATAAGGATCAGCATTTTAAGTAGTTAAAAAAAGTCATTGTTATATAAAGTATTACAAATAAATAATTTTTTCTGTCTATTTGTCACTCATTTAAAATGTTAATTCATTTTCTTAATCATTTAAATTGATGAGATATTGAATTTTTTTAATAACTTGAAATTTGAACTTACTTTACATTGATGCCTTATAGTTTAATTTTCTAATAAAAAAAGCCTTATGATACTCACTCAGATCATGCTCGATAACAGAGGATTATGGGTACAAATTTACCAGAATATACTCTGTTTTCATACCTTGTGCCTACCATAAAACCTATACTTTAATATATAGTAAATTATACTAGAAAGTAGCTTCAAGGGTAAATTAATTTAATGCATTAATGTTTTGAGTAATTAAAAAGAAGAATCAATGTTTGGTTGAGTAAATTAAACGAGATATCAATATTTTGCAAAGTTCATTTAAAGTATCAACATTAATTTTCATTTAAATTTCCTTAATTTTTGTTTATGATCAATTATTAATACTTTATTTAACTTATCTATAATATCAACGCAAAAAGACTCACTTTTGGTGTCTTTAGTGGAGATATAATTTTTTATATATGATTTGATAACAATGACCCCAACGATTTAAATTTATAACTTCTTTTTCAAAATAAAACTACTCCTTTAATCTTTTTAAAACTATAAGTATTGTATTTATCTTTTTTACTTTTAAAAACTTGCATTTTAATGTAAAACAAGAATAATGATAATAATTAAATATATTATAAGATTGAATCCAAAATCTAAAAAGAGTTTTTTATAGTCGAAAATTAATATTTATAATAAAATATTTAGAATTTTTTTATGGATATTATTAAATTTGCACATGCAATGCTGGTGCACCATTTGCTAGTTTTATAAAATGTTTTTTTAATCACTTGAAACATTGATACTTTGAATGAATTTATTCTCATATATTGACTCTTTTTTTAACCATTATTTATTCCTTCATCATTCTACACTAGCAAGTGACACACATGTGTTGCAGGTGTAAAAATTAAATAAAAAAATGAACTTCTACAATAAGCAACATAGTTAAAGTTAATTTCATGCAAGATTGATAGACGAAGAAAGAAACTAAAAACATTGCATAAATTGCATAAGAAGAAATGAAAAAGAAATCAAAAGATTAATGAAAATAACACTCTAATACACTGTAACTATTTATTACAAAGTTTATAACACATGAATCATAATAATAATTATTTTCCTTCATCGAAGACGTAGTCGTATACCTACAAAACAAACGAGACATTAGAAAATGAATTTATTTAATCAAATTATACTTCTATGTATACATTTAAGTGATTTGGTAATTAATTTATTAAACTCCTTGTATAACAGCTCATTTCCAAAAGTTTTGGTCTTGAAGAACTGTATATTAAATGAAATATAGTGAAGTAAATGAAATAAAGAGTTTATACTTATTAAATTGAACAAAATTATAGTAAGACGAAATTTTAAACCTTAGTAAGACAAAATTTGACATATGTAATAGCTTTTGCTATGCAAAATGAAAGAAACAACGTATTTAAATTAAACAAAAGCTAACATATAAAGTGGATGATGTTTGATAATATCATATCGCAATAGCAATCTTATATGATAATCATAATTAGATTTATCTTACATATAGTGTTGTACTTGATAATTAGGCACATCTTCATATGTGTAAGTAATTGGCAATATAATAAAAAAGAGATCTTACTTTTACAGGTAATTAGCAATACAATAACTAAAAATTATACAATGGAAGTTATGACATTTGTTTATATAGTGGTATATTACCTCTGTTGCTGAAGCTTTCAAATTTCTTATTTTATCATCTTAATGAATGTTCTTCTATCAGTTTTAATAGAAAATGCTCAACCAAAACTATAAATTCTCAAGTAATTTTTCTACAGGAGGAAAATACTTATGTAATTGTAAAATTTCATATCTTCTTGGAATTGTGAAGTTTTAATCTAAAAAGAAAAAACATATAATAAAAAAAAATATACGTGATTGATATAGATGTCGTATAAGGAAATTGTTGGGAACATATTGTAGAAATCTCTAAATTAGTCAACCTAGCATCAAGAAAAATTGCATTATTTAATATGAATTAAAGTAAATGTGGGATAAATCATGAAATAAATTATACTTTATTATTCCTTTAAATGGGCGTAGAGATGAATAAGAAAGTTCTCACTTAAATTATAAAGATGATCAAATAATAATATTAGAGAGATTGATTAATTACCATATAAAACTATATGATAAAAATGTGCGACGAATGAAAGAGTTTTGGTTTAAATTATATAGAAGATATATAGATAGATATAGATTAAATATCAATGATGGTTCTTTTCTTTAGTCAATATTCTTAAATACTTTAATAAATTTATTTCCTTAAATAAAATGATCAAATAATAACATCAGAAAGATTGATAAATTACCATATAAAACTATATGATAAAAATGTGCGATGAATGAAAGGGTTTTGGCTTAAATTATATAGAAGACAAAAAAAAAAAAAAAATTTAAATAGCAATGATGATTCTTTTCTTTAGTCAATATTCTTGAATGCAATGATAAATTTATTTCTTTAAATAAAATGATCAAATAATAATATTAGAGAGATTGATAAATTACCATATAGAGTTATATGATAAAAATGTGCAACAAATGAAAGAGTTCTGTTTTAAATTATATAGATAGATAGATATATATTAAATAGTAATTAAATTATATAGATAGATAAATATAGATTAAATAATAATGATGATTCTTTTTTTTTTATTCAATATTCTTAAATGCAATAATAAGTTTATTTCCTTAAATAAAATTATCAAATAATAATCTTAGAAAGATTGGTAAATTGCCATATAAAACTATATTATAAAAATGTGCGATGAATGAAAAGGTTCTATCTTAAATTATATAGAAGATGATAAAAATGTGCAATGAATGAAAGAATTTTGGCTTAAATTATATAGAAAATAGAAAGAATAGATTTAAATAGCAATGATGATTCTTTTCTTTAGTCAATATTCTTAAATGCAATGATAAGTTTATTTCTTTAAACAAAATGATCAAATAATAATATTAGAGAGATTGATAAATGACCATATAGAAGTATATGATAAAAATGTGCAACGAATAAAAGGGTTCTTACTTAAATTATATAGATGACTTATATAGATTAAATAGTAATGATGATTTTTTTCTTTAGTTAATATTCTTAAATGCAATGATAAGTTTTTTCTTTAAATAAAATGATTAAATAATAATATTGACATATTGATAAATTATCATATAAAACTATATAATAAAAATGCGCGACGAATGAAATTGTTCTGGCTTAAATTATATAGATAGATAAATTCCTATTACGGTGTTCACTCATCGTTCTACACAAATTCCTTCTGTCAACCAGATCGTCCTGTCAACAATCTAACCATTAAAATAAATATAGTAAATGAAATATTAACTATTTCAGGTATTCGATCATGGTTAGATATGATATGAGTCGTTGAATGGTGACTGGATTGGTCCCATCAAAATTAATAACAGGATCTTTAGAGTTTTTCAAATTCCTATTGTGGTGTTCACAGTGATAATTCATAATGAATTGCTAGCAATTTATGTCCCCATACCTATAAATTTTTATTTAATGGTTTATTTTCTAACTTTATCATACCTTTATAATTATTTTTTTGTAATAATGATAAGAAGTATTATAAATATTTTACCTTTTACTGCAATAATTACTTTGTTTTATTTTTTACGGCAAGTAAAAATTATAATAGTCACTACAATTTTTTTTTTATTTTTTTTATTGAAATTGAATTCAATCCTCCATTTATTCACTATGGTGAAGTGAATGAGCTATAAAAAAAACTTATCCCTCTATTGTTGATACATTTTGATATAATTTACTATTTTAATATATCCAAAGAGTACAGGTCCCAACAAACCTATACCCCATCCTATTCAAAATTATAAAATAGTATCAATAAATAACAAATAAATAATAATATTCAATTTTCTGTTTTGAGATAGTTTTTGCTTAAAGTTGTCATTTATGGACAACTGTTTGAAAAGTTTTATTTTTCAAAAAATGTCCACTGTATATGCCAAAAATTCTAAGTTATATAGTGGTGTTATTTTTTTTTTAAAGACTAATTAGTACGTAAATGCCTCTAAATTTTTTTTTTAAGTTTGTGATTTGTTTTATATTCTACAATTTTGTTTGATGTCACATAAATATATTTTATAGGTGTTTGTTACAAATTTCAAATTTCACATTTAAAAAAATTCTATATATTGCATATCTTATGATAAATAAATTATTTTTTAAATTTCTTTTCTATAGGTTGTTCGAAATTCAAGAAAGAAAGAAAGTGATTTATAGATACCGCAAAATAACACGTATTATCTCAGTTTTAGAGGGTAAAAATTAGAGATGGGTACAAAGTGTTAACTTTATCTGCATATCCAATAATCATTATTTATTAATTTATTTCTCTATTCCCCCAATTGCCTTTGGGATTACAAGAGTGCGAATCTTTAATAATGATGAATTTAAAAGGAAGAAGGATATAAAGAATATTCTCATCCATTTCTTGTCAAATTTCCCGTATATATTTTTCCTTTTTCTTAGCGTAGAAATAAGCGAGTTATGCAATTATTTAATTTAATTTGAACGCTCTAGTTGCTTGTGTAAATATATGATGAAAATGAGATATTATTTCTTTTGCTTCTTTTTTAAAAAAAAATTCTGTTTTTTCTTTTGGTAATGTATTCAAAAGAAAAATTGGCCTAGTCTTAAATACGTAATTTATTCTTGTACCCTCCTATATATATATATATTTATACACGCATATATATATAGATATATAAATAATCTTAAAAATCCTATTTCAATATTGAAAGATATCTAGTGAATTAGAAAAAGGGGCAAAAAAAAAAAAGGTTGAAGTGATAAATTGAAGGCAATCTTTCGTCAACGGTCCCTGGTTCTGATCAGTCTTTGGCTAAAGGACTATCCTTTTTGATTTCATCCTTTAATAAATAAACCCATATGATCTCTTTTTTAATTGAATTTCTTTAACTACTCTTCTCTCAATCTGAACCGTCTAAAAATTCCCTAGAAGGCTCCAAAATGCTCATACGGACGGTCAAGATTCCATACTGCAGTTTGCCAAAGTTGACTTCCGTTCCCGTATCAAAACAAAAGTAGCATTCCGCAAAATCGGTCAAATTATTGTTGAGAATTAGTCAAGTTTATCAGAAAATACCACAAACCTAACGTTGGAAAAGTCTAAAGCAAATGTTTCCTTTCTTTTGACTTTCTTTATCACATAAAAACATAACGGAAAAATCATAGACACACTCTTAAAAACTATTAAAATTGCATATTAAAATTTCCAAAATATTATACACACTTTTTAAAATAGATTGATTTGAAAAAATTTCTGCTCTAATGCAATACTAAATCATTCTTTCATATAAATGCATAATTATGGCTATTTTATTCGTTGATTTGTCAATATAAGTTAAATTGTTGTAATAAATTGATTTTAGAAGATTAATTTCAATTTATGATAATATAAATGATAATATAAAAGAATGAATTGATACTTTAGATAATTTTTATATACATTAATATTTTCATAAATAAGTTTAATATATTAGAAACTTAGAACTTTTTTTTATAAATTTAATAATTTTTAAGGGTCTCGCTCTGACTTACAAAAATACTTATATGCCCTTACCTAATATTTTCAAATAAGTAAATCAATTTTGGAAATAAATTTGCAAATAATATCTACAAAAATATCAACTCTAAAACGGGTAGATTATTATCAAATCTGCTAAAATCTGATTGTGATTGCAATAATAATCTTAACTACTGTAAATCTCAACCAAATCCACCAAGCCCTGTACCACTATAAATGCAGGACTCCATGAAGCTTCCTCTTATCCCATCCTCGCTGGCCTTTTTCGAAAAGCGTGTCGAGGTGCTCTCAGTTGAGGCTCCAACCAAACGTGTTTTGGGTTCAGATTCCAGAAGTTCTTCTTCAAGAAACATCAACCAGGTATTTTTATTTCATTAGTTGTTTGGAGTGAAAAAATAAAAGGAAACAATTTAGTTGTGTTACAAGTAATTTTGGGTTTATGGATTTGTGCTCTCTCTCTATATATATGTATGTATGTATGTCAATTGATTTACAATGTTTCATGGTATACTAGGTTAATTAGTTGTTGGGCACTAGGAAGCATGGTTTTTTATTGATAGAATTGATTTTCTTCTTCATGCATGAATGTTTTCTCTTATATTGATATATACTTGTGTGTGTTATATAATTAGTTGTTTTTCTAGTAAATTTTGTTCATAACAGGCCTTGACCTGTTCTAAACAATTTCCATGATTCATATCAATCTTGGAGTATATATTAGGAATTGATTAGGATATCATATCATAGAACTGTCAGAATGTGGATTTAGTCTCAATGGGATGGATTTGATGAAAATTTTTTAATTTAAACAATGTAATTGATGAGATGCTGTTTTTATTATTCCAGTCAACATGCCAACTGCAATTCTAGACCCTGCCGACAAGGACTCAGAACCCTTTGTGGAGGTTGATCCCACCGGCCGCTATGGACGGTACTCGGAGCTTCTCGGCTCCGGCGCGGTGAAGAAAGTATACCGGGCATTCGATCAAGAAGAAGGCATAGAGGTGGCTTGGAACCAAGTCAAACTGAAGAATTTCAGTAATGATCCTGCTATGATTGATAGGCTGTATTCTGAGGTTCGACTCCTTAAGGATTTGAAGAACAGCAACATCATATCTCTGTATGGATTTTGGAGTGATGACAAGAACAACACATTGAATTTTATCACCGAAGTGTGTACTTCGGGGAATCTGAGGGAGTACAGGAAGAAACATAAGCATGTTTCGACCAAAGCCCTGAAGAAGTGGTCGAAACAGATCTTGACGGGATTGGAGTGTTTACATACACATGAACCTTGCATCATCCACAGAGATCTCAATTGCAGCAATGTCTTCGTCAATGGCAATGTTGGTCAGGTAGCATTTTTGGTTTACTGTGTCCTTTGGATAAAAATTTGTTCTTTCTGTCTTCAACTTGAAGCATGTTTGGTTGCTGGGAAAGAAAAAGTTAAAGCAAAGCAAAAGGAAAAGATGATAGCAACCAACAATCTAATTGTCCCTTGTCTTGTTAATTTGGGATTATAAAGGATCAAATAAAGCATGGTTTGGTGTGTTATCATGGTTGACTTACGCGTGGATTGATAAGTATCTGAAAAAATAATTGGCAAGTGTCTGAAGAGTTCTTTTATGGGAATGATAGGGTCTTTTGAAACTTTTTTTTACTATCACTATAATGTCTTCAAAGAGCAACTGCACTTATTTGCCACCCATCAATGCACATAACATTCCATATTGTTAGAATTCTATAATAGGGTTGTAAATCTCATAATTTTCTTTTTTGGAGCTAATGTCTTGGACACCAAATAATTTAGTGCTGTGTTGCTTTCAGGTCAAGATTGGTGACTTAGGATTGGCAGCCATAGTCGGGAAAAGCCATGCTGCACATTCCATCATAGGAACGCCTGAGTTTATGGCACCAGAGTTATATGAGGAGAACTATACAGAGCTTGTGGATATATACTCATTTGGGATGTGTCTTCTAGAGATGGTAACCCTTGAAATACCATATATGGAGTGTGATAGTGTTGCAAAGATATACAAGAAAGTGACTTCTGGGATTAGGCCACAGTCTCTTAACAAGGTTAAGGATCCCGAAATGAAGGCATTCATTGAGAAATGTTTGGCTCAACCTAGAGTTAGGCCATCTGCATCTGATCTATTGAATGATCCTTTCTTTAAAGATATTGATGATGATGAAAATGATTCATAATAACTAATTATCATGGTTATCGAACCAAATATTTGATTTGTAATTTTTGTGGATTGAATTGAAAAGAGAACACAAGGAGTGTAATATTTCATATTGTAAATAGATTTTTTCTTTGAAATATTAATGAAACTTTCTTATTGATTCAATCGCATATGCATGTTTTATTTTATTTTTGGGATTTAAAAATCAAGGATGGTGGAGTAACATAAATATAGGTAAATTGCTAAGGTTGTGTGATATTACCAAAGGATATTGGTTTCCATTTCTTAGAAATATTAACAAAATTTTAATATTAAATTCAACTTGATTTTACTGTTTAATCTAAAATTAGATAATAAAGAACTGCACACAAACCAGATGAGATTTAAGGTGTCAATTGAAGGCAAATACATCTCTTTTCAGTAAAGATTATAGTAACTCAATAACCTAAATATTAGTTTTTTGAATGGAATGATTGGTTTGAATTTCCTCTTCTTTGAATAATTATAATAAGTATATATAGTCAAGATTATCATAGCTTAGTGAGAACTGGATTCGATTTCCTTTGAGTAAAGACTATGGTAACTCAATGACCTAATTATTAATTTTTGAATGGAATGATTGGTTTCAATTTCCTCTTCTTTGGACAATTATGATAAGTATCGTCAAGATTATTATAACCTAGTGAGAACTGGATTCGATTTCCACTTTGTTTGATTAATAGTAATGCATATGGGAATTAGGGAAAAAAAATTATATTCTTGCAGTTGGTTTTTTTTGAGTCATCTCATCTAAGCTAAAACTAAAAAGATATTACGAGATTAAATATGAATGACAATTGTCAATCTTGTCCCCCAAAAAAAAAAAAAAAAAAAGTTCCCAATGATGTTAGGGTGGATTTTTATATGTAGGAATAGCCGTTTCTAAATTGTGTCCCACAAGGCATCAGTAGAAAATGTTTCTATTTTTAATAATAAAGGAGAAAGAAATGGTAAGAAGGAATAAGGAATTGTTTTAGAGCTAACTTTGCAGTTGTGCTATTGAATTCATATGCGTTGCCTTTTGCCTAAAATATTGAAGAAAAATTTCAATCCACTAAGTTGTGTTTCCATTATCACATTGGATTCTTCTTGCCTTTTATTTTGCCTTCTACCTTAATTTAATGGTTGCACTTAATATGTTCTTCCTTAATGTATGCCTTGCGGCAATTTCTAAAGTCTTGTCACGGGATTATATTATATTAATATAAAATTAAATAAATTATAAAAACATAAGTGGAAAAAATTTTAAAGGATTTGATCATAGTTCGAAAAAATTTAAATTCGTTTATTCATGCAATGAAACCGATTATATTATAACTGTCGGGTACCATAAAATTTTCCATGCTCAGGAAGAGAGTGAATCCTGCTTGAACCAATAGATAATACCATATTTAGCTTAGACATTTACTTCTTTTCAAAACTACAATTTGTTAGCTTATTTTGAAAAGAAAGTTTAAATTCGATACTATCATGGCAAAATTATTTACGTATAAAGATAAAAAGTCATCGTTACTTTTTTTTTTTTTCAGAAGATAGATGACGATAACAAAAGGTTCGATGATAAATTAATAAAATATCATTATTTCATTTTTTTTTTTACAACTTAATAACTTAAATTTAAAGAGTAGATCACTCCGAACATACCAAATTGGAGCGCATATACGATCAATTTTTTATGAAATTAAATCGGCATTTTTTTTATTGTTTGGTACAAAAAAAAAAAAAAAAAAATCTTTAAATTCAGACTTGATTGATTAAGGAAAATTATTGATCTTCAAATTAGAAAACTTTTTTTTCACTTTTGGATTTAAAAGTTAATTTTCCAGATTTTGAGTTTAATGTTAGTGTAAAAAATTTTAACTCTCTTAAAAAATGAGTTGCTTGGTCTCGCTCATTTAACACATAATTTAAAGCATGCAAACCTATCATGGACGGGTTAGCTTTTTCTAATTTGCAATAATAATAAAAAAAAAGAGAAATAGAAAAACCCTAGACTTAATTCCTTTCCTCCTTTCCGAGCCCCTCACGTGCTGGAGAAAGGAAAAGCCTTAGCATTTGATTGATTGGTTTTTATCAACAAACTTGTAATTCAAACTTACTTACTTATGGATAATTATTACTCTTAAAATTAAAAACTTAAAACAGCTTTTACAGTTTTGGTTTTAAAAGTTAATATTTGAGGTTTTGGTTTTAAAACTTTGAAGTCAACCCATTTAATGAATAATTTAAAGCATGTTAACCCTTGAGGGGATGGGTTAGCCTTCCAAAAGGTGGGTGGTTCAAGGGTGGTTCTTCTTGTTTGGGATGGGAGGAAGGAACCTTTAGACTATGTTTTCCAGAGAGAGAGAGAGAGATTAATCTCTATATCTCATTTTCTCTTCTTCACCCTCCTTTCCTTTGTCTAACGCTAACTCTTGCTCCTGCTCTCTATCATATATTCTTATGTCTTTTTTTTTTCTCAGTCCTTGAACTTTTTTTATAGGTCAGCTTAATTCCCTGTTTAACCAACCAATCTATAATAAGACATAGTTTAATTTTTTTACTTCTTCTTAAAGCAATGCAATCAGCTACATTGAGATATATTAGTTTACACAAGGATTGAAAATTAACAACATTAAATGGTTTGAGAGGTCAAAACAAATTGTGACTCAATGATGTAAAATTCGACGTCATTGTTAATTTTTTTTTTTTTTTTTGAAAATTCTGGTAGAGTGCCATATGTTTTCTACAATTTGAGCCTATCAAAACCTATAAAATTATCCTGTTCAACATATGTATACAAAAATATATCATAAAATGCTTGTTCATTAATATTGCCTACAAGTAGGGGTGGACAAAAAAACCAACCGAACTGAAGCGAACCAATCAAAATCGAAAATATGGTTTTTTTTAATGGTTTGGTTTAAAAAATTTTTAATCTGAACTAATTCGTAAATTCATGGTTTTGTTTAAAAGGTAAACTAAACCAATTTATTAAACCGAACCAAACAGTTTTAGAAAAATATAATAATATTTTACTATAAGTTCATATGATTTCATTTAATATTTATTATTTGATGAATATTGATTAAAATCAACTTGTTCATTTTTTTTTTTTTAGGCTTATGATATGTATTTTTTTGTTGACGCTTGATGATGAACTATTATTTTTTTAATAGCTTTTAATTTTATAAAATATGAAATTTATTTATTCAGTTATAAACTTTTATTATATATTAATTGTTTAATATATTTTGTTAGCAGATCATTTTATTCATTGATGAATTTTATTGATAGATTACTTTTTATTTTAACTAAATTTATTAGTAGATAATTTACTTGATGATTCTATTAAAAATTATAAATTATGACTTACTATATAGTGGTTGGAGAATGTATTCTATTGGTGGATAACTGATTTTATAGAGAACTATAGATTAAAAATATTTCATAAAGTATTTTGTCATGGTTTATAATATAATCTTTGTAAAATGATATAAATATTTAAGTATCTACACAAATGTAAAAAGACTACAACAAAGGAAATATTTAGTTAGAATTTTGATTTAATCCATAATCTAAACCAAACCAAATAGTTATTTAATGGTTAAAAAAATTTCTAATCCGAACTAAACCGTTACTTAATGGTTTGTTTTGAGATAGAAAAAAAGCCGAACAGTAAATTATGGTTTGGTTTGGTTTTTTCTAAAACCAAACCAAACCAAACCGATCCATGCCCATCCATACCCACAAGGTTCATCAAAAGAACATTGCTTGAGCAGACAATTTTTAGGACTTCGAAATCTATCTCAAAATAAAATAGGTACTAGTTATTTAATTATAGTCATCTAACTACATTAAAATAATAAACTTATAATAAAATCCTTCTCAAAATACATATAAATTTGTGTCTTGTGTAATGCTATCTACTTAAAGTACCCCTATGAAGTTCTCATTCCTGATCGAGCATGACCAAAACTAAAGTGTTAAAAGAATGAAGTGTGAATTCTAGTATATGGTTAGTAAGCACATATATGCATGCAATATGTTCCTATTTTGATGTAAAAACCAAAGGTTGACTTATTTAGTTTATAATCCACAAGTAAGGTATTTCAAGCGTCTTAGAAACACTAACACACACGAGAGTGCCCATGACTTTAGCCAAACAAAAGAAGTAGGGCGATGTGATGGCCAGTACCCCTACAGGGCGTACCACAGGCCCCCTTACCAGATAAAACTAGCGGAGCACTCCAAGGTATTGTATGGCCTCACTATTACATCATAGTTTTGGTCAAGGGCATAAGCCTATTTGCAGCCGTTGTGACTCGAATCCTTGACTAATTCCTTTTGTTTGCCTCTTAAGAAACGTCTCACCAATTGAGTTGTAGCTCTATTTTCGAATGGGGAACATGTAGGAAACATGGGGTAGTGGTTAATTCATGTAACTTATACTGATTTTGAAAATAAAGATTTAGCATAAAAACACAGGTAGAACAAGAGCAAGTATTTCCAACCATGCTTCCCACTATGATTGGAATGAAAAGGAAATTGTGATAGCAAAGGTGAAACATGGCTCCATGCACCACGCTATGCTTCTCACTGTTTGTGAAACATATTTGACTAAATTGAAACATGGTAAGAACACGACATAAGCTAATCCACCATGCTTCTCACTAATCGTTGGAGGATTTTGTATATGCAAAATGAGATATGATACACGTCAAATGTTTTGGGCATGTTTTTGTTTAAAAGGAAAACACGGGTGAAATAAGGCCTGACCTATCTAGCCATGTTTCTCTTTGATTAAATTTGCAAAACCCAAAGCTTAAGGATTTTTTTCAGCGTGTTTCTCTTGTAAAAGAAACATGGGGGTTTATACGGCCGTGTATCTAACCATGTACCCTTTTAAAAAGTTTAATTAAAATTTCAAAATTTAAAATAAAGGAATGTATTATATTTATGTGTGCATGAATAATATATTATAATTTAATATGAGTTTTCTTTAGGTTTTCTACTAGGCAAAGAACTTGATTTTGATGGTTTTATATTGAAAGTTATATGAATTAAATTTATGTGTTTTATAGATTCTCCTATCGATTTGAATTCGTCTATTGATCATTTGCTTAGTATAATGTCTAGTACAAGCATGCACTAGCTTGGTTGATGGTTGTTAGGTTAGGGATACTTGAATTAACTAATATCAAAGATTACTTAAATGTTTGAATTAATTATGCATGTATCGTTGAATCCGGTCTGGGAAGCAGTAACCCGAGGTTAATATGTTAGTTATGAGCTTAGGCTACTTTAGTCATGATGCAATGACACTTATAAGTGACTCAACAGGTAGTTGATAGGGGTAACAATATCGATATAACGTTTGCTTATTTTTAAGAGGAACTAATACGATTTAGTTCACGCTTATGGGATCGGTTGAACTAAGTAATACCATGGATTAAGTTAAATAAAGATGAGAAATGGCTGTGATCCCTAGAGAATGTTACTATTCTTTTTTAGTTAAATGGAGGGGATATAGGTATTCGAGCTGTCCATAGCAACCTCTTAAGCAAATGTTGTTACTTAGGACCCTTATTTTCCTTAGGAATGTGAAATACCCCAAACCTTCACATATATTAAAAATTGGGTTTAGATAGATTTGAATGAATTAAATTAATGATAGGATATAAATAGATAAGTTGACAAAGTTAGATTAATAATTAATTAAATGAAATTTGATATTTGAAATCTAAATTCTCTAAACAAGTCATTGAAATGTTTAGAGGATTCCTAAACCCTTATTTCTTAGCCAAAACTCTAATTCCTAAATCTTTCCAAAATTTGAGTTCATTTGCTTGTATAAAAATATCAGTTCTTAAACCTTAACTCAAATTTTATATCTTTTTATCTAAAATAAATTCCTAAATTAAGTTCTTATTATAAGCTCTTAATTTCTGATCTATCGGTTCTAAAAATATCTTTTAAATATTTCTAGAACTATAGATACTGATATGATAGTTCTAAACCTATACCTTATTCTAAAAAAATTCTAAATTTTTATCTTTATCGTTACCTTTTATTCTCTTTCCCCTGCCTTTTCATTCTTATTTATTTCCCCTCTTCTTCATTCCCCTTCTTTTCTTCGTTTCCTTCTTTATCTCTTTTCTCTCTTTCAATTTTTCTTCTTCTCTATTTCTCTCTTAAAGAAATCTCATTTTGAGAAGATACAAAGTGGAAATCAAAGCTAGAAGTGTAGAAGGAGAGCTAAGTGTGCATGTGTTCTTAAAAAACTAAGTTTTCTATTTTGAGTTATCTTTATTTTATTTGTTGTTTGAGTTAATAATTGATGAATTGATGTTGAATTGAGTTGAAAGTGTCGTTTATAATTGTATTTGTTAGTTTAATGTCTGATGGAAGTTGGAAATGGTGAAGAAGAGGATGAATAGAGAGTTGGAGTTTGTTGAAGTGAATTGAAGTTTGGATTTGTTTGATGTTGTTAGATGAAGTTTGAAGTGTTAGGAGTTGTTATTAGAGTTTATTTGATATTAGAATCGATGTAGGAGATGTATAAGTTGATGAAAAAGTGTAAAAATGGATTTTAAAAACAGAACAAATTCGTAATATGTATCAGGGGATCAATCACGGGCGAGCAAAAGGAAGTGAAATGAAATGGTTGTGTGTTTTTCAAACATCATGGGCGACTAAAGGGGCGTGATATGCTCTGGTCGTGATTTTTTTTTAAATCACAGGCGACCGCTTGGGCGTGATCCTTCCCCTGCAGCTTGACATGTTTTCGTAATTTAATCATAACTTTTTCAAACTATATCGGATTGAGGTGATTCAAGTTGTGTTGAGATCTACAACCTTCATGTTTTGAGATTTTGCAAATTCTAAAAGTATCAGTGTTTAAATTTCAATTCTTTCCAACTGATACATTTTCCAAACAAAGTTAAAAACTTGTTTTTGTTTGTTTTATGTGTGTTTGTTTTAGGAAATGGATCTTTTTAAGTTAAAATGAGATAGATAAGTGATGTTTGATGTGTTATGTTGATTGGTTGATATAATTAAACATGAGTTAAGTAGATTTATAGATTTAACAAATAATTAGATTAAATCTAGAAGTTAGTTATAAAATGAACTTAGTTAACAAACCTAGGTTCGACTTGACTAAATGAACTTGAATGAACTAAAATAGATTAGATTGTTTAACTTTGATGAATTTGGCTAAGTTTAAGTTAATGTAAGCTCGAATTGACATAGATCTTAGATATATAATGAATTAGTAATTAATCTAAGTCCAACTTGGCTTAATGAACTTCACTAAGGTAAAAATGAATTAGATTGACATAGTCTAACCGCCTTGGCTTAGTAAATGACTTAAATGAATAATTCTAATCAATTTGGCTAAGGTTAAGCTAAAATGGGTTAATAGCTAATAATTTGCTTAGATGAATGAATTAGGATGATCTTTGAATAATATGGAAATATGTTGTTTCAAATGTTTATTTACTTTGAATATGAATGCCTTTATGTATGAATGCTTTATATATGTTATGTTTTGTGATAAGAAAATATAATTAAAGTGAAAAGAATTACTTTGACAGACAAGGAGAGCTGTCCATATTTTGGTGGGGCGATCTTCGCAGCCATAGCAGGGTTCCTATTTAGTGTCTGAACAAATAGCGTTTAATAAAATGAGTTTGAGATGAATTGATAAATAGCTTAAGTTCTTATATGAATTTGATGAAGTGGATGTTTAGTTTAGTTTAGTTTCTTATACGAGTTCTTTCCTTAACGGAAGTGGATATGCGATTTATCTTCTGAAATTCCTTCCAAGGCTATGTTTGGATTTCATATTCAAGGTACGCAGTAACTTGCGTGTTGGATATTAGGATAGGCATTTAATATGGATTAAGAACTTAAACTCGGCTTAATAATTGATGAGTATTGGTTGTGCTTTACGTTGTTGAATCCGGAGCCAGGGAGCAACAGCCTTGTCATGATGCAATGGCACGGTAGTTTAGGCATTTAGCCTAATCCTTTGTCATGATGCAATGACTCAAATCCATGATGCAATGGTTCATCATGATGCAATGGTGGTTTTTTATTGGCTAAGTGGATAGCTAATAGGGTCAACCGTATCGGTATACTCTCTACTTAGGCTCGGGAGGAAATAATATGTTTTAGTTCACGGGTATGGGACTGTTGAACTAATTGATGTTATAGACCGGGATAAGCAGAGTATATAAAGGAGTGTGAACCCTAGATGATGTTATTAATATTCTTTATCAGTTAGATATAGGAGATATAGATATCCGGTCTATCTATGTCAACTCCCTAAGCAGCTGCAATTACTTAGGACCCCTAGATTCCCATTGGCTTGTTTCTGAGTGTGAGTGCTCCATTGTAGATTTGTTTATATTAATGAAAAGATAATAACTTCAGGATTGATGCATTGCATTTAGTTAAGCTCGCGTGCCACTCCGTGCATGATTGTGTTGCTGTGTACTGGGCTTCGGCTCATTCTTGTTGTTGTTATTCTTTTTACAGGTTTTGTTGTTGATAAAGATGATGTTGATGAAGTTGATAATGATGAGTTCTTGTTGATGTTGGTAATGATGGATGATGAGATGATGATATGATGATGTTGTTGTTGTTGTTGATGATGATGTCGTCACGGGTTTTTAGGTGCTTCTATGGACTCGAGAAGGATTGTGGATGAGTGATGCGAGTCAGGAGCGTTGAGTAGTTTAGTTGTTTTGTTTCTCCTTTTGTTTGTTTTATAGAGACTGGATTCATTTATAAATTTATATTTTCATTTAAGGGCTTGTCAGGCCATGTTTTGTAAATAAGCTTTTGTAAAGATTTCTTTAAGTGAAAGTTTTTCCACTTTTAATAGTGGAAGTTTGAAATGCTTTTTATGTAGAAATGTTTTTATTAAAGTTTATTTTTCCGCTGTTAAATCCAGTTGTTGCTAGGATCTAATTGAATGATTTCACAATCTAAAATCGGATAACAATGTTCAACATAAACACCTTCTTTTAAGACAACCTTACGTATAATTAGTAAGAGTTATACGTGGTTGGGGACTTGGTGTGCTTAATTTGAAAATTGAGCATGTTGGGTCTTTACAGAATGCAATCGGAGTTTAAATACCCTAATGTTGATTTGTTTACTTAGTAAAAGATAATCAAACTTTTGGGTGTCACATTGCATTAGTTGAAGTGTGCTTATCATTTCGTATTTGTTTGTATTGCTGTGTACTAGGCCTTTGTAATATAAGATTTTAAGTTTTTCTTTTAAGTTTTATTTAGATCAAGTCTTGTGATTTTT
This sequence comes from Combretum micranthum, assembly GCA_024138025.1. Lineage (NCBI taxonomy): Eukaryota > Viridiplantae > Streptophyta > Magnoliopsida > Myrtales > Combretaceae > Combretum > Combretum micranthum. The sequence goes on along the minus strand of JAMXBD010000429.1, from coordinate 770,499 downwards.
CAAAGTGTCATTTATTAACACACTAAAACTATTTCAAGTTTTGTAATGATGATCTACTCATGTGTTGATTAGTTTATATGAAAGTTTTATGAAGTTATTTCAAGTTTAAACAAGCAGCCATTATAAATATTATCTTTTTAGACAACCTTATGTATAATACTTATGTGTTATACGTGGTTGGGGACTAGGCATGCTTAATAGCGAGATTAGTAGGCTGGGTCTTTACATACCTAATACTATATACTATATACCATAATTTGCTTATAAAATATAACGAAACATTAATTACTTAATACAATTAAATTGCAAGGCTTATTGCGTATAAAAAATATACATGCCAACATATATGTATCGATCACATCAAATAAAAAATAGACAGCTATAACATCATGAATAATTATTTAACTATACATAACATATATTAAACATTAATATCTAAGTAAAATAAATAAATCAAATAAACAAACACAAATAAATACATATATTTATATATTAAACATTTATAATTATATAGTAGCAATAATAAAATAATAACCATATTTTATAACAAATGAAATAATATAAATATTTTTTTACTAACCTTGTAGCCAAGAATGTACAAATACACTTTTAATAATAACCTTTTTACGCAAAATTATTTAAAAACACATATTAAAATAAATTAATATTACTACATAATATTTAAAAAATCATTGAATAATAAAAAATATGCATGCCCTATGTGAGAGAGAAAGAACAAGTGAATGATGTGGGGAGTGGGGTTCAGATATATATAGAGGGATAGTATAAGGTGAAACTCACCTTAGAATATCCAATCCAAATGCGGCTAGTTTTGTCTCTTACGTGGCAATTGAGGCTAATTTCGTCTCACTTAGTACGTAAGATATGAAGTTTCCCTCTTTATGAACTTGATGTGATCAAGGATAATTAAGAGGCCAATTTTGCCTTATAAGTCGAAATTTTTACTAGTGACACATAGATTTAGTAGAAATTTTTAAAAATCTACCGTCTTAGATTTGATATCAGTATTGCAGGGAAAGAAAAAGGAAATCATACTTATAGATATTATTTGGTTTTTTCTAAACATGAGTTGTATTTTTAAATATAATGTAATGATATTGTTGCGACTCTATGTGGGGCCTAGTAGGATTGCCCTAAATCGCCATATCATGTGTGCACCCGCAACATGAGGATCGCCTTACAAGTCAAGACTTTACAAGACTCTAATTAATTATCCTCTTATTGTATTATACACATATAAATTTATTATGAAAATAATTTATTAGATATCGAAACTTCCACAGATCACAAGACCGCAGAGAATCAGATATCCTACCAAATGACAAGATAAGGTAAACCTCGGTTTAACACAAAATATTAACTAGGTTTTAGTTAAGAAAAAGACTACATTTTCATATTTATTCTCTAACTAGGTTTAACCTATCAAATTCTCAATCTTCTATCAGTCTTGTACAACTTGATCTTTGTCACGCTTTGCACTTAGATCCTATTCCATCCATGTATTTAACTTACCTGCAAAAGCAAATTGTTGGGGAGTCAGCTACAACTAGCTGAGTGAAGTATACCCTTACTCCATACCGTTTAAGCAAAAGCAAACAAGTTATTAAACAAGCATATGTAATGCAGACAAGCAAATGAACAAATATATATGGCTAACCGGTAACCATATATATATTTGAATTTACGCCCTGCGAATCCGGGGTTGGGTGTACATCCACACATCAGCACCCGGACCGCTAATACCTTGGGAATCAAATTTATTCAAGAAGTTTTTCATATATAGAAAATAATATACATATAACAACATCCCATTGAAGCAAGATATCTTTAACAATGACCCGGCGCGATCCTAGGAGGTAGGCCGTCTCCGTAGGACGACTTAGTTCCCATTCCCCTAGAACAAGGCCCATGGTGCACACTAGGCATATACCACTTTGGTCCTCTATGTTCACCATCCTTACGGGACAGTGTGGCCCATCCGAGTTAAAGTGTAGTGGTGATGGCCTTCTACATGCAATCGTAATGTATGATCAATATTATAATTATCACACCAATAGTCATTAAGTCCATTTATTTGGCGATCAGACAATTATCAGACACTCGCAAAGATCAAAATGATTAAACAACACTCAATACTTAACGTTCAGAATAATGTATAGTATTTTCAACATAGATAACAAACACGAGCAACCACGAGTGTAAATTTCCCAACCCCATACTTGAATCATTTAATTTATATGATCAAAATATCATACTCTAAACCTACAAGCATAAGCAGATATGAAGGTCATCGGAATATACTCACCTATTTATCCATGCTTAATGGTCGTAGGAGTCTACAAGAAAACTTGGAGACGGATCTGTCTCCCCTGAGAATTTAGATAATGGATACTTATTATACTACTTATTCATACAAAAAACTTATTGTGTCTTTGTGTCTTAAACTTCGAGTTTTAACATTCTTAATCTAACCTTAACACATAATTAGTCATTTTGAAGTTTGTAAAGGCTACGCTTCGTAAGTTAAACTATAAAATTCATATAATCTTAGTTTTCTTAAGAAAAGTATTTTAGTTGTTTTCAAATATCGAGTTTAATCACGAAATCTTAACTTGGGCATATTATACTTGTTTTAATTTAGATTTTAGCATATGAGTAGTCATTGGAAAACTTATTGAATGTAGTTTTTAATTGTCAGGTTAAACTAATCATTTTGTATATTTTTCCTATTACTTAAGGGGTCTGAAAGATATCACAATTGTGTATATCTTTCTTGTTTTGTATTCTTAAGTATCATTTCAAGTCCGATTCCTTTTTTTATGTTTATTTCATCAAGTATTAGTGATAAAACTTAATTTAAGTTTATTACTCTACTTTTTAGTTAAAGCGTATATATTTATATTTATTTTCATTTTCCTTGTCTTGATCTTATTTTAAGTATGTAACTTTAGTTAATTTGATTATAGTAGCTAATATTTATGATTTCCATTAATCTACACTTTATATCCTTATAGTCTTACAAGTGTTGAATTTTATACTTAGAGTTACAGAATTCTTGGTTAAGTTTAATCTTTCAATTACAATTTATATTATCTTGATTTTCTAATTTGTAATTGAATTACTTAAATTTTATTCTAGTAATCTTGTTCTTTTATATGTGTTGAAATCTTCATATGTCTATATAGGTTTGTTATTGAGTATATCTAATAGATTTAAAGCTAAATATCTTTTATCTATATAATACTTAAATCATATCAAGTTTATCTATTAATATCATAGTTTCTGTGTATCATCTGAATCTTATATTTGTATATAAGGTCACATATTGAAGTTTAATTACATATCCAATCTTCTTATTGATCGAATAATCAAATATGTTTCATTTATCAAATTCAAGTAAAATTTTTCTTATAAGGATGAAACTTTTATTATAAGATTCTAGGGTCTTTAAGTTTTTATTTTCCTCCTTAATTCCATTTCTACTTATGAGTATATGTTGTGTATGATTTAAATTATTTAAACTTGTCATAGAACATCTCTATTCTTTTTAAATGTCAAAACTACGCTATAGATTTACTTTACTTAATTCTAATTGTTTCTTTAGTTAAGTTTTACTTCATAAAACATAACGAGTGTTTATATAAGTTAAGAATATTTTTGTTTTAGTGTTTTTTATATTAAAATCTTAGTTTGAGTCTTATTTATGTAAATTATACCTAATATCTAATTTTAACGGTTACATCTCAATCCTAGCGATTTATCTTTAAATCATCATTTGCTAACTGATATACGTTAAGGATCTAATAATTCAATTCTAAACCACTAGTTATTGTCTTTGAATTATATTTATCGAGATATCACTCGTTTTAGAAAATTACTATTCATTTCCCAGGAGGTCACCTATCCTAGATCATGAGCACGCTTCACTTTTAGTGTTTCGAGAATTTTTCAGTATCACACTATAGATATCTCTATAGTTAATGTTTCATATTTTTCTTACATTGTTTTCAGGTTGAAAACTAAATTCTAAAATTTACGGAATCGGATAGATTTATGTTTATCACCTACGCGATTAGAGTTTTCAGATCTAATAAAGTAAACTCGGGTTTTAGTCTATATAGGGTTAAAATATTATAATTTTCATGTTTGTGAAATCAGGATTTTGATTTGGGCTTTAGATTAAAAGATTTTGATCAGTTATTGATCCTATCGTGTATATTTCAATCCTAGTGATTTGCCTATAAATTTCTATTTACTAATAAATAGACTCTAAATATTAATTATCTAAAATTATAATCAATTTTCTATCATCTAGCGTTTTTATTTATCAATTTATTATCCATTTGATAAGCGAAATGTAATATCAACTAGTCTAAATATACATACTAGCATGACATAATTTTATACTATTATCATTATATACGTAGATAAATATATATTTATAGCAAAAACTAATATAAAAACTCCTAATATTATAAAACTTCTATATTCAAGATCATAATAGCAAAATTTTAGAGTGATTGAAACCTAATCTTGTGTGGTCTTGAATTGAAGAGCGTGTCGCCACGTTCACAACGTCACTTTCGAAATTAGAATCGGTTGTCGTATGTGAAAGATATGAACTTTTGAAGGTCGAAGAAGCTTCTAGATTTCTTTTTTATTATTTTATTATTTCTTTTTCTTTTTCTTTTCTTTTTCCTTCTCCTGGTTGGAGAAGATTTCTTCTTCTTCTTATATATATATATATATATATATATATATATATAAAGTCTTCATTTGAAGACTTTGCGAGAGGGAGAGAGAAATGAAAGAGAGTGAGACGAGAGAGTGAGGGAGTGAGAGAATTTATAGAAAATTTTTGGCTTATTAGGGAAGTTTCATTTTTTTCGGTTCTATTTAACACGTACGATAAATACTTATTTGATAATATTTTTAGATGAACAATTACGTACCTACTATATTAAATATTCTGAACACTATGGTATACTTAAAATTTTTAATTTAAGACTTTTATTTTTCAGCTTTAATATCTATTATCGTAAATTATAATTTATCTTTTAAGGATTTAAATTATTAGTGTTTTGGTATTTTATGACCTAATTAATAATTAAATTATCTTTAATTTGACTTTATTTATATTCTACTATTATAAATTTAGTGTTTATCTTTTGTTTGTATCTTTTGAATTATTTTTGGGATCTAATTTATTATTTACTTATCTTTATTGGTTTTTAGTTTATATATTAATCATATTATTATTGTTATATCTTACGGAAAATTTTTATTTGATATATGTATAGTTTATACTTATTTTTTATTTTGATTAAGTCTTTTATTGTCCATATTGGTAATTACCAATATTTAAATTCACGAAAAGCGAGGATGGTTTTTCGGATATTTTCTAAAATTTCTATTAGATATTACTATCTATTTAACAATTACCAAAAATTAAATTGACGTATAATTCAAGGTGTTACAGATATATTATATATATGTATTTTCAAGTAGAAAAAGTTGGATCTCTGCATTTTCTTCATTTTAATTTTCTTGGATTTATCACTTAAGATATTATCATATATATTCTATAGTTGATATTATACAAAATAACATAATTTCATAATAATGATAATGGATATTTTGAAAATTGAAATGATCTGCAAATAAAAAATAAGCAAATAATTGATTTCCTGCATTACGTTGTAGAATTTTCCAATTCGCCTGTTTATTTAGGTTTTCCTATTTCTGATCTACGGTTTGACATAATTTGTAGAACTTTATATTACTTTTATGTTAATATAGGTGTCACATCCCTAAAAATTAATCCGTATAGTCCCACAATAATTATCAAAGGTTTATAGAGTTCGATTAACTCATGGTCCGTAAACATCTGATAATTACCAGGCTCACTAAATAATGACGTACTTAAAAGATATCTACAGAAATGGAGACTAGGATTATGTTTTTGGTACTTACGAGTGTTATTCCAGGCATTTTCTATTATTTCTTATGAATTTCTTGCAAAAGAAGCTGTAGGGTGGTGAGCATAATTCCACGTGCTCAGTAAGTGGATATAAAAAGGGTAATTATAAACATTATAGGACAAATCACAACCATTTATTATTATTTGAATGAATTGTGTAGTCAATCGGGATGCCATCTTCGTGATGTTGACCGGTTCATCATGAGATTAGAGAAATTAACCGCACTCTAATCTGGGTTTCGAAAATTTAACACAGATTCATTTTTCATAAAACCGGGAATGTGCAATGGACCGCTGTCTTCCCAAAAACCGTTAAGGACTATTCCTTAGATAGCTTATAGCCTTTATTGCGACCCCCTCTCTTGTCACTTAGTTCAATAAAGGTTAGAAGAAGAAATCCATTCCCACCAGAACGGTCGGTTTTGTGGATGCAAGGATGCAATATGCGATATGGTATGCATGATCGGTTATCAGTTTCACTATATTCTTAACAATACATTCTTACTTAGGCGATCAAACAGATATCTCACACCAATATAATTGAAATACCCCAAATCCTCACCTAGATTAGAAATTGAGTTTAGATAGATTAAATGAATCAAATGACTTATAGGATTTAATTAGACAAGTTGGCTTAATTTAATTAGCTAACAATTAAGTTGGTTTTGAGGATTCCTAAACATTCAATTTAGACCAAAAAGACTAATTCCTAAATCTCAGTAAAATTAGAGTTCATTTGCTTAAATAAAAATATCAATTCTTAAACCTGAACTCAAATTAAATATCTTTTATCTAAAATAAATTCTTAAATTAAGTTCTTATTGTAAGTTCTTAATTTTTAACATATTGGTTTTCAAATAAACTTTTAAATACTTTTGGAACTATAGATATTGATCTGATAGTTCTAAACCTATACCCTATTTCTAAAATATCTAAATTTTAAACTATATATTTTCCTTTTCTTTTATTCTTTTGGCTGCCCTTCTTGCTTCATTCATTTACGTTTCTTTTTTTTCTTTCTTCTTCTTCTTCTTCTTCTTCTCTTCTTTCTTCCAATTTCTTCTACAAATCTCAAGATTAAAGCTATCTAGAAGAATAATCAAAGCTAGAAGTACAAGAAGTTGCATGATTTAGCCAAAAAGCTAACTTTTCTATTTCTATTTCTCTTTGTTTTTACTTGTTATTTATATTTCTAATTGATGAATTGATGTTGAATTGAGTTGGAAGTGTTGTTTACATTTGTATTTGTTAGTTTAATGTTTGATGGAAGTTGGAAATGGTGAAGAAGAGAAATAGTGAGTTGGAGTTTGTTGAAGTGAATTGAAGATTGAAGTTGTTGGAGGAAGATTGAAGTGTTAGAAGTTGTTATTATAGTTTATTTAATGTTAGAATTGATATAGGAAGCTTAGGAAATGATTTGAAGAAGTTTTGATAAACGAAAGTGTAAAAAAAACCTCTTTTCGCAAACCTGTTCTGTCTTCAACGCCGGCTCCTGGAGCTTCTACGAGGCCGGCTTTGAGGCGGTGTTGAAGGGAACAGAATGCATTTTCTTAAAGCTGCTTTCAACGCTGCCGGTGTTGAACGTTTACGCTGCCGTCTTTGAAATTTACACCGCCGGCTTTGAAGTGCCGTGTTCATTTTACTCAGTGCCCTATTTCATAGTCTCTTTGTATTTTGGCCATAACTTTTTCATACGACCTTCGATTGAGGTGATTTAAGTTGCTATAAAAATATTAAAAAGAGATCTACAACTTTCATGTTTTGAGTTTTTATGAATTTGAAATGTATCAATGCTTAAATTTTGATTCTTTCCTACTGTTGTGTTTTCTTAAACAAAATTAAAACTTGTTTTTTATTTCTAAATGTTTATTGTTAAGTGTAAATGGATCTTTTGAGTTGAAATAAGATAGATAAGTGATGTTTGATGTGTTATGTTGATAGATTGATTTAATTAAGCATGATTTAGATAGATTTATAAATTCAACAAATATTTGAATTTCCAAGAGTATTAAACTAAAAGTAGTTATGTTGTATATATGATTTCCATTGCTTGATTTATGATGTTGTGATGACTTAGTGAAACTAAATGATCTTGGTAAGTATATAAATGATAAGTTGTGTATTTTTATGAATTTTATTTGAATTTCCTTCATGCTAAGTATAAGATTTGTTTATTATTTGTTCTTATGATTGGCTATTGAACTTAAATGAACTTAGTTAACAAACTTAAGTTCAATTTGATTAAATAGTCTTGAATGAGTTAAAATGAATTAGATTGAGTTATTTTAGCCATATTTGACTTAGTTTTTGAACTAAATGATTAAGGTAAATTAATTTAGCTAAGTTTAAGTCAAGGTGAGTTCAAGTTGACATAGATCCCACATGTATAATGAATTAGTAATGAATCTTAGTTCAACTTGACTAAATGAGCTTGAATTAGCTAAAAGGAATTAGATTACTTAAGTTAATCAGCTTGAACTAGTTTTAGATTAAATAACTAATTCTAAACAATTTGGCTAAGGTTAAGCTGAAACGGGTTAATAGCTAATAATTAGCTTAGATGAATAAATTAGGATGATCTTTGAATAATATGGGAATATGTTGTTTCAAATGTTTATTTTCTTTGAATATGAATGCTTTTATGTATGAATGCTTTATATATGCTATGTTTTGTGATAATAAACTATAATTAAAGTGAAAAGAATTATTTTGACAGACAAAGGAGAACTGTCCATATTTTGGCAGGGCGATATTCGCAGCCATAGTGGGGTTCCACATTAGTGTCTGATCAAATAGGATTTAATAAAATGAGTTTGAAATGAATGGATAAATAGCTTACATTCTTATATGATTTTGATGAAGTGGATGATTAGTTTAGTTTAGTTTTTTATACGAGCTCTTTCCTTAACAGAATTGGATATCTAATTTATCTTCTGGATTATCTTCTGGAATTCCTTCTGAGACTCTGTTTGGATTTCTTATATAAGGTACGCAGTAACTTACGTGTTGAATGTTAGGATAGGCATTCTAAACTGATTAAGACTTAAACTCGGCTTAATAATTGATGAGTCTTGATTGTGCTTTAAGTTGTTGAATCCGGTCCGAGGAGCGACAACTTGTCATGATGCAATGACAATGTTAGAATAAATGCTTAGGCCATCTATCATGATGCAATGATTTGGCTCGGCGGGTTGTCATGATGCAATGACAATATTATAATAGGCGCTTAGGCCACTTGTCATGATGAAATGACATGGCTCAGCGGGTAATCGAAGGGAATGTTGTAACAGTATAACATTTACTTAAACTTGGAAAGAAGTATCATAGTTTAGTTCAACGTTTATGGGAGCGTGTGAACTAAATTCATGTTATGGACTGATTCTAAGTAGAGTTGGGTAACGGCTATAAGCCCTAGATGAGATTACTATTTCTTTTCAGTGTAACATTATCTAGGAGATATAAGTATTCGGGCTACTTATATCAACCTCCTGAGCGTCGTGAGCGTTACTCAGGATCCCTAGATTCCCATTGGCTTATTTCGGAGTGTGAGTACTCTATTGTTGATTTGTTTATTTTAATGAAAAGATAATAACTTGTGGATTGATGCATTACATTTAGTTAAGCTCGTGTGCCACTCCGTGTATGATTGTATTACTGTGTACTGGGCTCCGGCTCATTATTGTTGTTGTTATTCTTTTTGCAGGTATTATTGTTGTTGATGATGATGATGAGATGATGACTTGATGATGATGTGGAGGTTGTTGATGTTGTAGTTCTTATTATTGTTGTTGATGAGGATAGTGATGGTGATGATGATTGATGTGATGATGTTTATCGGGTTTTGGGTGATTCTGAAGATATGAGAGAATGAGTGAAGTGTGATAGGATCGAGATATTACTTGTATTTTGTTTTTTCTTCTGATTTGTTTTGTAAGAGGACTGTATGTATTTATAAATCGTATTTTCTTTTAAGGGCTTGTTAATGCCCAATTGATTATAAATAATTATCTACCCCTAAGAGTAGATCATAAAGTGTTTTTATAAAGTTAATTTCTTAGAAAACTGGTTTGCTCAGTAGGGAGTAGAAGTTTATAAGTTGTTTTATAAAATTTGATTTTCCGCTTCTAAATCCAGTTATCTGAAAATCTAACTAAACGATTTCATAACCTAAAATTGGATAGCAATGTTCAACATAAATACCTTCTTTTAAGACAACCTTATGTATAATTCGTAAGAGTTATACGTGGTTGGGACTTGGTGTGCTTAATTTGAGAATTGAGCATGTCGGGTCTTTACAATAATAAGATAAGTAAACATCCAATATCAAACCAAGTTAATCAAACACACACATTTTATAGCTAACTTACAAGCACAAACAATTATAATGTATATAATATCCCCTTTTACAATTACCATGTAAACGAACCACTTACCAAAATAGGTTTCGTGTGTGGAATAGATTGCTGTGGAGTTTTACCTAAAAGAATTATTTTGATAAGATGAATTAGTATTATGATGCAAGATCTTGTTTTAGTTGTAGCATGATTATAAGGTTTATTTAAGGAATAAAATGACTTTATTAAGATTATAAGTTAGTATATAAGAAATTAATGAGCTTATTTTGTTTTTATTAAAAAGGCATTGTGAAAATAAGTACTTCAGGTATTTAATTAATTTTTGAAAAGTTATAATTTTGTTTGAAAGAATTCTAAATAGTTCGATAAGTGGGTATAGCCTGAATTGCTTAGAAAAGTTATTCTATTTTATATGACACATGATTATAGTTTATAATTTCAAGGTCTAAGAGTTGCTAAGCTTTAAACTTTATAACTAATTATTACATTAATATTTGGTAGTCCTTTTATTGGGGTATGCATGTCATTATTGGTACTAATATATTTAGTTAAGTAAAGTGTTAAGGTGTTTATGAACATTTAATAGAAATTTCATAATTTCTTCATTTACTAGTTATAATTGATTTTTACTAGCTATAATTGATAAATTAGTGTAAATATTTAAAAAAAATGTGAAAAAAATTGTAAGTGTCAATAATGTCAGTATGAATATCTTAGAGTAGTAATATAATATTTTTTATTTTTAGGAATCGTTTTGGTATTTTATATTAGAAGTTCGGATTTTACTATTCCTAGTATATTCATAGCTATAATCATGTAATTTTTAAAAATATTAAAATTTCATGAAAAATTCTGAAAATTTTATATGTATAACTTATTATATTGTACTTACTGTAAAATTTTGGAGTCGAACAAATAATTTTTTATGTTACAATTATTCCTTGTCGAAGATCGGCTAGGATTCACCAGTGCCACCTCAAGACGGTGGAGTTGCTCCTTCTATGGTTGCCGAACGGCCTTCTCTTAATTTTAGACTCCTAACTTTCAAATTTGGTGATTTTATGATTTCGAATGTGGGTTTGGTGAGTTTTACAAGTTCTGGGCGGTATTTATAGCGAATTTCTAGAGTTTGTTAATTCAATAAAAATTACCAAATGTCAAATTTTTTTCATGCAAAAATTACCACGTAATCCTTATATTTTACACGTCCATTCTGGTATCTACAGTGATTTTTAACAAATGTTTGATAATTTTTCCTAAATTTGGACACCTAATTTGCATGCATGCATAATTATTTTAATTTTGTTCTTATGTAAAAAAATTTGCTATCTGTTTTCACGAAATTTCCTAATTTTTCCTGATTTTTGCAGGATTTTCATTGATATTTATGTCTCCATTTGGTATTTGTTTGGTTAATTTTCTACTTTTTAAGTAAATTGTTGTTTTTTGAGAATTTTCATTCAATTTTTCCAAAATTTAGAGTTCTATGTTTTCAAAATGATTATGATATTCCTAGGAGCTTGACAATCCTTGTCTCCCATTTTTGGTGTTTTATAGGAGAATTTAGAGATATTTAGGTTAATTTAAGGGTATTTTAGTCTTTTTACTACTTTAATTTTAGCTTTATTTGATAAATTCAGCTAAATTTTACACTATTCATTGATTTGACTATATCTAATTTATCTTAATTTACTTTTCATTTTACTATTACTTAATTATAATTTACTATTTACTATTAACCTTGATTATTTACTATTTACCTTTGTTATTATTTAGTCAAGGAATTTTGTTCATTTATTTTTATTTGAATTTAAATTCTTATATTACTTTTCTAATTTTTGATAATTTCTTTTGATTTTTAGAAGAATCATATTCTTAATATCGTTTTTCCCTTCCCTTATTTATTTAATTCTAACTATTATTTTACTTAGTTCATATAAACATTCTTATATTAGTTTAGGTTTAATTCTTGTATTCTATAAAAATCGGGGTATCACAATAGAAAAGTCCGACTTTCTATAATTATTCCCATAAGCACAATAATGAATCTTAAGCAACCAAGTGAGATTTTGGAAGCTTCTAATGCAACAGCTAGATGGTTAAGAGTGAGAGAAAAATTGTTGTTATGGATATGGCCTACAGGCCCCGACCATATCTCCAGAAATATATTAATCATCAATTTGTGTTCATAATATATAAATATTATATATATATATATATATTATTAAAACAAAACCACTCTCTTTGGTATCTTTAGTGTAAATATTTTAAGTAGAAATGTTTTTAATATAATGTTTTTAACATATGAGCATAAAATATTTTTCATATCTCTGAAATCATAAAAATTAAACAAGGTTTGAATATAATTAAATAAGGGTTGAATAGACATAGTTTTTTCCCTTTTTAGCATATGGGCGTAAAATATTTTTTATATCCTTAAAATCATGAAATTAAATAGGGTTTGAATATAATTAAATAAGGTTGAATAGTTTTTTCCATGTAGAATACTTTTCCTTGAAATCATGAAATTAAATAAGGTTTGAATAGAATTAAGTAGAGGTTGAATAGACATAGTCTTTTCCTTTTTTAGCATGTGGGTGTAAAATATTTTTGGTATATCAAAAATCATGAAATTAAATAGGGTTTGAATATAATTAAATAAGAGCTGAATTGACATAGTCTTTTTCTTTTTTAGCCTAAGCATGTCTCTTTATATATTGATCTAAACCTTTGATACCATATTTATGCATGACAGTTATCTAACATGGAGAAGTTACTTGTGGAAAAAACAATTGTAATTATGATTTATAATTAATTTCCTAATTTCTAGGACTAATTAAGGTTGTCCTCTTCCAACCCGTCAAAACAATATATTTATTTAATTTATATATATTGGCTTGTTTTATTTATACATGCATTGTGAATGTGTCATCTGCTTGTGTATTTTAAAGAGTAAATTTCATTACAAAGTTAAATATGACCAAGTAGTTAAGTTTATACTTTATACTATTTTATCAAATAAGATATTTTGGACTAAATTTTTTGGCCGTTTTTTGGATTAATTTTATTCTACTTTTTTCCATATTGCATTTATTGCTTGTCTCTTCAACAGATACTATTTACCTGTTAATAGTTATACTATAATTACATTGTTAATACCACATGTGTTTCATTTTACCACTTAAAGTAATATCAAATAATAGTAGTCTTTTTATTTGATGTGCTAATATATATATGTATGTATGTATATAACATCATAGAAAAAAGGGTAAACTGCTTATTGATCCCTTGTGTGTGTGCTTTTTTTTTTTTCCTGTTTCTTTTAGTGCACTTAATCTCCTTATATTTGAATATGAGCGCTCATGCCAAATCTTTTAGCAATATATTTATATATACATAATTTGACTCCCTACATGACTGTTTAAATATTTAACAAAACAATTAAATTAATATTTTTAACAATTATTCTCAATGATAAAATAGTTAAATACGATTTTAAAAGCATATATATTTTAAGATTTAACAGTCTAAATACTCAATTTCAATGATAAAAATCTAAGCATACATATAATAAATATGAATTGATGTAATTGTATACCTAAATAAAATTATAGAATAATTATCTTTATATTGTGTTGTTCGATTGATTCTATTTCCATTTTTTTGTACAAATATTTCATGATATACTTTTATTGATGAAAAAATCTTACACAAGTTTCATAAATTGAATTTATTTGTAAATAGATTAATATTTAAATGTCAATTAAATATATATGACCAAATGAAAAAAAAATAATTTATTCTATCCTTTTGGAAAGTATATTGAAGACCTATAAACATTTCACAGAAAAGTTAAAGTTTCTTTTATTAAATATAGAAAAAAAATATATAAAAGTATAATTATTAATTTTTTTTTGTCTGTATAAGAAGCACCATAATTTTAATAGATTTTCTTTTACATGCAATTTTAATGCTAACATAAGCAAGGTAAATCTATGGCCCCAACCCCCCAAGTTATGTATGTATATCAATGTAATATCTTTATCTATATTATGTTCATAATTTTGTAAGCAACTTTATTGTCACATTTAAATATATTAATGGTAAGTAGGTAACCCTATTGTATAGAGGATCTTATTGTAGTTTACTCTATTAGAGGGTCTGGATTGGTATAAAAGGTCATAGGTTGGGTATCATGTACCGAAAGAATAATAATAATATAATAATAATAATAAGTATGATATGAATAATTTCTTTTTCTATATGTGTTTTAGAAAAAGGTGCCAAACTACTTATAATAGAAAACCCAAATAAAATCCCACCTTACCTAAAACATGTTCCCTCTCTCTCTCTCTTACGTACTTTACTTTTAATTTTTTCCCCAATTTCAAACCTTGATGTCCTGTGGTTTTCGAACTAGAGTAGCACAAGAAAAAAATACATTCATGACTTTACTATTTCATTTTGTATTTTTTAAAAACTTTTTCATAGATCTACTCATGATGTAGGTTAAAAAATTTTAATAAAAGAAATTGGACAATCACTTTATTTCATACTCTCGAACTGATTATTACATGAATGATATTACTTTTCCTCTTGATGTAAAGAAATTAAATAAATTCTCCATATCGTTAAACTTATAATATTAAGAAGCTTTAGTAAAAGAACCTCTTGACAGTTTATCATATTATATGAAAATATATGTATTATTAAAAACTCAAAATTTTAAAAAGACAAGGCACGGTACATTCACTGACTTTATTTTATCGTTAACTATTTGTTTTGGTCTGTTGTATGAGAGAAAAAGCAAAGATGAATCCATATCTCTATTCATTTATATAATTTTTCCGGATTGGTATTGAATTTAGCATAAATTATGCGGATATTCTTAAAATCTTTTAAAATTGCATAATCCTAGTTTTTTGAAAACTCGACACCCGAACCATGAAATCTAAATTTATTATTTATGGTAAATTACATGGATACCCTTTACCTTTTGAGAAGTTAGTACCTGAACTCCTCAAAAGTAGGTTTTCGGTGGTCTAGGTGCTAATTTTTAAAAAATTGAGCATCTATGCAATTTTTGAAAGATTTGGAGGAGTATTGTAAGGACCTGCTATCACTCCTATAATAAAAACAGGTGATAATAGCTCTCCAACCATATATAATCTGCAGAATTATATATAAGGTTGTCCTAAAAGAAGTGTTTGAATTATTATTTTCTTGAACCCATAATATCTCAACTAATAAATTTGAAAACTATTGATTTTTTTTTTAAACTTATAATAAAAACACAACATCATATTTATCATATAGTACAAATAAAATGAGTTCTAGATATACATCTTGCTAGATTTAGATATTACAAACAAATGCTTCTTACAAGCCATATATAAAAGCTACAAAAGGTATTTCAACCTATATCATCTAATATAAACATCAACAGATTCCATACAGTCTATTACAAAATAGGAATTCCATCCTAGTCCATAGTCATATCTAATCCTCCAGGTCATCTAGGAAATTCTCAAAATCGGTACAATATCCCATATTTGCGTAAAACTCATTTTAATCGTCACCTGAAAGAGTTAAAATATGAGCCAAAGGGTCAATACATAGGTAACGAATATAAATACGAAGTGATCCATACATACTTAAACTAAATGCAAATGTAACAGTCATTAGATTATTAGTTAATCTTTAGTTAGTCAAACAACACTAAAGTATTCAAACTCCGAACAATAGGGATTTCTAGGGGAATATTACCGGCCTAATCCCACGGCCCAGCCCACTCTCCTCACTCAGCTCCTGTGCTCACAACTTAACCCTAATTCTACACTTCCTCTCTGTCCTTGCCTCTCGTGTTTTTCTTTCCTCCCCTGTGTAAGATCTAAACCCTAACTCTCCATGTATCTCACTGTTTTCTGTTTATTTACTCTCTTCTTGCTACGATTCTGTGTATGGATATTATAACTTGTTTGTTTATTGTGTTTACACAGAAAAGGGGTACTATGGCTGTTTTCGAGCAACAGCAAACTCCATGCAAGCATCCATATGAGCAATAGGGGGAATAAGTTCCCTTTTCCCTTACTTTGTATTTATATTCGTTTCTTTTCTGTGGATCTACAACTGTATTCTGTTATTTTTCCAACAGAACTGAACTTGTTACAACTACTCTTTGTTAGTTATGCTACTAACAGATTACAACAAGAGTATATCTACTTTTGTAACTATTCTATGAATCTACATGTATTATCAATGTTCTGCTGTACAAATGTAGTCTACGAGTTTCCGAGGACAGCTTCTGATCCTCGTGCTATTCTTTGTAACAAATGACTCCCCTTCTGAAAATACAACCTTGTCCGCAAGGTTGTAATCGGAATAAATCTGGGAAAATTGATGATAATCTTCCCACGTAGCATCCTCTAAGGCCAGACCCTTCCATGAAACCAAAATCTGTTTAACAGGCCGTCCATTCACCATCAAAACCCTAGAATTGATAATACCCAGTGGTTCTAGCAGAGGATGACTAGCAATAGCTTCTGCAGGTAGATCCAAAGATGGTGTAGATGATCCAAAATATTTTTTCAAAACAGAAACATGAAATACGTTATGTATTTTGGAACTAGGTGGAAGCTCAACCTTATAGGCACACTCCCCCACCTTCTGAAGCACCTTATAAGGCCCATAATATCGTTTAGACAACTTATGAAAGTTGTTGCCAAGGGAAACTTGCTTGTAAGGCCTGAGTTTCACCATCACCAAGTCTCCTGGTACAAACGTGACATTAGTCGATGTGTATCAGCAATAGCTTTAATTCTCTGTTGAGCCCCCTGCAAATTAGTCTTCAATGAAGACAGAATTTGATCTCTAGTCCTTAATTCCTGATCAACTGCATCCAATTTGGATGTACCACGAACATAAGAAGGAATAGAAGGTGGAGGTCGACCATATACTACTTCAAATGGTGTAGTTTTGGCCCCTTCATGAAATGAACAATTATAGGCAAATTCTGCCCATGGAAGGAACTTAACCCATGTGTGAGGTTGTTCCATCACAAAGCACCTCAAATACTGTTGAATAGTCCGATTAAGAACTTCTGTTTGTCCATCAGATTGTGGGTGATAAGCTGAACTCATACACAATTGAGTTCCACTCAAAGTGAAAATCTCCTTCCAAAATCGGCTCATAAAAATTGCATCTCGATTAGAAACAATAGTCCGAGGAATCCCATGTAATCTGATCACCATGTGTAAAAACAAAGCAGCAACTTTAGTAGCTGTGAAATGTGTATCTAATGCCCCCAAATGACAGTACTTAGAAAGTCTATCCACAACTACCAATATAACAGTATAACCTTGAGATTTAGGAAGGCATGTGATAAAATCCATGCTCACATCTTCCCAAATTCTCTCAGGTATAGGCAATGGAACTAGTAACCCAGCTGGTGATCGAGTAACATACTTCACCTGTTGGCAAGTTAAATAGTTCCATACATATTTCTCAATATCAGTCCGCATGCCTTCCCAAAAAAACTCAGCTGCAATTCTCTTAAATGTCTTGAGAGAACCAAAATGACCAACAATAGGGGTTGTATAAAATTCCTTCAAAATAAGAGGCACCAAACTCGAAGTGGGAACTAAAAACAATCGATCATGGAAAAACAAAAATCCATTCTTCCAACTCAAAGGATGTTTATGATACAACCCAATTGCTAAGTCAGAAGTAACACTCACAAATGCTGGAATTGTCTGATATTCCTGTTTAAGAATATCCATACTAGAGAAACAGGGTGCAGATAATCCAAAAATTTGCCCCTCCTCACCATGTTGTCTTGATAAAGCATCTGCCACAACATTATCTTTGCCAGCTTTATAAGTGATAGAGTAATCATATCCCAACAATTTGGATAAGTATTTTTGTTGGTCAAGAGTTTGAATAACCTGTGAAAGAATTTCTTTCAAACTTTTATGATCCGTGCGGATCATAAAATGAGTTCCCAACACATACTGTCTCCACTTTCTTACTGTTTCCACAATATCATACAATTCCCTTACATAAGCTAAAGCCTTCCGCAAATGGATGGGCAATTTCTTGCTAAAATATGAAACAGGCAATTCGTCCTGTAATAGGACAGCACCTATAGCTGTACCAGAAGCATCTGTCTCAATCACAAACTGTTTTGAAAAATCTGGTAATTTCAAAATTGGGGCTTGAACTAATGCCTGCTTCAATTGTTGAAAAGCTGTAAAAGCTTACTCTGACCACTTAAATTTATCTTTCTGCAATAGGTTAGTTAAGGGTCCTGCAATATGAGCATATCCCTTAATAAATCGTCTCTGATAAGCCCAAGAAGGCTCTTAATTGTTTCACAGATTGTGGAACTGGCCATTGTTGAACTCCTTGAACTTTAGCCGGATCAGGACTCACCCTTTGAGCAGACACAATGTATCCCAAATACTCAATGGAATCCTTGCCAAAAAGACACTTACTGCCTTTTAAATAAAACTCATGGTGTTGTAATGTCTTCAACACTAACTCAAGATGAGTCAAATGATCTGTCATGTGCTTACTGTAAACCAATATGTCATCAAAAAACACGATGACAAATTTACGAAGAAAAGGTTGAAAAATCCGGTTCATTATAGACTGAAAAGTAGCCGAGCATTTGACAACCCAAAGGGCATTACCAAAAATTCATAATGACCCTGATGTGTTCTAAAGGCAGTCTTCTCAATATCATCAGAATGCATCCTAATTTGGTGATAACCTGATCGCAAATCCAATTTGGAAAAACATGAAGCACCATACAACTCATCCAACAATTCATCTATTGTAGGAATGGGAAACTCATCTTTTACTGTTACTTGATTCAAAGCCCTATAGTCAATACAAAAACGCCAAGTCCCATCTTTTTTCTTAACCAAAAGCACTGGACTAGAAAAGGGGCTGTTACTATGCTGTATAATGCCCAAGTCCAACATTTCAGAAACTTGTTTCTCAATTTCATTTTTTTGAAAATGGGGATATCTATAAGGCTTAACATTAACAGTAGAGGCACCTTTTACTAATTGAATCCTGTGCTGAACATTCCTTAACGGAGGCAATGATGAAGGTGCTTCAAAAATTGATGCATAGCTATCCAATAGATGATCTAAATCTCTATTGTTGGTGGTAATGCAACATGAGTTAGAATTTACCTCCTGAGCCACCAAATGAAAATAAGAAACCACAGCATCTTGTTGAATCAACTTGCGAAGTTGATGATGTGAAATCTGCAACAATGAATGCTGATTATCACCCTTAAGCACCACCATTGAACCACTGGTCACAAACTGCATAGTGAGAGAACTATAATCAATTGTGACAGGTCCTAACTTCTGTAGCCACTGGACACCAAGCACGAAATCTGCTCCTTGTATAGGCAGAACATAAAATGTTTCCCGAAAGGATAAACCTTGAATATCCACCTCAATATTCTCACAATGACCTTCACACGACAATTTACTCCCATTCCCTATCATCACATTAAGCTGCCCTGATTGTACAAAATTATGAGTACTACCCGAATCCACTAAAACAGATATATCCTGTCCCCTCATTCGTTTTCGTGGGATGGTATGTCCTGACAAGGCATGATAAATAATCGTGCCTTCATCAAATTTCAAAACTTCTGAATGTTCTTCCTCCTCCAATTCATCCCCCTCATCATCTCCTTCATCCAACAACAGAAACTTGGCTTTACATTTGTGTTGATGAGAATATTTCTCATCACAATGAAAACAAAGTCCTTTATCACGTTTCTCTTGTATCTCAGCTTGAGTCATTTTCTGAATTGGTAATGGCTTAGGATGGGACTGTAATGGTTTAGAAAATTACAAAGTGGAATTGGTAGAATGGTTAGTGTTTGGGATTGTGTTTGTGGCTAAGGTATGCGAATAAGAATTTGTTTCTATAGGGTGGGAATGTGTATTAACAGATATTGTATTTGAGCTAGAATTGTATGGTTGTGAAAATGACTGTTTGGGTCGAAAAGAACTATCAAAAAATTTGGATTCATGTATTTTGGCAAGCCAAATAGCATGGTTTAAAGACGTAGGTTTAGCAATCTGAACTTCCTTATGAATATGACTCTTTAAGCCTGATACAAAGCAACTCAAAAGGAAAGATTCAGAAATACCAGTGACTTGATTTGATAAAGCCTTAAACTCTTTTTGATAGTCACTAACGGATTTCTTTTGAGTTAACTTGGATAAAGCACCTTGAAAGTCCTTGTATTTCGATGGACCAAAACGAGATTTGATAGAAATAAAAAATTGAGACCATGTACTTAACTGTTTGTTCTGTTCGAGCCACTGAACAGACTGTAGTGCTTCACCTTCCATTGCAAATGTAGCAATGTCTAATCGTTGTTCCTCAGGCACTTTATGGAAATTAAAAAATTTCTGTGCTTGATACATCCATCCCAATGGATCTTGACCAGAAAATTTCGGAATCTCCAATTTAATTCTTTTCAACAAGGAATCTGCCACGGAAAATGATGACTGTGAAGCATCTAAATTGTCCTGTTGAACTCCATTAGTATCAGTTTAATTCCTCAAATGAGCAATCTTCTCTCCAAATTGTTGGATAGAAGAATTAACAATGGCATTTAACTCTTGCAAATTCTGTTGCATCAACGAGTTGGATTTCATCGAATCTTGCATCTGCATTTGCATGGCTTTCATAGTGTCTGCTAATGAATATACCAAATTTTGTAGTTTTACGAATTCTTCCTGCGATCGAGTGGACATTGTGGATGAATACCACTTGAAAATCTCTGATCTGGCACGGCGAATTCACGAGAGCACCAAATATTACCGGCCTAATCCCACGGCCCAGCCCACTCTCCTCACTCAGTTCCTATACTCACAACTTAACCCTAATTCTACACTTCCTCTCTGTCTTTGCCTCTCGTGTTTTTCTTTCCTCCCCTGTGTAAGATCTAAACCCTAACTCTCCATGTATCTCACTGTTTTCTGATTATTTACTCTCTTCTTGCTACGATTCTGTGTATGGATATTATAACTTGTTTGTTTATTGTGTTTACACAGGAAAAGGGGTACTATGGCTGTTTTCGAGCAACAGCAAACTCCATGCAAGCATCCATATGAGCAATAGGGGGAATAAGTTCCCTTTTCCCTTACTTTGTATTTATATTCGTTTGTTTTCTGTGGATCTACAACTGTATTCTGTTATTTTTCCAACAGAACTGAACTTGTTACAACTACTCTTTGTTAGTTATGCTACTAACAGATTACAAAAAGAGTATATCTACTTTTGTAACTATTCTATGAATCTACATGTATTATCAATGTTCAGCTGTACAAATGTAGTCTACGAGTTTCCGAGGACAGCTTCTGATCCTCGTGCTATTCTTTGTAATAGGAAACTTGAGTAATGATCACAACGCTCAGGGGGTTGATATAAATAGCTCGGATACTCATTCTCCGAGATAATTTTATCCAAAACGAAAAAGTAATCTCATTTAGGGTTCTCAGCCGTTTCTCGACTTTACTTAACTCAATCCATAATATCACCTAATTCAAGTGTTCCCATTAACATTAAATTAAATCATATTACATTATTTCAAGAATAAGTAAGTGTTATATCGATACCGAATACCCTATCAATTACCCACCAAACCACTTATGAAAGTCATTTCAAAATGACAATGGTGGTTTAAGCGCCTAAAACTACTATACCCCTAATCTGAGCAGGGTACTGCTCTCAGAACCAGATTCAACGGTGTAACAGACACTCATACAAGCAATTATTAAATTTCCTTAATTTAAGTAATTTTAAAAAATGTCTATCCTAAACAAAGAATCAAACAAGTTACTGCATACCTGAAATAGCTCAGGAACTAATAGGGTTAGCTGAGCGAGAATCTATCATTGTATAAGAAAATATTAAATTTCTCACTTAGTTCAAGCACTAATCAACAAGTTTCAAACATAACTAATAAAAAAATTCAAATAAATTATTACAAAGTCATAACATAGCATTTAAACATCATATAATATCATACAATACTCAACAAATATTCAATTGATCATATATTAAGCTTTAGAAAATATTGGAGGAATTTTTTGAAAAATGGGAACTACAAGGGACACGCTGGCCTTCAACGCCAGCGGCGTTGAACTGATGCACTCTACCCTAAAACTCAACGCTTGCCATCGCTGGCAGCGTTTAGCAACACGCCGGTAGTGTTATAGTCTACGCCGGCAACTTTGAGCGGGTGTAAACTACAACTCTAATTTTCCAAAATTTCTGAGAGTTCCATGGGGGTGGTTCACGCTTGTGGATACCCCAAACATTGGTAGCTTTACCAAGTACGTCGTCAGTGTGGGATCCTATACCGGCGATTTATTACCAGCGTAGACCCCTGGAACAAAATTACATGATTTTCACGAATTCTCCTGTTTTCTTTGTAAAATTTACACATTCAAAAACCCTCCAAACTCATTTTAAATTTCCCAAAACTTGTTATATGTTCTTTACACCATTCAAAAAACACTATCTCCTCTTCAATCCATCAATCACTCAACTACAACATCAAACAAAATTTGCATTTCAACTCCACATGCCCATTACACTACTCAACCCCTTTGTCATCCTAATACAATCATCCCAACACTTCCAAATTCATATAAAACATATACTACAAATTCCTCTAGTAACATAACACTACTTAAATTACCATCAATGTATAAAAAAATCATCATATCACCTTTTAGCATATAAACCCTATTCTAACAAAAACATAACTTAAATACACATAAAATTAGAGGAACACACTTACCATATGGACTTTATGCTTTGGTTTAGGAGTCTTGTTGCAAGCCTTTGAGAGTTTAAGTTGTAGAAGATGAAGGGTTTAATTGTACATGGACATGGGAGAGCTTTTGAGAGAGTAGAAATGGGGTTTTGAAGTTTTTTGGTGGGTGTTATGTTGGTATGAAATTTTGGACGAATTTTACACTTTCAAAAGGTGATATTTATCCATTTGTTGACTTTAGTGGTTGCCCCCTTTAATTGGCTTGGATTTGGCTAATTAATGAAGCTTGCTTTTTAGTTAATTAAAGATGGTCTTGGGCTTTATTTGTAATTAAAATTTCTGCTAAAAGCTGGTTTAAATACATGCATAATTTAACTTGTTCTAATCATATTTCATACATTCTAATGCACTTAAAAATTTATTAACCCAATATTTAACTATTCTAAGATATTTAATTATTTTTAACACAACAACACAACTCATTTTTCATGCATCAACATAATTCACATTTATCACATTTCAAAATCATATATAATTTCAATAATACATTTATAAAATATAAATTAAGAAATTCATGGCTATTTCAAGTATCCATGCAACTTATTGTTGAATTTAAACTTTTGAAAGACGTTATTAATTGCAACTACTGTAAGAAGAATATACTAAAGCAAAATATGGTATAATTATTAAATTGATTTAGAAGGATAATAAATGGCAAGAATAATCCAATTTGATGATGAAAACACAAGTTGATTAGTTGAAATTATTTCAAATATTATAGGCCAGAGGCAGCACAAGTGAATGCAATAGGACAACTCCGAAGTCAGCTCTAAAACGAAATACAAACGCAAAATATTATAGGTGCTTTCTGGGACATGATGATCTAAAAGCAGCCATTTATACAATTAATTAAAACATACTTATCAAATCATCGGCACCACAATCCTTAATCTTGCGATATTTTATTAACTTTAAAACAGGTGCATTTGAACTGGACACCTTAATCTCATCCAGTTAAGCCACAGATATGCATCAACTTTATCATTCTTATAATATTTCATAACAAGAACTCTGAAAATATAAAGTTTTTTATTAATATTATCAAGAAAATAATATTTATAGTAACTTACTTTCGATAGCTCACTTCATATAATATATATAGAGAGAGTTTAATAAACCCAATCACATTGTTTGACATTCTCTTCGCGACTCGATTGATGTCGTTTTCTAAATCCGTAAAAAGGAGTAAAACTACAACATATATGCGTGGTTGCCATGTATTTGTGCATTGAATTTATCCATTAAGCACCTGCTTTTATACGTAAAAAGAAGCGGAAGAAAAGAAAAGTAAACAATACATATAAAGCTAAAATCTTATATGGTTAAGGTATATGGTTAAGTAAACGAACATATGAACTATGATAGAAGTTGAACTCTCAATACAAAAATTTCATTACTACTTAAAAGAATGCAATATCTATTTACAATTTTGAGCTACTCTTGTCTTGGATATTCCCTTTTCTTCGATGAACACACCGATTTCGAAATTTAAAAAGTAACTAATTAATACATACATAAGGGGGAAAAATTAAGTACTAGTGCTTTGAGCCATGATAATCTATCATTGTAAGTTACTTTCGTCATCATCAGTTATATCTCCAAAAAAAGGATCCTTCAATAAATCAGACGCAGATGGCCTTTTTGTAAATCTTTGCAATGCTATCACATTTCATGCCAGGTAATTCATGTGTTACCATTTCTAGGAGGCACATCCCGAACGAGTATATATCTACAAGCTCTGTATAGCTCTCCTCATATAACTCTGGTGCCATAAACTCAGGTGTCCCAATGATGGAATGTGCTGCATGGCTCTTCCCGACTAGATTGCCAATCCTATGTCACCAATCTTGACCTAAAAACAAAATAGACTTAATTGTTCAGTTTCACAAGAAATTAACTCTAAAAAATTATGGAAACCAAAATCAAGTAAAATTTATTGGTAGTTACATATCATTTATCAAAATATCATAAAGAGATAGTATTACTACTTTACTAGTGTTTAGCAAAAGCGACATATAATAATAATTAATTGACACCAATCAATTTTCTTGGGATGAATATAATTGGAAATTTTCTTTGAAATAACATACCATATTGTATACCGGATTTATAAGGGAACGAATATTTACATTCATATATATAAATTTATTTTCTTACCCTGCAACCAAAAGTGCTTAAAGTTGAAGATGATCAAAGAGAACAAGAAAATAAAATAGCTATTTGGCCAACATTGCCGTTGATGAAGACATTGCTGCAATTGAGATCTCTGCGGATGATGCATGGTTCATGTGTTTGTAAACACTCCAAGCCCTTCAGTATCTGTCTCGACCATTTCTTTAGTGCTCTGATAGAAACATGCTTATGTTTCTTCCTTTACTCCCTCAGATTCCCCGAAGTACACACTTCGGTGATGAAATTCAATGCGTTGTTCTTGTCATCGCTCCAAATCCATACAGAGATATAATGTTGTCGTTCTTCAAATCCTTAAGGAGTCGAACCTCAGAGTAGAGCCTGTCGATCATAGCAGGATTATTACTGAAATTCCTCAATTTCACTTGATTCAAGGCCACCTCTGTCCCTTCTTCTTGATCGAATGCGCGGTATACTTTTTTTACCGCGCCCGAGCCAAGTAGCTCGGAGTACTGCCCAAAGCGGCCAGTCGGATCAACCTCAACAAAGGGTTCGGAGTCCTTGTCAGCAGGGTCCGGAATTGCACTTGGCATGTTGATGACTATTGACTGGAATTATTAAAAAAAAAAGACTAATCAATTATATTATTTAAATTTCAATACAAACCATCCATTAGACGAAAAATCTAAGTTGCTACAGCAACCAACCGCCGAGAGGGACTTGGCCTTCATATTCAGAATAAAGTTTATTTTTTGTATTAAAAAATGTGTTAGGTTTATATTTATAACAAAATAAGTCTGTCCTACTTCCACCATATAATATCCTATTTAATTACTAATATGTACTGCAAGATTGTTACGAATCGTGGAAATTTTTTGGAATAGGTCAAGGCATTTTATGGACAAAATTTACTAGAAAAATAACTTTTTTTTTCAAAAAACGAAAAAAAAAAAGAAAATCAATTCAAGAAAAAGCATTGAAGAAGAAAATTAATGTTAACACAAATGACTATGCTTTCTAGTAGCGACAACTTATTCATGTACGAAGCCATGAAACATATATATATACACACACATATATAAAAGACACAAATAAGAATAAGGTATATAAAATTCATAAAACCCAAAAATACATGCAATATAACAAAACTAGATCAATACTAGAATATTATTCAAAAGCAAAATGATGAAATAAAGATAAAATACCTGTTTAGTGTTTCTTGAAGAAGAACTTCTGAACTCTGACCAACACGCTTATATTACGAAAACTTCTACACAATTTCCAAAGAGGGAGTATGGAAAAACATGGATGGAAAAAGTGAATGTTCCAACAAGTCTGTATTATAGTTACATAGGGTTAGGTGGATTTGATTGAGTTCTACAGTAGTTATGATTATTATAATATAATACAATCACGCTAACATTTAGTGGATTTCCTTAAAATAATCAACAATTTTAGATGTGGTATTAGTATGGTGGGGGGGGGGGGGGGGGGGGGGGGGGGGGGGGCGGCGCGGGGGGTGTTGGGGGTTTGATAGAGAAAAGAGAGAGAGAGAGAGAGAGAGAGAGAGAGAGAGAGAGAGAGAGAGAAATGATACTTGCAGATATTATTGGGTTTTTCTGAACAGGAGTTATGTTTTAAAATATAAGTAATGATATATATGTATTTTTGGTAGAAAAGTTTGGATCTCTCCATTTTAATTTTCTTGGATTTATCTATGTAGATATTATCATATATAATAAATGATTGATATTGTAAAATATTATAAAATATCATAAAATATTTTAAAAATTGAGATAACCTTATCTATTAGTTTTGGTATTAAAAGTAATTAAATTTCTGATTTGCAGTCTGACATATTTTGTGGAACTTTATATTTCTTTCATGTTTAACTAGAAAAATCCAACTTACTATAATTATATCGTAAGCACAATACGGAATCTTAAGCAGCCAAGTGGGATTTTGGAAGCATCTTAGGTAATTGCTAGATGGTTAAGAGTGAGAGAAAAATAGTTGTTTTAATCATCAACTTTAGCTCTGTTGTTTTGAGGAAAGTTGAGTAGAGGCAAAACGAGAAAAATATTTTTATGGTTGAGTAGAGGCAAAACGAAAAAAATAATGATATTTTAATAAATAATTACAACTGAAATGAAAGTAATCCTAATTTTAGATTTTATTGTTTTGAGGAAAAATATTTGTTAATAAAAAGTGTTTTTCCTTGAAAAGTTTATAAAAAAATACATATATTATGAGGATAAATTGCACTGATCTTCTTGAAAACTTTAGAAATTACATAGACCCCTAGGTTTTTAAAAAGTCAGCATTTATACCTTCTAAAACCAAGGAAATTGCATGGATCTCCCTTGAAAAACTTTGAAAATTACACGAATCTTCCAATTTTTTTTTTTAAAAAGTCAACACTTACACCACTAAAAAATGACATGATGATAAATATAAGTTTTGCTTAGTTGGTGTTAACATGTCGTTATATATATAACATGTTTAATAAAAAATATTTAAAATTTTTTATTATAGTTTTACATAATTAATTTTTTTAGAAAAAGAAAAAAAGAGTTAATTATCATTTTTCTTTTTACTAGATTTACATTTTAGCATGAAACAAAAATAGTACAAAAGTTTTATATTATGTTAAAACACATCTCATGATACTGTTTTTTACTAATAAAAGTTTTTTTTTATTAGATTGCATTTTAGATGCCAAGTTCGAAGGGCAAAAAATAAAAAAGACATTATTTCTTTAATATTCAAATTGTAAATATTTTTGAAACAATTATTAATTAAACATATTATATGTGATGATACAGTAAAATCAAATAAACAAGATTTCCATATTATCATCATGTCATTTTTTAAGGTTGTAAGTGTTGATTTAAAAAAAAAATTAGGATTCATGTAATTTTCAAAGGTTTTAGGGAAGTTTGTGCAATTTATATGTTTTTAGGGGTGTAAGTGCTAACTTTTTAAAAACTTGAGGGTCTATGCAATTTCTAAAGTTTCCAAGAGATTCACACAATTTACTCATATTATAATGACAAATAAATAACCTTAAAGGAAAAATATTTAAAAATTAATAATAAATATCTTTGGATAGTAAATAATTGAAAAATGACTTACACTTTTATAACCCATAAGTTGTTTTTCCAAAATTAAGCTATGAATGAGTCTAGATTTTCCAAAACAATGGAAAATATTTTCCATTAATTGTCCCTTTTTTTCTTAACAAGCATGGAAAAATGAAAAGACTTTTTTATTAAAACAAATAGGGCCTTAGACAACTTAAACCCATTTGTTGAATAGACGAGTTTATAAG
The DNA here is from genome assembly GCA_024138025.1 of Combretum micranthum. NCBI lineage: Eukaryota > Viridiplantae > Streptophyta > Magnoliopsida > Myrtales > Combretaceae > Combretum > Combretum micranthum. Next base: position 741,799 of record JAMXBD010000429.1, on the reverse strand, counting down.
TGATTAAATATATCTCTGAAAGAAATGAGTTTAAAAGAAATTAAGTAAACTCGTCTCTTCAAGAGAGGAGTTCAATGCATTATATTGAATTCATCATTTGAAGAGACGAGCTTTTGCAAACTTCACAAAAAACAATAGAAAATAGTTCACAACACGTCTACAGTCCATGAAGGGGATAATTTACTTAAATAGTAATTCTTACAAGGTTAAAATAATTCACATCCTCGTTCGTTGGCTTGAAGAAGATTTAATTATTTTATAGATAATGAAACCTTATACTAATATTTAGTAAATATATGAAAATAAAATAGTTTTTCATATTACATAAAACTGTGGATATATTCAAAATTTAAGATTGAAAGAAAGAATTTATAGGTTGCATGAAAACACTTACAATTTCCATAATGCACTCTATACCTTATAGTTTTATGAGGTATGAGGTATAAGGTGGGTACTAGATAAATATCAATATTTGTTTATGAATTTCTATCAATTTTTTTCCTTAAATCTTTTCTCATATATAATTGATATCTTCTTTTTGCCAAGAGTATTGGTTTTTAAGATAGTTAAATCAATAAGGCATAAGAATTACTATCTCTAGAAACTTTTATAATTGGGCACATACTTATACTAGAACTCATGGGATGGGTAAGATTTTAATCTGGCCCGACACATGGAGATGTCCATATACTAAGCACTAGATCCATCTAATATACATGGGCTTATTACTTTTAATATAGTATTAAAGGAACTGATATAATAAACGACATGTCATCTTAATAAAATGGTATTACATTAACTTGGAAAAAAATGCAATTATAATAAAAGAGGAAAAGAAAGAAAAACAACACACACACAAATATATATAATAGTTCTGATAAAAATATTTTGTTAAACTAGATGATATTTCAACAAATATAAATTGTAAGTTACGTTAACTTCATCTTCATCATGACATTTTTGCTATTCACATATATCTTAAATAAAATATTTTTATTAAAGTAATGTAGAGTGATATTTCTGTAATTAGACTTGGAGCCTAACTTAATGTCATGAACTGGTCTTCTAGGCTAGTGTTAAGGTCTAGAAGATGGGTCAAATAAGTAATGTCGTAAGAAAATTTAGCTCGATAAGTTTGGAATAGGAATCACTATGCTGATTTATTCTACTATCGACCTTAGTTGGTTTTCTCGTGTATGAAAAATAGACCTCAAAAGTATCTTTATGGGTTAGTTCGGGCTTTGTTTAACTAAAATAGGACTTATATAGACTAAGCATTCAACCCTTTTGTGTTAAAAATGGGATAATGAGCTTCTTTTATACTATAGAAACTCACAGGCTCTTTCCAAGCCTAGCTAATTACAAGAGAAAAGAAGCCTCCAATTTCAATCATTGGATCTGTGGGAATGATCCAACGACTAACATCAACTTTCAACATCTATAAACAGAAGACTTCTCTTCTTATTTGCACATATTCTATATATTGTTAAGTTTGAGAGTAATACGAAAATTCTATTGAAATTTCTCCAAGAAAGATTAAATCATCTATTCTTTGGAAAACGAGCCAAGAATGTTTGAGTCTACTTAATAAAATCTTCTGTCATACTTGTGCATTTAAGAAATTGGATTTACATATTCTTCCTTCTATGCTTCTCTGTACGATATCTTCACACATGTCATCATCTTAAGACTCCTCTTGGAATGATTAGCACATCTATTATACGTGATTAACTAATTGTAGTAACTCCATCATACAAATAATCAATTAGAATACAAGATACATCATAATTAGTTAAAAAGAAAAAAAGTAAAGCTAACTAGAGTTAACACAAGTATTACTATCACCAATCTTCAAAATTTCAATCAGATACCAAAAATAGCATTCTTAATGTTCAAAGGAATTAATTGAAATATTAATTATAATTTAAATAACAAATACGATATTATGTTTTTTATAAATAATTTATGAGCCAATGTGACACAGCGTAAAGCGTTCAAAGATCAAAATTTGCAATAATAATGCAAACTTTAAGAGAGAATTTCTCAATAAGGAACTTCAAATATCAAAAGTTAATAATTTGAACAAAGGGTTACAATGCCATTTATAAGGCTTGAATACGACCTTTAAGTTCCCTAAAATAAATGAAATGAAAACGTAAAATAAATAAAATAGAAACGTCAAAATAAATGAAACAGAAACGGTAAAATAAATACGACCTTTAAGTCCCCTAAAATAAATAAAACGAAAACTGTAAAATAAATTAAATTGGCAAGCCGATCCATCTCCTACAGCTTGGTCTTTCCGTTGCTTCTTCGACAGCTCACTTGTTCGCGATCCCGTCTACATCAGTCTCCTCCACTTGAACAAGACTCGTCCTCGAGTCATTGGATAGGTCGGATAGAGAGCATCTCCAGAATCATGAAACTTTGATAAATCTGCCACATTGAATGTTTTGGAAATACCCCAGCTGTCGGGCAAATCCACTATGTATGCATTATCATTTATGCGTTGCAGCACTGTATAAGGACCATACTTCTTTGGTTTAAGCTTGCTGTAGGTTCCTATAGGAAATCTCTCCTTGCGTAAGAAAACCATAACCTGATCACCCTCTTGAAATATTTCATGCCTTCGATGTTTATCAGCAGCTTGCTTATAGCGTTGATTGGCTTTCTTCCAACCTTTGCTTTACCTCTTTCTGAACATCTACCACTTGCTCTGCCATATGCTTTGCTGGAATATTTATACTCTCTCCTTTGGGCAATTTAAGTAAATCAAGAGTGTGTTGTGGTACCTTAGTGTAGACAATTGAAAAAGGAGATCTTCCTGTAGCACTATGAACAGCACTATTATAGGCAAACTCAGCCTGGGAAGGATGATGTCCCATTGCTTCGGTTTATCACCACAAAGACTGCGAACCATATTTCCCAAAGTTCGATTGACCGCTTCCGTCTGACCATCAGTTTGTGGATGAGCTGTGCTGCTAAATTGTAAAGATGAATCAAATAGCTTCCACAATGTTCTCCAAAAATGACTCAGAAATTTGCTATCCCGATCTGAAGTGATGGTCTTGGGAACTCCATGTAAACGAACGATTTCCTTAAAGAACAATCTAGCCACACCAACCGCATCAGTAGTTTTTCTACAAGGAATGAAGTGTGACATTTTAGAAAACCGGTCAACAATTACAAAAACAGAATCGAATCCTCTCTGTGTACGTGGCAATCCCAGCACAAAATCCATGGACAAATCTTCCCAAATGTGTTCAGGCACTGGTAAAGGCATGTATAAACCAGTATTTTTAGAATACCCCTTTGATCTCTGACAAACATAACACTTCTCTACAAATCTGCTCACATCTCGTCTGAGTTGTGGCCAATAAAATCTCTCCCTCACTTGCTAGAGTTTTATCACGCCCTAAATGACCAGACAATCCACCCCCATGAAGATCACTAATCACCTTCTCTCTCAATGAAGTTCTTGGCAGACATAATTGATTCTCATGCATCAAATAACCATCAGATAAATAAAAACCAGAAACAAAATGATTATTTGATACCTGGTGCCATATGTCAGAAAAATCCTCATCTTGGGCATATGCATCTTTAAGCTGCTCAAACCCCAAAATATCCTGACTCAAAGTCATCAACAAAGAAGCTCGCCTGCTTAAAGCATCTGCAACTTTATTCTGAGCTCCAGATTTGTGTCTTAATCTGAATGGAAACTTTTGTAGAAATTGACACCATCTCGCATGCATGTCAGTACTTATTCTCTTTTGACTATTCAGATATTTTAGAGCCTCATGATCTGAAAATAACACAAATTCCTTTCCAATCAAGTAATGCTCCCAGATTTTAAGAGCACGCACTACAGAATAAAACTCTTTGTCATAAGTGCTCCATTTTCGTCTGGCATCACTAAGTTTCTCACTAAAAAATGCAATTGGCCTCTTCGCTTGAGATAGAACCGCTCCTATGCCCACTCCACTGGCATCACAATCCACTTCAAACAACTTCTCAAAGTCTGGGAGAGCAAGTACTGGTGTTGTACTCAATTTTTCTTTTAAGATTGCAAAACTAGAAGCTGCTTCTTTCCACAAGAACTTCCCTTTCTTCAGACACTCTGTCATAGGTGCAGCAATAGTGCTAAAATTCCTAATAAACCTGCGATAGAAAGCTGCTAAGCCATGAAAGCTTCGCAACTCGGAGACATTTTTAGGAGTAGGCCACTCTCTAATTGCCTGCACCTTTGTTTCATCAACCCGGACACCATCAGCCGAAACAACATAACCCAGAAAAAGCAACTTGTTTGTCATGAAACTACACTTCTTAAGATTAATATATAATTTATTCTCGTGCAGGGCTGTCAGTACACTCTTCAAATGCAACAAGTGTTCATCCTCACATTTGCTATAGATCAAAATATCATCAAAATACACCACTACAAATTTACCCATAAAAGGTTTTAATACCTGGTGCATTAGCCGCATGAATGTGCTAGGAGCATTGGATAACCCGAATGGCATGACTAACCACTCATATAAACCCTCCTTGTCTTAAAGGCGGTTTCCATTCGTCACCAGGCCGGATTCTAATTTGATGGTATCCATTCTTCAGATCTATTTTGGAAAACCATTTAGCCCCATGTAGCCTATCAAGCATGTCATCCAATCGTGGTATTGGAAATTTGTATCCCACAGTGATCCTGTTTATAGCCCTGCTATACACACATTCTCCAACTCCCATCTTTCTTGGGTGTAATAAAGCAGGCACTGCACATGGGCTCAAACTCTCTTGGATCAAACCCTTTTTCAATAACTCCTCAACCTTCTCTTTGAGAATCTCACTCTCTTTCGGGTTCATCCTGTAATGTGGAAGATTAGGAAGGCTGGCTCCAGGAATAAGGTCTATTTGGTGCTGAATGTCCCTCAATGGTGGCAACCCAGCTGGTATGTCATCTGGCATCAATTCCTTAAATTCCTGTAGCAAAGGGCGAACTAATTCAGGCTGCTCCTCCACTTGCAACTCAACATCATTCATCAGAACCTGTTTCACAATTAACGCATGCACTTGCCTAGTTTCTTTCATCTCAGCCCCAAAATCCTTCACCACAGACAAAAACATACCCTTATCTGGTAAAGGAGTCTTGTCTTTCAGTGGTAGCAAAGTATATTTCACCCCTTCCCTTTCTAATTTATACACATTACTCTTTCCTGAATGTTGTGCATCAACATCATATTGCCAAGGCCTACCAAACAGGAGGTGGCACACATCCATGTCAACTATATCACAATACACAACATCATTATACTTACCTATGGAGAATGGAACCTTGCAGCGTTCCGTCACTTCAATTTTTTTCCAGCGGCTGACTTAATCCACCCCAAAGTATAAGGATTTGGATGTTTCTCTACAGGCAATCTCAATTTTTGAACTGTCTTCTTTCCTATTATATTTTCACAACTACCGCTATCAACAATCACACCAAACACCTTACCATCGATAGTACATCTAGTTCTGAACAATTGGTGGCGCTGGGTATGATCTTCAGACTTTGGTGTCAGCATCAACCTTCGAACAACATACACTCCCTCTTCTTCTTCATCATATTCCTCCTCCTCATCTCCATCGGCTTCACAACAGATGCCTTCATCACCTTCTTCTTTTTCTACAATATTAACGGTCTTCCTCTTAGGACATTCATTCGATCTATGCCCGGTTGACCACAACGAAAGCACTTCCCACCATGGGTCTCGCATAAGGATTATCCATCTTCTTGCCCTCTTTATCCTGTCCCTCATTCATAGGACGTTTTCCTGCAACTTTATCCTCTGGGATTTGTTCTTTACATTGAATCCACGATTCATTTGGTCCTCTACCTCTTTGCTCTTCTCCTTTGACCAGGTAGTAGATCTATATCCCCCATAATTTCTATTTCCACGCTCTTGCTGCATCAATTCAGCCCTCAATGCCAGATTCTTCGCTCACTCAAGGTGCGAATTACCTGGACCCCAATTCTATCCCGCAAGGTTGGTTTCAATCCTTCCAAATACCGAGCCACCTGCTGACCTTCAGATTCTATAAGATTATTTCTTTCTGCTAACCTCATAAATTCAGCAGTAAACTCATGGACAGATTTATTTCCTTGTTGACACCTCTGATACTGTTGAAACAAAATTGCTCATAATCAGGCGGTAGGAATTCTGATTTCATTAAATACTTCATCCGATACCAAGTGCGAACCGGACCCTTTCCTTCTCGTTCTCGCCTATATTGAATCCGCTCCACCATGCAGAAGCCATTCCCTTTAATCGACATGCCACTAACTTGACTTTTCTTTCGGGAGGAGTCTCCGCATAATCAAAGAACCGATCCACATCAGCAACCCAATCTAAAAACTCTTCAATTCGAAGATTTCCATTAAAATATGGGATGTCAACTTTCAATCGAAAGTCTCTATCATCTCAATCATCATAACCATCTCTTCTATACCCGCCATATCGCTGATTTCGAAAATTTTCAGTATCTCTATCATCATAACCATTCCGTCTTCGACCACCGTATGGTGGATTGCGAGCAAACCGAGGTGGTTCCATATCGCTCTCTTCAAAATTTTCATCATAGATAAGTTGTCTACGGGCAGGATTTAGTCTATCAATAGGTTCCCCACGAGCTACATCGTCCCCTGGTCTTCTATTGTCATCCCGTCTCCTGTTTGCATCAATTTCCAAAGCAACCAGATGATCTACAATCTCATCAAGACGTTCCTCGAAACGCTGGAATCTGTAATCCATCCGTTGCTCCAGACATTGCTCCAATTGTTGCAACGCCTCGTCCTCCTGAGAGGCTCCACCCTCATGAACACCGTCACGGAGAGCACCGCTATCACTGTAGGTAGCCATCCTCGCTCTGATACCACCTGACGCAGCGTAAAGCATTCAAAGATCAAAATTTGCAATAACAATGCAAACTTTAAGAGAGAATTTCTCAATAAGGAACTTCAAATATCAAAAGTTAATAATAATTTGTACAAAGGGTTACAATGCCATTTATAAGGCTTGAATACGATCTTTAAGTTCCCTAAAATAAATGAAACGAAAACGGTAAAATAAATACGACCTTTAAGTTCCCTAAAATAAATGAAACGAAAACGGTAAAATAAATTAAATTGGCAAGCCGGTCCATCTCCTACAGCTTGGTCTTCCTCCGTTGCTTCTTCGACAACTCACTTGTTCGCGATCCCGTCTACATAAGAATGTTAATTTATAAAGCCCATTTTTTAAGGTTCAATTTTCATGCTACTACAAACAAAAATCATTTTGTTTAAGCCTCCCTTCCTTCTCAGTCATTCCGTCTTCTCTGTCATTACCACATTACTTTTAGGATCCTAAATCATTTCAAGAATGAAATTCCTAACCATGCAATGATATACTTAAACTGCTTCAATATAATAGTCACGACTCAAATATAGAAATATAATCAGGAAACAGGAAACCGAGTAAGATAAAAACAAAAGAAAAAGAAGCAATTTTCAATTCATCCCGATTTGTTTTGTGGTCTGGAAAAAAATGTTGGATTTTGAGTCGTACTAGTATGGCATTGGAATGGTATTTGGTACAAATATTTCTAGGAAAATGATGTTGAAGTTCCTTACAAATTAGCTGAGTGCAATTACTAATCAGTGCACCACATGGGCGACCAATTTGAATTTTCAGGATCGAGATGCTCACTCGTCGTAATATTGGTGTTTCACTTTAAAGATACCTTTTTTTATGGAAAATACTACTGTTCATCTTTTTAAAAAATTATAAACTCCAAGATAGACATTGACAATGGCCTAAAATAGTCCAAACCCACCAAATCACTAGTCCAATCAATGGTGACCCATAACTTGCCCGGACTAAGGCAAACCAAGCTAATTCTGAGCCATCTGCCAGTTTACAAGTCGATTTATGGCTCATTGAACTAGTCAATAATTTTTTAAAATAAAATAATTTTATTTAAAAATAGTTTAAAATAATTACATTAATTTTTCTTTTAAAAGATAAAATAAGAAATAGCAAAGTAAAATATACATTTATATAATAAATTTAAAAAAACTTAGATAAATTTTTAACTAAAAATAAAATTTGGCTTAAGGATAATATTCTTTAGCCCATTTGTTAGAAAAATTGCTAAAAATATGGATTTATTTATACATAAGCACATCTAAATCTATATGTAAAGTTAGCAATGTGGAACTTGAACACACTTAAAGACACAAACAAAGACAAAAATGGTCTTATTTTGCTATGAAGTAAAAAACTCCTTTGGTTGGAAGTCTATATAAAGAAAGTCACATATCATTTTTAACCATATTAATTACTTGTATTGTTGACAACAACAACCCATTTATTGTTGTGAATAGTAATAAATTTTCACTATTCACATTGAAATAATTTAAAGTTTTATCTATTTACATTTTTTTCCTTGGTTTTTCTTCATTTTTTTAATGAGTTGACTTGACCTAACTCGTAGGGTCCACAAGTTTATGGGTTAACCCGTCAATTAGGGGTACATGCAGATTTGTTTGGTCTGATTTTTCATTAAAACCAAACCAAACCAAACCAAACCAAACCATTATTTATGATTTGTTTTTTTTTCCTTCATAAATCAAACCATTAAATAACAATTTGATTTGAATTATAAATTAAATAAAAAATTTAATGGAAAATCTTAGTTCTAATATTTTACATTTGTGTAGATATTCAAATATTGAAATATTGAAATCATACTACAAAGTTCACATGGTAAATCTCAACAAAATTCTTCATAAATTCACCACATTTATAATTCATAATCCCTCATAAAATGATTTAGTCACTAACACGGTACACTTACTAACTAATACATGGTAAAATATAATCTATAATAAAAAATCATCTACCAATTAAGCCATTTATGAATAAAAATGATTTACTAACAATATATACAATGAAAAATTACTACATAATAAGATAAATAACTAAATAACAAAATCCTTACTCCACGGAGTTACTAACGAAGGGATATATCTTGGACAAAAAAATATTAAAAAAGGAACAAATTATTATTAATCATATTCATTATATAATAAATATCATAATAAAATCATAAGAACATATATGACCTTTAATCAATCATCAAAACAAAATTTATAATTACAAGTAAAATATTTTTATGTTTATCTAAAATAGATTGGTTTGGTTTTACGGATTGGTTCGGTTTATTCCTTCAAACCAACCATGAATTTGTAGATTTGTTTAGATTGAGAATTTCCCAAACCAAAATATTTAAAAAGACCATATTCTTTGTTTGGTTTAGTTAAGTTACGAATTAGTTCGATTAGATCGATTTTTTTCCCCAACCCTACCATTAATGACCCATCTACCCGTCAAGTCATGATCCATATAGTCAGGCTGCTGATGGGTTGACCTTTTGATGGTAGTTTAGGCCGGATCATGGGTCAAAACTAGCTTGTATCAATGTCTACTTCAAAATATTCAACTCCTTTGATAGATTGATAAAAGACTTGATTTTGATGACTTGCCTCCATTCAACTAGCACTACTACTAGGTCTTTGACACTTTGGTAACTTAATTGAATCGGATATTGACCCCTTCAAATAAAGTATCACAAAACATAATTACTTCATTTTCATGACCACTTTGTTCAAAGAGGTGGTAATTGTATTCAAACGAACTGGGGATTTACAGTTTTCCCAAAAGGCTTTTGTTTGATAACTTAATTGAATCGGATATTGACCCCTTCAAATAAAGTATCACAAAACATAATTACTTCATTTTCATGACCACTTTGTTCAAAGAGGTGGTAATTGTATTCAAACGAACTGGGGATTTACAGTTTTCCCAAAAGGCTTTTGTTTGACATCGACAAAGCCAAATGTTGATCCATTCCATCAGAGTCGTCCAAAAGCTTCCCCCGATTCTACTTAGAATAGACTCAATTAATGATACATTTAACTTTGCTCAATTCTTACTCGATCGACAACAATCAAATTCATCCCAATCTTTTCCTCCAGTTGTTAATGCAACCAACTCATGCTTAAGCATCTAAGATTAAGTTGTTGAAATTACTCCAAGATGTTCAAAAGAACCCGACAATATATGGAAACTTCTATTTTTTATTTTAAAAAAAATTAAAAAACACACATGAGTAAGATAAACAACAAATTAGCATTGATTTGGATGCATTTCCAATTTAACCACTCTTATAGTCTTTACCATATAGAAATCCAACAATTATGATTAAAATATCAGCCTGAACGGGTATTTTGTTTTCCAAGACAATTTATATTTAACAAGTAATACCCGCTTTATATTTCTAGCGGTTATAAATACAAAATTTAATTTTTATCTTTCAATTTCTTTTTTGTTTCTTTAAAAAAAAAAAAGAAAAAACTTCAAAGAGATGACTATACTTTTTCCTCTAATAAATGAGTAAAAAATTAAGCCTAATTCCCCACAAACTCAATGTCTTTAACATCTCAAAAATTTTCTTCTTTCATTTATCATTTTGTGTCATGCTCCATTTTAACTATTATCAAGTGACTATAATATATATATATATATATATATAATTTAAGTGTCTTTTATTATATAGTAATATGTTAGCAAGGTTACTTCTATTTCCAAGCTTACTAACAGGACAACCCCTTAATCTACTATACAAACCCTTATGTGCATGCCCTTTGCCTTCTTTTGCCATTCTAGATAACCCGTAACCCTAATTTGCCTATCACCATCTTCGTGCAATCAATATTCAATCTTTGTTCTTTTTTATTACAATATCACTAATCCTATTGTTATTTTTATGTGTATTTATGAGGTATGGATGATTTAGTTGCCTTATTTGAGCCAAACAAAAGTTCTTAATAGGCAATACCAACTTTTTGGGTTGTAAGCTTCCATTTTTTTTTTTTTTTTGTTACTTTCCAATTTATACCCTTGTGATGATACAACTTTTGAGGGGGATATGTTATTTTTTTTGCTCATATCTACTATGTTAGTTACATCCACTAGTGATACACTACATGTGTATTTTGCAAAATCTTATATGTCATACAAAATGCAATCGAATTACCAAGTTGGCACTTTCATTACTCTTTTACTTGCTATGCCTCCTTCCCTTCTTTGAAAACAACCTTGTCCTCAAGTTTAAATAATCATATATAGCCTAAAATTGACCCAATCTCCCTAGGAATCATCTTCAATCGTAAGGCTTTTCCATTGTAATAGCACTTCTTTAGTAGGAATACCATGCTTCAATATAGTACGAGTCCCCAGAATGCCCAATGGCTCTAGTAAAGGATGTCCCTAAATAGCCTTTGTAGATGGATCCAAAGAATCATTTAATTTGAAGCAGAATAAGCCTTCTTAAGAGCAGAACACAAAAGACATTATGAATCTTAGCATAGGAAGGTAACTCTAATTCATAGGTAGAGACATCAATATGCTTAACCACAAAAGGTTCATAATAATGCTTAAACAACTTGTGTCCCATCCAATAAGATTAAAAGATAGTCGTAAAACACATATTACATATTTGTTAAAAAAATACATATCAAAAGTTTACAAAAATTTCAAAATACTTCTTACTTCCAAGGTCACAGTCAATTACACTATAATAGTGTCTCAAAATAATTATACCTTTTCAACAACATGGGGATAGGTTGCATTTTTCTAAATAGTTATAGATATAATACTAGTGGTTGTTGCACCCGCTATGCGTGTGTAATACTAGATGTATGAAACATTGATTTTGAAAATTTACTCAAATAATTAAGAATTGGGTACATGAAATAAAAATAAAAAATAAAAAGAGATTTTAAAAAATTAATTGTTGAAAACTAAGTAATTGTTCTTTGTATTTGGTTATTTTTAAAACTAAGTGTCTACTATGGGAGAGAAAAGTGAAGAAAAGAGGTGAAAGATGAGTTTAATAATACTAAAATCGATTACTTAATATGGACAACGTGATATGACAAAAGAACTATATGTTGGATTTTTGGAGTTGAATTAATCCATATTCACATAACATACTAATAGATATTTGCTTAATGATATATATGTTATCATACCCCAAATAAGCAAATAATATGGATACAGCCCATATTAGGGGTTTGCTTGGTTTTGCTTATTCTGGTTTCTTTGACATCTTATTTTTATTATTTTAAACAGAGTGTTTGTTAAGAAATAAATACAGATGAATAACAAATATTTTTACTCGTAGACAAATTAAATAGACTAGATACATATCAAATATATATAACATACGTATATTGATTAGATACAAATAAGATATAGATGAAAATCAAACAATTCAAACAAATCCTCTTTGTATCCCTTGATAATATTCAGCCATTAACGATGTATCTTTCATCTTATTCAAACTTATCATGATTATACCATATCATTCCTTCTCTGTTGAAATTTTAGTTAAACCAAAACAATGAATGTTGCCAAATTACACAATGTGATCAAGGAACTGTTCGACCAACTCCTTGGAAGTAAAATAAAATAAATAAAAAGCAAGCTGCTTGACCTCTTTCACACCTCTTTCACATGGGTAATCTTCATTCTTCATTATATAGTTGGAATTTACTAGCAAGCCATCATGAGCCTACAAATGAATTTTAAAAACTCTTTTTCTCTTTCCTTCTTTTTTTTTTTAACTTTTGGAAAAAAAAAATGCGATGCAACATTATTTTACTATCAAAATTAAAAAAGAAAAGAAAAACCAAAATGATGATTCTAGTTTGAATGCACTTTTAAATCTATAAAAAAAAAGCTCTATCTCTCCTTTAAACCTTGATGACTTGTAAATAATCCTTAAACATCGATATTATTATTTACACATAATCTTATCAAAGTGTCCCTTATTACCTTTCAAATTTTGAAGTTCATGTGTTATCTTTAAATAAAACTATTTTTTTTTTTGCCAATTATAATAAGCAGAGGGGGATCCATACCTGATACCTCTCACATTATAATTTAGAGAAGATGTCACTAAATTAAAAGATTATTGAAAAAAATGAAAAAAGGAAAATTCCTTTACTGTTGCTAATATATGAGGTTTTTCTTTTTCTTTTTTTTTTTCCAATCTAATATATGATATAAAAGTGTTAAAACATGTTTGTAAGTTCAGGGCAAAAATACTGTGGGTTGACCTGCTCTCACACTGTAATCTACTAAGGTATTGTGATTATACATTATCATTTTATCTTAAAAATATTTGTTGGTGTCTGTTGTACGAGAGAACAGTAAAGATGACTCCACACGTCTCCTCATGTTACATAATTTCGCCCCAATTGTATCGAATTTAAACATTTTGCAGCTTTAATAAAAAGAATTATAAAACTTAAGCAAAAGAAGATATATTATCAAGTTAAGTTAGAAGGAAAGTTAATAGTCAGAAGAATCCAATTTGATAATGAAAAGTGAAAACACAACTTGGTCAGTCGTTGAAATTATTTCCAATATTATAGGCCAGAGGCAGCACAAGTAATTGCAATAGGACAACCCCGAGGTCGGCTATAAAACAAAATACAAACGCAAAATATTATAGGTGCTTTCTGGGACATGATGATCTAAAAGCAGCTATTTATACAATTAATTAAAACATATTTATCAAATCATTGACATCATAATCGCCTTAATCTTGTGATATTTTATTAACTTTAAAACAGATGCATTTGACTTTGATACACTTAATCTCATCCAGTTAAGCTACAGATAAACACGCAGGCCCTAAAAATAAAAAAAATTTCATTAGTATTTTCAAGAAAATAATATTTATAGTAACTCACTCCGTCAAATATGTATGATATATATATATATAGTTTAATAAACCTAGTCCACATAGTTTGATATTCTCGTTACAACTCAATTAACATCGTTTTTTAAATCCAACAAATGGACAAAATCTAAAGTATAGATATGATCCTCAAATCTCGTATGGTTATAGTGGATTTGGACTGTCTAATTTTTGTTGGTATCTTGTTGTTTAATCTATTTATGGATAAAAATATTTATTTTTTTATTTATATCTATTTCTTAATGAATATATATTTAAAAACGAAAAAAATAAGATATTAAAACGGAAAAAAAATAAATAAATATATAAACAAACAGAGCATATCGTGCATTAAATATATCCATTAAACATTGGTTTATATACATGAAAAAGAAGGGGAAAGAAATAAGAATAAAGGTACATATAAGCCAAAATCTGAGATGGTTAAGGTATATGCGTACATGAAGTAGAAGGAACATATGAAACATGATAGAAGTTGAACTCAATACAAACATTTTCACTATTATTTAAAAGAATACAATATCTATTTACAATTGTGAAGTTCTCTCCTGAATAATCCTCCTTGGTCGATGAACACCAATTCTGAAATCCAAAAAGTAACTAATACATACATTTGGGGAAAAATTAATTATCAGCGGTTTGACCTATGATCATCAATCATTATAAGTTGTTTTCGTCATCATCAAATAATATCTTTAAAGAAAGGGTCCTTCAATAAATCAGATGCAGATGGTCTAATTTTAGGTTGAGCCAAACACTTCTCAATAAATGCTCTTACTTCAGTATCTTTGACCTTGTTAAGGGACAGTGGCTTAATCCCTGAAGTCACTTTTTTGTAAATCTTTGCAATGCTATCACACTCCATGTAAGGTAATTCACGTGTTACCATCTCGAGGAGGCACATCCCGAACGAGTATATATCCACAAGCTCTGTATAATTCTCCTCATATAACTCTGGTGCCATAAACTCAGGCGTCCCAATGACGGAATGTGCTGCGTGGCTCTTCCCCACTATGGCTGCCAATCCTAAATCACCAATCTTGACCTAAAACCAAATCAGATTATAAAAAATTATGAGAATCAAAACGGCCAACAAATTTATTGATATTTACATATCATGTATTAACATGTCATAAAGTTTGAAGATTGTTGAAAAGAACAAGAGAATAAAATAGCTACCTGACCAACATTGCCATTGATAAAGACATTGCTGCAATTGAGATCTCTATGGATGATGCATGGTTCATGTGTATGTAAATATTCCAAGCCCTTCAATATCTGTCTCGACCATTTCTTCAATGCTCTGATAGAAACATGCCTATGTTTCTTCCTATACTCCCTCAAATTCCCCGAAGTACACACTTCGGTTATGAAATTCAATGTGTTGTTCTTATCATTGCTCCAAAATCCATACAAAGTGATGATGTTGTCGTTCTTCAAATCCTTAAGGAGTCGAACCTCGGAGTAGAGCCTGTCGATCATAGCAGGATCATTACTGAAATTCCTCAGTTTCACTTGATTCCAAGCCACCTCTATGCCTTCTTCTTGATCGAATGCCCGGTATACTTTCTTCACCGCGCCGGAGCCAAGAAGCTCGGAGTACCGCCCAAAGCGGCCGGTTGGATCAACCTCAACAAAGGGTTCTGAGTCCTTGTCGGTAGGGTCTGGAATTGCACTTGGCATGTTGATGACTATTGACTGAAATTATTTAAAAAAAAAAACAACTAATCAATTATATTATTTTAATTTCAATATAAAGGATCCATTAGACATGAAATCTAAGTGCCAACAGCGATCAAACTCAAAGTAGATCCGATAGGGACCCGGCCTTCATATTCAGAAAAAAAGTTTATTGTTATCGAAAAAAATTATAACAAAATAAGTCTGTCCTACTTCCACCATATAATTTCCTAATTAATTACGTGATATGTACTGCAAGATTGTTACGGTAAGTCAAGGCATGTTATGATTAAAATTTGCTAGAAAAACAACCATTTTTTTTTTTCAAAAAAACGAAAAGAAAAGAAAATTCAATTCAAGATAAAACATTGAAGAAGAAAATTAATTCTAACGACAAAAGACCATACTTTCTGGTAGCCAACAACTTACTAATCCAGGAAGCCATGTAACATAAGACACAAATAAGAACAAGGTACATAAAATTCATAAAACCCAAAAATACATGCAATATAACAAGACTAAACCAATACTAGAATATTTTTCTAAAGCAAACTAATGAAATAAAAGTAAAATACCTGTTTAATGTTCGTTGAAGAAGAACTTCTGAACTCAGAAAACCAACACACTTCCTAATTAAGAAAACTTCTGCACACTTTCCAAACAGGGGAGTGGGAAAACATGGATGAAAAAAGGGAATGCTCCGATAGAGTCCTGTATTTATAGTGATATGGGTTAGGTAGATATGATTGAGTTAAACAGTTGTTTAGATTATTATAATACGATCACGCTAAGATTCAGTAGATTTCCTTAAAAAATCTACCTGTTTTAAATTTGACATTAGTTTTATGGGTAAAAGAGAAGAAAAAGAGAAATGATAGTTATAGATACAAATATAAAGAAATGATATATACGTGTATGTATGTATGTATCTTCACGTGGACGTATCCATTTTAATTCTCTTGGATTTATCTCTTAAGATATTATCATATATAATCACTAATTGATATTATACGAAATGAGATAATATCATAATAAAATTGTAAGATATTTTAAAAAATGTGATAATATCATCATAATATTTCGTTAAAATGGATGATCTTTTGACAATTGTAAATGGTAACTCATGTTAACCCCATCTTCATCATGTCGTTTCTACTATTTGCATATATCTTAAATAAAATACTTTTATTAGAATAATATAGCGGGGCATTCCAATAATTAAATTCTCTATGAACCAGTTTTTAAGTTAGTGGCAGGGTTCAAAAGACAGAGTCCAATAAGGGATGTTGCAAGGAGATCTAGCTTAGTAGACTCGGAACATAGATCAGCAGACCAATTATTTCTACTCTTAGCCTTATTTAGTTTTCTCAAGCATGAAAGCAGACTCCAAAATTATTTTCATGGTTTAATTTGAACTTTGTTTGACTAAAATAGGGCTTATATGAATCAAAATGAGTGTTAAGCCCTTTTATGTTAAAAATGGGACAATGGATTTCTTTTATATTATAAAAATCATCAACTCTTTCCAAGTCCATTTGCAAGCTTGACCCATTACAAAAAAGAAGAAGCCTCCAATTTCAGTCATTAGATCTCGGGGATTGATCCAACAACTAGCATCAATTTTCAACATCTATAAATAGGAGACTTTTTTTCCTTATTTGCACACATTCTGTATATTACTGAGATTGAGAGCAATGCGAAAACTTTACTGATTTCTATAAGATTAACCCATCTATTTTGTGAAGAACGAGTCAAAAACAATCAAGCTTATTTGATTTGATATTTTGTCACACTCATGTGTTTGAGAAATTGGGTTTGTCTATTCCTCTACCTATGCCTTTCTTTACGACATCTGTACAAGTGTCATCATCACAAGACGCCGCTTGAGTTGATCAACATGTCTGCTGCACATGATCGACCATCTATGGTAACTCCAGCATAAAATAATCAATTAGAATACAAGGTAGATCGTAATTAGTTAAAAACAAAAATAAAATAAAATAAAAGAAGGAAAAACTAACTAGAGTTAACACAAGTATTTGTAACACCAATCTTGAAAATTTTAATCATTTATCGAAAATAGCATTATTAATGTTCAAGTAATTAATTGAAAGATCAATTATAATTAAAATACCAAATGTGCTACTAGAAACAAATCTCTCTCTCCAACCAAGGTTTTCTTCTCTGAAAATCTAGGGGCAGTGGCCATCACATTTTGCATGTCTGCCCCAACTTGATTGGTGTTACTACTTTTTTCGCTACGCAATTGCTTCAATAAGAGTATGTCTTGATTTGGATATGAAAGTTTGCAATTGATTCTCCATCAACGAATAAAAGTTGCACAACTTTATGTTCAAATATAGGTTTTCTTCCAATAGTTTTTTTCTTTTTTTTTTTTTTTGTTCGTTTGTCTTTCCAATATGAGATCTTTTCCAACTAGAGTGTTGGATTTAATTCTGCGATTGGACTAGAATTATTTTTTTTTCATTATAACTCATTTTTATCTAAGAAATGTGTACATTTTTATATTGGATTTTTGGATCTCTATTTCTTTCAATATAATCTGTCATGTGTACTTGTATTTTGATATAAGCTTTAATGAATCAATTTCATTTTTCTAGTAAAAAAAAAAAAGGCAAAAAACAAAATCTCTTTGTTTAAGCCTCCCTTTCTTTCTCAGTCATTTGATCTTTCATGTCATTACCATTTTAATTTTAGAATCCTATATCATTTCAAGAATGAAATTACCAAATATGCAATAATATACTTAACTGCTTTAAATATATATTGTCACGACACGGACATAGAAATATAATCAGTAAGTTGCAGACCGAGTAAGATAAAGAAGAAGAAGAAGAAGAAGAAGAAGAAGGGAAAAGAAACAATTTTCAATTCATCCCAATTTCTTTTGTGGTCCGGCGAAAATGTTGGATTTTTAGGGAATTGGAACATGAACTTTAATAAGGGCATGGGAATGGAATTTTGGTACAAAAATTTCTAGGAAAATGAAGTTGAAGTTCTTGAAAAATTAGCTAAGTGGAATTACTAGTCAATGCACCACATGAGCGACCAGTATAAACTTTAAGGAGGATTGAGATGCTCTCTCATCATAATATTAGTGAAAATAAAAGAGTACTCAAAATTAAATTTTAAGTTTTAAGTATTCCACTTAAAATTTTTATATAGGAAATACTACTGCTCATCTTGTTTAAGAATTATAAACCACAAGATAGAAATCAACATGGGCCCAAACCAATTTAGATCTGTTGGGTCACGAGTTCGACCAGGGGTGGCTAGGATCCAACCCAGACTAAGGCAGGCCAAGCTAATTCTGGGCCATCTGCCGGTTCACAGGCTAGTTCATGGCCCATTGAACCAGCTAATAAATTTTTAAATAAAATAATCTAAAAATAATTTAAAATAATTACATTAATTATTCTTTTTAAAATAAAATAAGAAACAATAAAGTAAAACATACATTATATAATAAATTTAAAAATAACATAGATAAATTTTTAACTTAAAATAAATATTTGCACAAAAATAATATTTTTTAGCCCATTTGTTAGAAAAATTGTTGAAAAATGTAGATTTATTTATTCGCAAGCATATCTAAGTCTAGTTGTAAAATTAGCAATATAGGACTTGAATATACTCAAGACACAAATAAAGAAAAAAAAAATGAGTCCCAAATTTTTAAGAAGTGAAATAGTCGAGTTAATTTTATTAACGGTTCCTGAACTTTCTCAATATAACAGTTTTGTACTAAAAAAATATGGCCTAGAAAAATACATAAACTTATTAAACCTTGCATTAGGCCAAAATTCTGGCACTTTGCTGACATGATAAGGTATCTCTATTAAAAAAATTAATTTTTAATTTTCAAGTCAGCATATTTATTTATATTGTCTTTTTTCTACTTTTTCCTCTCTCTCTCTACTGTGCCTCTTTCATCTCTCTTCTGCTTCCTTTTCTTCTTCTTATAAAATAAAAAATCAAAACAAAATCAATATTTTTCAATAGGCGGAAATGGGATATTATTTTCCGTACTTTTTTTAGAGGCTAACAAAAAAACGCTTTACTCCAAAGTTGTGTGTGTACTGACGCAGCGAGTTAGCGTGGATAAAACGAGAACACTCGACGAATGTATCTCAACTCACAAAATAATGTGAAATCTAGAGGAAATCCCCTCAAAATGTATTTTCAATAATGATCATAAGTTGTTTTTCAAATACAACCCTAGCACGACTATTTATAGTCTTGAAATAAAACCGAAAAGTAAATGCTAATTAAATGCTATTTATTAGCATTAATGCTAATAAATGCTATTTAAAATAAACAACTCAAAATACGAAATAAAACCGAAAAATAAATGCTAAATAAATGCTCTTTAATGCTAATAAATGCTCTTTCCGGATGTCTTCTTGGCTTCCAATCTCTCCAAGTAGGACATGGCCACCTCATCTACATCATTCTCTCCCACCTCCAAAGAACTCGACCCCGAGTTCTCATCGGGATACAAAGGAACATCATCGGGAAAGAAATGATATATATCAGCGACATTGAACGTCTTTGAAATGCCCATGCTATTTGGTAAACAAACAACGTAAGCATTATCATTGATGACCTTCACAATCTGATAGGGCCCATATTTCTTAGGTTGAAGCTTGCTATATTTGCCAACGGGAAAACGCTCCTTCCGCAAGAACACCATCACTTGATCTCCAACAACAAAGATCTTCTTCCGTCGATGTTTGTCGGCGGTTTCTTTATATTTGGCATTAGATGAGGTGGCCATGTCCTACTTGGAGAGATTGGAAGCCAAGAAGACATCCGGAAAGAGCATTTATTAGCATTAAAGAGCATTTATTAGCATTTATTTTTCGGTTTTATTTCGTATTTTGAGTTGTTTATTTTAAATAGCATTTATTAGCATTAATGCTAATAAATAGCATTTAATTAGCATTTACTTTTCGGTTTTATTTCAAGACTATAAATAGTCGTGCTAGGGTTGTATTTGAAAAACAACTTATGATCATTATTGAAAATACATTTGAGGGGATTTCCTCTAGATTTCACATTATTTTGTGAGTTGAGATACATTCGTCGAGTGTTCTCGTTTTATCCACGCTAACTCGCTGCGTCAGTTGGTATCAGAGCGGGAAAGATTCCTGTAGAGATGTCAGGCGACGACAGTTTAGGTGGCGGTCAAGTCCCAAACGTTGTGAGGGATTTGGAAGCTCTGCGAACCGAATTACAGGATCAAAGAGCGGCGCTGGGTGACATGGATCAGAGATTCCGGCGTTTCGAACAGCGCCTTGATGACCTGGTTGAGCGTTTCGACGCGATGGGACCCAATGCCAACAGAAACAGGAATGTTAATGAGGAACGACCAAGAGCAGGCGATGCACGCGGCGACCCTCGTGGCAGACCTGTGGCTGCAAATAGGAGGATTCAGATGCCCGATGATGATTCGGAAGAAGAAGATGATGTTTTGCCGGAAGATGAACCGCCACGTCGGAGGGGTGGTTATGGAGGTCGGAATAGAGGTTATGATTATGGTTTTGGTTATGGAGAGGGCGATTTTAAATTGAAAGTGGACATTCCCAGTTTTAATGGGAATTTAAACATTGAAGATTTTATTGATTGGCTCGCTGATATTGATCGGTTCTTTGAGTATATGGAGATCCCAGAAGGGAAGAGGGTGAAGCTGGTGGCTTGTCGTTTGAAGGGGGGCGCTTCTGCCTGGTGGGAGAGGTTGCAAGGTAGGAGATATCGCGAAGGGAAGCAGCCGGTGAGGACGTGGTACCGGATGAAGCAGCTCTTGCAGCGGGACTTCCTACCCCCTGACTATGAGCAAATTTTGTTCCAGCAATACCAGAGATGTCGCCAGGGCCAGAGGTCAGTTCATGATTACACTACATTTTATGTTATTGGCAGAGAGGAACGATTTAAGAGAAAGTGAGGGCCAGCAAGTTGCCAGATACTTGAAGGTTTGAAGCCTCTGATCCGTGATAAGATTGGTGTCCATGTGTTGCGCAATTTGAATGAAGCTAAGAACATGGCCATCAAAGCGGAGCTGATGTTACAAGAGAAGAATAACCGTTTTGATGGAAACCGTTTTGATAACACCAGGCGTTATGGAGGAGAGAGTTCTAGTAAGAGTTATGGGGAAAAAGCCAAGGGTGTTCAAGAGGTACAAAGCGGTGCTGTTGAGAGGAAGGAAGAGAAGAAGCAATATAATCCCTATGCTAAACCAACATTAGGGAAATGTTATAGATGTAACCAGCCGGGACATCGATCCAATGAATGTCCTAATAGAAGAGGCATAAACATGGTAGAAAGAGATGAGGAGGATGAAATTTGTTGTGAACCGGATGAAGGTGAAGAATATGGAGAGTATGAGGAAGAGGAGCAGGCTCTTGTGGTTCGAAAGCTAATGTTGACACCTAAGAAGGAGGAGGAGAATCAGCGACATCAATTGTTTCGTACCCGATGTACGATTGACGGGCGTGTATTTGATCTCATTATTGATAGTGGGAGTTGCGAAAACATTATAGGGCGAGCAGCCGTCAAAGCTTTGGAATTACCTATAGAAAAACACCCGAATCCCTATACTATTGGGTGGATCAAAGCGGCTGAGAAGATAGAAGTGAAAGAGAGATGCAAGGTGCCCTTTTCCATCGGTAAGTATAGAGACGAAGTATACTGCGATGTAGTCGATATGGATGCTTGCCACTTGTTGTTTGGTAGGCCATGGCAGTATGATGTTAACGCTTTACATGATGGTCGAGAAAATGTGTACAAATTAGAGAAAGATAGGGTACGATTTACCCTTCTCCCATTAAAACAAAAGGACCGCCCTAAAGCTTCTACTGAAAAGGGGCGTTCATTCCTTACCATTACTCAAACTGAGAAGGAGATGGAGGATGCAATAAAGGAGTTCAAAGTAGTGCATGCTTAAATTGTGAAGGAGGTTTGGGCGATTGATGAGGAGAGAGGGTTGAAGAGGTGCCTGAAAGTGTGAAAGAGTTGTTAGAGGAGTTTAGGGGAGTATTACCAGATGGTTTGCCTCCCATGAGAGACATTCAGCACCATATTGATTTGATCCCTGGTGTTAGTTTACCAAATTTACCTCATTACAGGATGAGCCTGAAAGAGAGTGAGATATTGCAAGAGAAGGTGCAGGAGTTACTTCAGAAGGGATTCATAAAAGAGAGCATGAGCCCTTGCGCAGTGCCAGCATTGTTGACGCCAAAGAAAGATGGGAGCTGGAGAATGTGTGTGGATAGCAGGGCGATCAACAAAATTACTATTGGGTACAAATTTCCTATTCCTCGCTTGGAGGACATGCTTGACAGGTTGAGTGGAGCGGTGATCTTCTCAAAGATTGATTTGCGAAGCGGATATCACCAGATCAGGATCCGACCAGGGGATGAGTGGAAGACAGCTTTCAAAACCAAGGAGGGCCTTTATGAGTGGATGGTCATGCCCTTTGGTCTAAGCAACGCATTTGTTGTTGTTGACAGGTTTTCCAAAATGGCACATTTTATTCCTTGCAGGAAGGTAGCTGATGCCCAAGCCATTGCCAAGCTCTTCTTTAGAGAAGTGGTTCGTCTTCATGGTGTACCTAAATCCATTACATCCGATCGTGACAGCAAGTTTTTGAGTTATTTCTGGAAGACCTTGTGGCAAATGTTTGACTCATCTCTCAATTATAGTAGTACAGCTCACCCTCAGACGGATAGACAAACTGAAGCTACCAATAGGACGCTTGGTAACCTGATTCGAAGTATTTGTGGAGAGAAGCCGAAGCAGTGGGATGTTGCATTGGCTCAAGCTGAGTTTGCTTACAACAATGCGGTTCATAGAACGACAGGCAAGTCTCCATTTGCTGTGGTTTATACCAAGACACCTCGACATGCCTTGGACTTAATCCGACTTCCCAAGGGTCATGACATTAGTATTTCAGCAAAGAACATGGCGGAGCACTGGCATTCCGTGACGGCTGAGGTCCGGAAGAAGATTGAGCAATCTAATGCCAAATATAAGGAAACCGCCGACAAACATCGACGGAAGAAGATCTTTGCTGTTGGAGATCAAGTGATGGTGTTCTTGCGGAAGGAGCGTTTTCCCGTTGGCAAATATAGCAAGCTTCAACCTAAGAAATATGGGCCCTATCAGATTGTGAAGGTCATCAATGATAATGCTTACGTTGTTGGTTTACCAAATAGCATGGGCATTTCAAAGACGTTCAATGTCGCTGATTATATCATTTCTTTCCCGATGATGTTCCTTTGTATCCCGATGAGAACTCGGGGTCGAGTTCTTTGGAGGTGGGAGAGAATGATGTAGATGAGGTGGCCATGTCCTACTTGGAGAGATTGGAAGCCAAGAAGACATCCGGAAAGAGCATTTATTAGCATTAAAGAGCATTTATTAGCATTTATTTTTCGGTTTTATTTCGTATTTTGAGTTGTTTATTTTAAATAGCATTTATTAGCATTAATGCTAATAAATAGCATTTAATTAGCATTTACTTTTCGGTTTTATTTCAAGACTATAAATAGTCGTGCTAGGGTTGTATTTGAAAAACAACTTATGATCATTATTGAAAATACATTTTGAGGGGATTTTCTCTAGATTTCACATTATTTTGTGAGTTGAGATACATTCGTCGAGTGTTCTCGTTTTATCCACGCTAACTCGCTGCGTCAGATGACCAAAAAAACAAGTTGCACATGTAGTTTTAAATTTTTAATATGTTAAAGAATTAGTCCTACCTTCCAATTTCTTTGGGTCAATAAATCTTTTCACTTTAAATTTGTTGAATTTTTCTTTTTCCTTTTTTTTTTTTAAAGATAGATTTGATTTTCCATTTTTTGAAAACTCTAAAAGGCAATCCTAATTTTCCAAAATTATAATTTATTTTTAAATTAAGAGAAAATGATTTTAAGTGTCAAAGTCCTTTTACCTTTTTATTTATATGTATTTTTTATTTTTATGTTTTCTTAAGTTTTATTGATTTTTATAATTTTTTCATGATTTTAATTACTGAGAAAAAAGAAATATCAAACACCTGTACCAAATTTCGACCTCCATTAGCATTCACGTGCAACTTTTTTTTTATTTTGGATTATTTTGTTAATAAAATATTAAGAAGAAAAAAAAAATGGAAGAACGACTGACCTTTTGGTGCGAAGTCAGAAGACACCGGTACTCACTGGCTGGAGTGAGGCAGTCAATAAGTTGGTACACCGACTGACACGAAATGGGTTTGAATCCAATGGCAGCTTCTCGCAATGGTGGTGGCGAGGCTTGTTGAGAGCAAACACAAGCTACTGACTTAAAGTTCACAGCCACGCAAAGTTTCCTGCTTCACTTAATTGCTCTAAAAAAAAAAAAAAAGAAGAATTTAATTTCAAAGAAATTTCTTCGAAATCCTAATTACTAGAAAACCTTGATTTGATTTTTGTAAATGGATTTTTTCTATATTATTTTACTATCTGTGTTATTTTTTTCTCAGTGATTCTCCTTATTGTTCTTGTTGTCTTTCCTCTGTGTGTTATTTTCTTCTTGATATGTGTTTGGTATTTATGAGAGTATTTATGAGCTCAATACGCTCACCTATCTGCTTTTCTATCGCTCACCTATGTGCTTCGCTCATCTGTTAGCTTGCTTCCTAGAAGAATCGAACTCATATCTCTCTTATACATGCTTGTGAGTTATCCATACATGCTGTTGGCCTACGCCTTGTTCTGGTTTGCACAAAAATCGTATTTAAGGCTTCAAGAATGGGTCCAATTAAATAAACTAATTTACATTGACTATTCAATTGGGTCCATAAACATTTATAATTAAAGTTAGTATTATATCAAGCCAAAAAAAATTATTTGTTATTTTTTCTATATCCTTTTTATTTATTTGTTTGTTTTCTTTTATCTTTTACTTTCTTGTCTTTATTCATTTTTTCGTATATATTTATTGTGAAGATTTTCTTCTTTTTTTAATTTTTTTTTAATTGTGGGCTTAATATAATATTAACTTTTACTATAAATTAAAACCTTAAATCGACAAAAATGGAGTGTTTACAATGAGACTTGAAAAAAAGGACAAGGAAAGAACTGAAAAAAGGACAAGGAAAGAACCAAAAAATAAAGGAAAAAAAAAAAAAAAGAGTTCCAAATAATCATATAGAATGAACTATATAATAGATTTAGAATTTTAGTGAGGGCTAAGAATATGTGTGCCTATTTTTTAAAATTTATTAATATACATATAAATAAGAATCTATTTTGAGAGTTTATTTAAAGGCTCGATGTCAATCAACATAAAATTAATAAAAGAAAGCGATAAAAATGAAAGGAGTAAGAGTTTACGAAGTCTACAATGTTTATAGTTCTTGAGGAAAAGGTAGAATGCTCATCAACACCATCACCACGAAATTCCAACAACACATCTAAGTAGTCCTTTCTCTTAAGAAAAAGTGTGGAAAAATAGTATCACATTCTCTCTTATTGAAAAATATTAATTTTATTTTGATTTTTTTTATGGGGAGGAGGAGGAGGAGAGAGAGAGACACAGAGAGAGAGAGAGAGATAAGGATGAGTTGTAGTAGAGAGAGAGGAGCGAGGGAGGAAGAGAGAGAGAGATAGGAAAGTAAAAAAATTATAAATATGCTAATTTGGAAATTAAAAATTAATTTTTTTAATACAAATACCTTGCCATATCAGCTAGGCATCGGAACTTTGGTCGAATTCAGGCCAAAATGACAATCGATACAAAGTTTAGGTATATTAGTAGGTTAAAATTTTTTTTTTTAGGTACAAAACTGTTGAAAGTTTAGATACCATTAATGAAATTAACCCAAAAAAGTCATTTGGTTAGAAGTCTATATAAATGAAGTCACACATCTTTTTTAACCATATTAATTACTTGTGTTATTAACAATAACAACTCATTAATGTTGTGAATAGTAATAAATTTTGTAATATATACATTGGCATAGTTTAAAAAATTATTTATTCACATTTATTTTTTTCTTTGCTTTTATTCTTTTTTTAATGGGTTGACTCAAGGCCAACCCATCAGGTCGATGGGTTTGGGGATTGGCCTGTTAATGACCCGTCTACCTATTAGGTCATGTGGCAGGTCATGACCTATATGGTTGGGTCGAATTATGGGTTAGGCATGGCCCGTATTGACGTCTACTCCAAGATATTCTACTCCAACTAATGGAGGACTACATTTTGATGACTTACCACATTGAACTTGCATTAATACAAAGTCTTTGACTCTTTGCTAACTTAATTGAATTAAGTCTTATCTCCTTCAAATAAAAGTATCGCAAAACATAATTACTTCATTTTCAAAACCACTTTGTTCAAAATGGTCATAACTCTATTCAAACAAATTGAAAGTTTACAATTTTCCTAAGGCTTTTGTTTGACTTTGATTGAGCAAAATGTTCATCCATTCCAACATAGTCTTCCAGAAGGTTCCTTCGACTCTACTTAGAATAGACTTAGTTAATGATACTTTAAACTTTGCTCATTTCTTACTCCATCATCTAGTTTAATTAAATTGTCTTCTATAACCCATCAACAATCAAATTCATCCCAATCTCTTCCACCAATTGTTAATGAAACTAACTCATGCCTATGCATCTAGTACTGAGTTGTTGACATCACTTCAAGATGTTCAAAAGAACCCCGATTCAATGTATAGAAAAAAAAAATTAGCATTGATTGGATGTATTTCCAATTTAACCACTTTTTGTCTTTACCATATGGAACTCTAACAATTATGACTCAAATATCAAATTGAAAGGGACTTATTTTTTTTCCAAGGCAATTTATGTTTAACATGTAATACCCACTTGATACTTCTAACGGTTATAAATACAAATTTAAATTTTTATCATTGAATTTTTCTATTTCTTCTTAAAATACTTAAAAAAGATGACTATGCTTTTTCCTCTATAAATAAATGAATGTAATCCACCACAAATTCAATGCCTCTAACATCTCAAAGCTTTTCCTCTTTCATATTATCGTTTTGTGTCATGCTCCTTTTTAATTATTATCAAGTGACTTTTATTATATAGCAATGTGTTAGCAAGCTCACTCCTATTTCCAAGCTTACTATCAAGACAACCCCTTAATCTACTATATAAACCCTTCTGTGCATGCCTTTTGCCTTCTTTTTCCTTTCTAGATAACCCATAACCCTAATTTGCTTGTTACCTTTTTCACACATGTTGGTTTCTCTCAATGATGATTTTGATGATAACAGAAAGAGTTAAGTGTTTACTAATAAATCCATTAAGTGTGTAGTGAATATGATCAAAAGTTTTATGAAAATGTTTTGCAAAAGGATATAACTCAGAAAGTATTTTAGAAAGTGTTAAGGAGAGTTTTTCAAGCACAAGTGTGTAGTCGGAAAGTAATTCAAAAAGTAACCGGTACTTTACAAAGACTTGTATATCAGTCAAAAGAAAATTCAGAGACTAATGCGAGATCACGACCATGAATATGAAAAACGAATGATTTCCAAATTAATTCGTAATTTTGAAGACCCAGCACCAAAGTGAATGTATTTGAGTAATGTATTCAATTATGTTCCACAAAGTTGGATAAATTATCCATGGGTATTCAAGTTTTCATTAGATTAAAGCTTGTTCTTAAGGATTACAAGAAACTTAAGTTTATATGGTTTATTTCAAATCTCTTTGGATAGATTCAAGTTTAAAATCAGAAATAAGAAGCCGATACATTCGTTTTTTGTCCGTGTCTTAATAGGACAATGATCTTAAGTCACAAGGATTAGGACAGCTATTTGGACTAATGACAGCAAGTTGAAATCAAAATTGCGAGATACATGGGCTGAAAAGATATGGGAAACAGATCAATTTTCAATTTTAAATAATATCAGAGAGTATTTATCCTAATTAGACGTAGTTCATGGGATTGTTATCTGCATTCAAGATTATCTTCACAAGCTGGAAATTTCAAAACTAAAGAAGATAATAAACAGTGAATTTTTCATGGGATATTATCTTTTCAATAGGAACAACGAGATCTAATCGGATCTTTCAAAGATTATCTACAACAAAGCTGAATTAAATTTTAAACGTTTGAAGAAAATCCATCAGAAGATCATATCCGGATTAGAAGCAAAATATCTTGACCAGCGAGACAAAGGGAAATTCGAATTTATCCAAGCTATTGCGGATGAAGAGAAAAACGACCGGCAGATTTTATCCGAGAAAATAAAGCTAAATATCAGGACCTAATCCATTACTAGCCATTAAACAACAACAAATATATTACAAGCACAGAAGAAAGAAGAGATCCGTCCTTTACTTGAAAAAGAAAACAAACGACAAAAAGCTCTCGATATTTTCTCAAGCAAATACTATCATTTATATTTTCATTGTACTGAAATTAGAGGATATTTTACTTATTTCCTCAAATTGATTTGTGATTACTCATTGAGTGAGTTTGAGAGTTACAAGTAGGCTTAGTAGTTTGATTGTAGCTTGAAGGAAGCTAGGAGGATAAAGATGAGTGCATTTGTAGCCAAGTGTTTTGGCAAAAGATAACTTGTAACTTGTTGATTTGTTGGATAGTGAAACATACCGATGTGGAATACCGGATCCTCGACTTGGTGCTAGAAGAGAAGACTGACGCTCGAGGTGGAACCTTTATAAATCAACTTTGCACTCTCTTCTCTCTTATCTCTTTAAATTTCGTGCATATCTTATTGTTTGTATGAGCTGCAATTTAGATTCATAAACTAAATCAGAGAATAATTGGAAGTGTTGTTACTAATCAGAAACTAATTTAGAAACTAAAACTGGAAGTTTCACTCTTATTTTTGTTTAACGTATAGTGATCATTTTTCAACCTGTTTTCATCCGAATTGTGAAATAAACTTTTGTTTATTAAGTTTATTGTTTTCAAGTGAGTTTAAAAAGCCATTTTAATTTGATTAACTAAGTTTGTGAATTCGGTTAAGTTTTTGAAAAGATTAAATTTTCATTTTGAAAAACCAATTCACCTCACCAAACCCCCCCACCCACCCCCTCTCAGTTATCTTTTTGGGACCAACAGCACACTATCAATATTCAATCCTTGTTACTTATGATTACAATATCACTAATCGTATTGTTATTTTTATGTGCATTTGTGAGGTATGGATGATTTAGTTTTCTTGTTTGAGCCAAACAAAAGCTCCTAAGAGGCAATATCGATATTTTTGGGTTGTAAGCTTCCCTTTTTTTTTTTTGTTAGTTTGCTATTTATAGCCCTACAATGATACAATTTCTAAAGGGATTTATCATTTTCCCACTCATTTCTACTATGTTTGTTACATCCACTAATGATACGATACATGTGCCTTTAGCAAAATCTTATGTCGTACAAAACACAATCAGATTACCAAGCTGGCACTTTCATTGCTCTCTTGCTTGCTATGCTTCCTTCCCTTCTTCGAAAACAACCTTGTCCACATGGTTGTAATAGTCATATATATAGCATAAAATGGACCCCAGTCTTCTTAGGAATCATCTTCGATCAAAAGGCCTTTCCATTGTATTATCACTTCTTTAGTAGGAATACCATGCCTCAAAATCATATGAGTCCCCAAGATGCCTAATGGCTCTAGTAAACGATGTCCTTAAGTAAACTCTATAAGTTAGAAGGATCTAAAGCACAACAAGCCATCTTGAGAGCAGAACATGAAAGACATTACAAATCTTAGTATAAGCTGGTAACTCCAATTCAA
Organism: Combretum micranthum; assembly: GCA_024138025.1. NCBI lineage: Eukaryota > Viridiplantae > Streptophyta > Magnoliopsida > Myrtales > Combretaceae > Combretum > Combretum micranthum. The sequence goes on along the minus strand of JAMXBD010000429.1, from coordinate 711,481 downwards.
AGGTAAACATACTAATATGTTTAACAACATAAGAAGGTATATAGTAATGCTTAGATAATTTGTGTCCCACCCACTAACATTAAGAGATAGCAGTAAAACACATATTACCTATTTTTGAAAAAAAATACAAATCACAAGTTAACAAAAATACAGATTTTGCAAAATTAAAAGGGCAATCACTTTTTTGTGTTTCACAAATTTGACAAAATGTTATATATCACAAACAGCCATTCTTCCTCCAAATTCCCAGTACACAATTAGTTACACTATAATATCGTGTTGAAACAATTTTACCTTTTCAACATATAAGGATAAGTAAGGTTTTTCTAAACAGTTATATATATAATGCTAGTGGTCGTTGCACCCCCCCATGCATGTGCAATAACAGATGCATGAAACAATGATTGTGAAAATTACTCAAATAAGTAAGAATTGGATACATGAAATTAACAAAAAATATTTTAATAAATTAATTGTTGAAAACTAAGTAAGTGTTCTTTTTGTTTGATTATTTTTAAAACTAAGTAATTGCCAATTGTGGGAGAGAAAAGTGAAGAAAAGTGGGGAAAGTTGGGTTTAATAATGATGGGAGCTTCTATAGTATTGCCGATAGGATCGTCCAATTAACCATCTAATTGTTAAAAAAATATAATAATTGAAATATTAACTATTTTAGTGGTTTAATTACGATTGAATATGATGTGAACTGTTAGATAGTGACAGGACCATAAAATTTCCTGTTTAATATTACTAAAACTGATTACTTAATATGGACAAAGTGGTATGACAAAAGAACTATATATTGGGTTTTTGGAGTCTAATTAATCCATATTTCTTTAATAATAATAGTAATAATAGATATTTACTTGATGATATATATGTTATAATACACCAAATAATAGGGATACGGTCCAGATTAGGTTTCCCTTGAAGATATTCAACTCTCAACGATGTATATTTTGTTACAATGTAGAAAAGGATAAGAAGGAACCCGGTTGGATGTCGGATTATATTACTGATACATAACAGAATACAAGTATAACAAAATAACAGAATATAATAAGACATCAACAAGTATAAATAGGAAGAAAAAGGGAAAAAGAAGATGATCCAGAAGTATTCATTGAAGTCCCTTTCTTCCTCTCTTCCTTTCTTTCGTAGGAGCTTTTACCTTGCTCGAAGAGGTAAACTTACACAATAATACACACGATTATAGTGTAACGCCTTCAACTAAAAGCGTTATCAGCCTACCATGTATCCTTACTTGAGAACAACACGCTAAGGCTATGATTCTACTAAACCACAAATAACATAAAACATCTTCTATATCTCACATAGAAGGGTACTTCAAAATATTTATATTAAAAAAAACAACTTCATAGCAACTAGGTTGGCTTAAATCAAACACCAACATACAAATCATCTTAAAAACAAAATTTTAAACATCATAAAACATAAAAACAAATATTAAACTCCAATAGTTATCATAAGTTCTTCAACTTTTACTATCCTTAACACTTGATTTTTAATAGTCGGCAGGAAAGTCAGGTCCACTATTATCTTCTCTATAGTCCATATAAACATCATATCTAAATAGATCAACACTACAATATATTCACCTGTTCTCGAAAAATAAAAGAGTGAGCATAAATGCCCAGTATACCAAACCACAATCACATGCGCATGAGCAAACAGCATACAAATTCACATGCGTCATCGTATGCAGCAAACACAGGCTCTTATCTTTATTTAACCAGGCAAGTAGCATAGTTTAAAACTATTTGCAATCCAGTCCTAAATACGAAGTAACTCATGACTTCATAAAAGTAATCAGTATAAAAAATGATATATACATATATTGATCTTGGATACTCCCCACATACCCTAGGTACCATACTCGTACCACTCCTAAACTACCGAAATCATCTATGTGCATAACTCCACTTAGGACAACACCGCACACAGATCATCAAGGCACTGTCCTAGTAGCAATGGTCCTCCCGATCTACTAGACCCAGCCAAAGACAAGCAGCGAACTCAATTAAAGCTGAATAATATTATGTCAATTCACGATTACTAAGCCTAAGAAATAACTTTAGAAATAGAAACCCTAACTTTACCCAAAATACATTATCACAACCAAATACTCATTAAAAATATCTTTTTTACAAAACAATCATAATTCTATTATCAACTAAACCCTAAATTCAAAAGAACTACAAACCCTAAACCCAAGAGAATTATAATCCCTAGATTCATACATACCTTTCTGTTTTTAATTTACACTAGTAGCTTAACACTTAATAGACGAATTTGTGGTCGTGATGGTCGGCACCAAAGTTGGCGACACATAGGTTCAAGGTCGATGGTGTAAATTCCTAGGATGATGGCTTAGGGGGGGCGGTTTTGAGCTGTCTTCTCATGTCTTTCTTAAATGACTCCCACTTGATCAAATGTATTTGTCATATGTCAATAAATTATTATCCATTTTAAGGTAGATCATAAAAATCCTCTTATATTTTAAGAAATGATACTTTTTCCTTTCATTATAAATTATTTATCTTTGTATTACATATAGAATACTTAGAATATCATAATCAGAGTTGAAAATAAATTTTGTTTGTGAATCTTGTAGAGACTTGGAGAACGAAGAACTTGTCTTTTGAGAAGAGAACGTTGATGTCAATGTGTTGGAGGCATTAGGGTTTGTAAAGAGGATATTTTGTATTTGAGGTAACCTTAGCGTAACACTCGTATGATTCTCTACGAAGTGGTCCAAAGTGGACTTTGTGCAACATTTCAGAATATTAATCAAGAGTGGGCCTCTCAACATATTTTCATCTTATTCAATCTTATCATTATTTGAACGTATCATTCCTTCTCTGTTGAAATTTTTGTGAAACCAAAAACGATGAATGTTGCCCAATTACAAAATGTGATCAACGAGCTGTTCGACCAGCTCCTTGGAATAAAAATAAAATAAAATAAATAAAAAGCAGGCATTGCTTGACCTCTTTCACAACACTTTCATATGGGTAATCTTCAATGTAATTGGAATTACAAGCAAGCCATCATGAGCCTAAAAAAGAATTTTAAAAACTTTTTTTCTTTTTTTACTTTTGAGAAAAAGCGATGCAACATTATTTACTATAAGAGGAAAAAAAAAACCAAACTTATGATTTTGGGCTGAGCCCAGTTTTAAATCTATAAAGAATGATCTAATCTCTTTCTTTAAACTTCGATAAATTCAATAATCCCTAAATTTTGATATTATTATGTACACACTCAATCTTATCAAAGTGGACCTTTTTACCTATTAAATTTTGAAGTTGGTGTGTTATCTTTAAATAAATAATAAAAAATTCCTTGACTGTTGCTTATATATGACGCTTTTCTTTTTTCTTTTATTTTTTTTCCCTCCAATCTAATATATGAGATAAAAGTGTTAAAACACGTTTGGTAAGTTCAGGGCATTTAAATACTGTAGGGTTGACCTGCTCTCACACTGTAATCTATTGAGTTATTGTGAAATAATAATGATATATTATTTTTTATTGCAAAAATGTTTGTTGTTTGTTATACGAGAGAAAAGTAAAGATGACTCCATATCTCTATTCATGTATATAATTTTGCCCCGATTGTGTTGAATTTAAACAGCAAATTATGGAATGATTATCAAGTTAAGTTAGGAGGAAAATTACAGTCAGAAGAATCCAATTTGATAATGAAAACCTATCAACTTGGCTAGTCGTTGAAATTATTTCAAATACTTTTAGGCCAGAGGCAGCACACGTTGCAGTAGGACTGTAGGACAACCCCGAAGTCAGCTCTAAAACAAAATACAAAAGCAAAATATTATAGGTGCTTTCTGGACATGATGATCTAAAAGCAGCTATTTATACAATTAATTAAAACATACTTATCAAATCATCGACATCATAATCCTTAATCTTGTGATATTTTATTGACTTAAAAACAGAAGCATTTTGACTTTGGTACCTTAATCTCATCCAGTTAACCTACAGATATACACCTTAATCTCATAACAGTAAAACACGGCCTAAAAATATAAAAAAATTTCATTAATTAAAAAAGAAAAAAAGGATGAAACAAACGGAGCATATCGGTTAAGGTACATGAGTACAACAAATTTGTCGTCCTAAGTAGAACAACATATTAACCATGATAGAAGTTGAACTCAATGCAAACATTTCATTAGCATTTAAAAGAATACAATATATATTTACAATTTTGAAGTTCTCTCCTGAATATTCCCCTATGCTCGATGAACACCGATTCCGAAATCCAAAAAGTAACTATTACATTCATATGGGGAAAAATTAATTATCAGTGGTTTGATCCATGATGATCAATCATTATAAGTTGTTTTCGTCATCATCAATAATATCTTTAAAGAAAGGATCCTTCAATAAAGCAGATGCAGATGGCCTAATTTCAGCTTGAGCCAGACACTTCTCAATGAATGTTCTTACTTCAACGTCTTTGACCTTGTTAAGGGACCGTGGCTTAATCCCTGAAGTCACTTTTTTATAAATCTTTGCGATGCTATCACACTCCATGTAAGGTAATTCACGTGTTACCATCTCGAGGAGGCACATCCCAAATGAGTATATATCCACAAGCTCTGTATAGTTCTCCTCATATAACTCTGGTGCCATGAACTCGGGGGTCCCAATGATGGAATGTGCTGCGTGGCTCTTCCCGACTGTAGCTGCTAATCCCAAATCACCAATCTTAATCTAAAAACAAAACAAAATTAATTTTTCAGGTTCATCAAGAATTAACTATAAGAAATTATGAGAATCAAAATCAAATAAAATTTATCTGTATTTACATGTTACTAATCAATTTTCCAAACAAGTGAATAATTGGAATCTTTCTTCCTATTAACATATCATATTGTATACCAAATTTTTACGGGAAGGGACATTATGATTCATATATAAAAATTTTATTTTCTTACCCTGCAACCAAATATGCTTAAAGTTGAAGGTGATCGAAGAGAACAAGAAAATAAAAATAGCTACCTGACCAACATTGCCATTGATAAAGACATTGCTGCAATTGAGATCTCTGTGGATGATACATGGTTCGTGTGTATGTAAATACTCCAAGCCCTTCAGTATCTGTCTCGACCATTTCTTCAGTGCTCTGATAGAAACATGCTTATGTTTCTTCGTATACTCCCTCAAATTCCCCGAAGTACACACTTCGGTTATGAAATTCAATGTGTTGTTCTTGTCATTGCTCCAAAATCCATACAAAGTGATGATGTTGTCGTTCTTCAAATTATTCAGCAATCGAACCTCGGAGTAGAGCCTGTCCATCATAGCAGGATCATCGCTGAAATTCTTCAATTTCACTTGATTCCAAGCCACCTCTATCCCTTCTTTTTGATCGAATGCGCGGTATACTTTTTTCACCGCGCCGGAGCCGAGAAGCTCGGAGTACCGCCCAAAGCGGCCGGTCGGATCAACCTCAACAAAGGGTTCACAGTCCTTGTCGGTAGGGTCTGGATTTGCACTTGGCATGTTCACTAAAATAATAAAAACAGCCACAAATCAATTACTTATTGTTTAAATTAAAAAAAATTAATATAAATCACCCCATTAAACCTAAAATACACATGTTGACACATTTAAAATATGATATCCAAATCAATTCCTATTATATTCCAAGATTCATACAACCCATGGAATTTTGAAACTATTTAAATAGGTCAAGGCACGTTATAAACAAATTTTACAAGAAAAAACAACTATTTTTTTTTATTGTTTTTAAGATAAGAAAGTCAACCCAAGAGTAAATATTCATGAAGAAGAAAAACAATACTATCGATAATAACCATGCTTTATTTAGTACCAACTACTTATTCTTGGAATCCATGCCACATTAAATCAATGTATTTGTATCTAATTCATATCTATATTTTATTTATATATAATATGTATATAATCTTTTTGTTCAATTTATAATAAAAATATTTATTTTTTATCTTATATATATTTTAACAATCAGTTTAAATTGAAACTATAGTGTATCATTCACACACCAATAAATCAAATAGAGCCAGCGCATGTATATATATAAATAAGACACCAACAAGAACATGGTACATGAATTCATAGAACCCGAAAATACATGCAATAAAACAGAACTAAACCAATACTAAAAACATTAGTTCTAAAGTAAACTAATGAAATAAAAATACCTGATTGATGCTTCTTGAAGAAGAACTTCTGAACTAAGAAAACTAAAACACACTTCCCAATTGAGAAAACTTTGAGACACTTTCCAAAGAGAGGTGGACGAGAAAACGAGGATGGGAAAAATGAGTGTTGTATAGGGTCCTGTATTTATAGTGATGCAGGGTTAGGTGGTTTTGATTGAATATTACGCTATTTAAGATTATTATTGCACTAGAGTCATGCTAAAATCTATTAGATAGATATTTGCATTGTGGGAAAATATATATATATATATATTTGTAGATATTATTAGGTTTATCTAAACCAAAGTTAAATTTTTAAATATAAAGTAATGATAAGTGTGTGTGTATTCTCACATATATGGAAAATCCTGGATTTCTTCCTTTTCTTTATCTTAATTTTCTTCGATTTATATCTTAAGATATTACCGGTATAATCATTAGTTGAGATTATAAAAGAAAAAATAAGATTATAATGATGTTATTGAATATTTTGAAATGATTTGCAAATTAAAAGAAAGAATCAAATAGTTTGTTTCCGTAAAATTATCTAATTAGACATTTTTATTTAGGTTTTACTATTTCAGAACTAAAGTTTGACACATTTTGTGGAAGTTTATATGTCTTTCATATCAAATTAGAAAAGTCTTAACTTTTTATAATATTTTTCGTAAGCACAATACGGAATCTTGGGCGACCAAGTGTGGATTTTGGAAGCAGACTAGGCAATCGCAGTGAGAGAGAAGTAGTTGTTTGGGATGGGCCTACAGGATGCACCTTAGGCCCGAAAAAAAAATTAATGATCAATTTTATTCAAAATATTAAAATTATATATAGTATATGTTTTAAAGAGTAAATTTTATTATAAAGTTAAATTTTGTTGAGCGAAGAGGTTTCTATTTTGTCAAATCAAAGGTTTTTGATTCAATTTCTATTATGGTCATTTTGTTTAATTTTTTTTCCCCTTATTATATTTATTGCTTGTCTTTTAATCGAAGGCTTTTACACTCTTTTACATGGTACCCTAAACCCTATAGTTTTACAAAATATAGGATACAAGAAATACCAAACAACATAATTTACTTGTAGCGCATTGGTATACATGGTAAAAGGTACCATGTATAACCAATAAATCTTTCATATAACCCATAATTTTGCTTATTTATTTCTATACTAAATTTCAAATTTATAGTAATATATACAGTTTCATGTAATATAAAAATTAACTTACTTTCATATACTCAATATAAACAGGTCCTTTTACTGAAAATTCTTAATATTACGTATTCAAGGATATGCAAAATTTTTTTATGTTTGAAAGTCAAAAAATCTTTATGTCAAGAGGAAGAGTAATCTTATTTATTGAATATAAAGAGAAGTATACAAGATTACTCAATTTCTTTTCTAAAATTCCATGACCTATGCTTCATAGGCATCTCTATGAAAAAATATTAAATGAAATACACAATTAAAGAGCAAAGTTGGTGAATGCACCTTTTTTTCTTAAATTTCAAGCTTATAATAATATATATAATTGCAGTTAATATGAAAAACTACCTTATTTTTATATATCCACTATAAACATGACTTTCTACTAAAATTTCTTAATACTACAATTTTAACAATATGAAAAAATTGTTTGTCTAAAGTAGACATTGTCATGGTTTTGGAACCGAACCGAACCGGAATCAGAATTGCCGATTCCGAGTCTTAAAATTGAGGAACCTAAACTAAAACCGTCTCCACAATTCTCGATTCCGGTTTTGGAACCACGGATCCGTTTTTCTGAAATAAAAATAAAAAATTAGATTTAAATTTTTAATAAAATAAATTTTAAAGTCAAAATAATTATTGGATTTAGCAGTACTAAATTATTTAACCAAAATTTTAGAATGCACATTTATATGTATACAAAAACATTCAATATCAATTATAGTTGGTATTATGATATTGTAAAATACTCTAGAAGATAAAAAGAAAATTACAATGTAAAAAATCACATTATTAAGAAAATGAAGTTTGCTTTTAGGAAAAGTTTATTTAAACTAATTATGTATGATCTTAAGTTATGTTTATTTGTGTGGTTGATAATAACATATTAAATGTTGTGAATAAGTAACAAATTTCACTATTTATATGAAATAATTTAAATATTAACAATTATATATTTAATATTATTTTCTCTCTTTTTTTTTTCAATGGAACCGCCAATTCCACCGTACTAAGCCAAAGAATCGTCTAGGAACCGTGAAACCAGCAGTTCCATAGCCGGTTCTGGAACCGGCCAACCGGTCCAAGAACCAACCAACCAACCCCGTTTCAATTATGGAACCATCAGTTCGATTCTTGGTTCGAAACCGAGCCTATGTTTATTCTAAAGGATGTAATATTTTATATCAGAAGAAGAGTAATATCATCCATAGAATAACGAGTAGAGTTTACGAAATAAAATGACTACTCATTTATTTTAATAAAAATTTCTCAACATGCATGCCACAAGCATTTCCATGGGAGAAAAAAATACAAAATGAAATAGTATAGTTAGTAATGTACATTTTCTCATGCTACTCTAACATGAAGATTACAAAAGAAAAAGATGGAAAGTAAAGCAAGAAGATAAATAGAGAGGCAAAAGAAAAAAGATGCTTTAGTTAAGGTAGCACTTTATTTAAGAATTGTTGAATAATGTAGCTTTGTAAATAGTAGGATTAGTTGTGACTTTATAATTATTTACATGTGTCATTCTTTTCTATGTCCAATCTTCACTATAAATACTCATATCCAAGTTAGTTATGATTGATATTTGAAATAAGCATTTTTCACATGTTCCTTACATGCTCTTTTTGGACTAAACTCTCTCTTTAATCTTAACACTCGCTCTTAGTCAGGTTTATTTCTTTTTCTTCATTAATTAATCAAGTAAGTTCAATAATTCTCATAGCTACAATTTCTTCATGGTGTCAAAGCATGGTTAAGCCAAAGACTAGTTATGGTTCTTGTTAATTGACTAGTAATTAAATGTTTCTACAATTGTTGTTTGTGTTTTGTTTCTTATGCGATAAGTCGAACATGATGAATACAAATTTAGATCTATATGGTCCCTTTTATCTTTCTAATTCAAATGGTCCTAGCATATTACTTAATAGTAAGAAGTTCAATAGAACTAATTTCCTTAGATGGGGTAGGATTATTAGATTAACCCTAGGTGCAAAGGCAAACTAAGGTTTATAGATTGTATATGTGTTAAACCAAAAGCTAATCATGCAGAAATTGTGAAATGGTCGAAATGTGATTATATGATTCAATGTTTGCTATTGAGTTCCATGTCTAGAGAACCATCCAGAGCATTCATGTTATTGAAATCTACAAGAGAATTGTAGGTTGATCTGTGTGATCGATTTGGTATGACAAATTAACATTTCATCTATTAGATTCAATATGAACTCATGAATGCGAAACAAAGAAGTTGTTTTGTTATTTTATTTTTTTAACAAAATCAATAAATTATGGATGACTTAAGTAGTGTGATAAAAATGCCAAAGTGTATTTGTGGAGCTTATGCAAATTGTCAATGTGATCTCAAAAGGAAACTTGATGAGATAGATAACAAAAACAAGTTAATACTGTTTTATTAGGCTTAAATAATTTGTATGATAGTGTGAAGTCACAAATACTTTCTATGGATCCTCTTCCACCTATAAACAAGGCTTATTATCTTGTATGCCCAGTGGAAAAAACAAAAACAACTTTGTAAAAGTTTGAATGCTTCAAATGATGTAATGGCTTATGCTATTAAAGGGCAACAACTATTTGGGAATGTTAAAAGAGCTAAGAAAATAGAGGTGCTATAAACAAATTCACATGTATTCAATATAAAAAGATTGGTCATATTATTGATCAATGCTTTGAATTGGTGGGATTCCTAAAGTGGTATAAAGGAGCAAAAGATAAGGATAAATCTAGTGGAAGAATTACAACATAGTTCATACTTTTAAGGAAAGCTCTTGATAATAGATTTTAAGAACAACAACGGTGGAATAAGGTGAATCCCTCATTTGAGAATCAAACAAAGTTGGTTTCCAAGATTTGTGATGAGAACCTAAAAGCACCGACGATCACAAAAACATCACGTTGGTGTTTTGCAGGAATGTATTGTACTATTGCTACTTTGTGTTGATGTATCTTTGCTTCAATCTAACTTTAGGCTTTCTTAGATAATTGATGCTAGAGTTATAGACCATGTTACTCCTTTTGAAATCATTCCTCTAAAAACACAAATTGTTATAAAAGTTAAACTACCATATGGAACAACCAAGTTAGTGACTGTTGCAAGAGATATTCAAACTAATGACTCGATTATCTTAACACATGTTCTTCATATCCCAGATTTTCAATACAAACTTTTGTCAATTAGTAAATTTTTTTATTCCATCAATTTATTGTTTCTTTTGATTGTCTTTCTTGCTTCTTCCAGGATTTAAACCATGATAGGTGTTTTGGGAAAGTAGAGGTGCAAATAGTCTCTATGTGCTTGTTTAGTACCCCAGTTGTGTTGATAAACATTTGTCTTTTATTTCACATTTATCTCATGCAAAAGGTTTCCATTCTTTGGTTGATAATAAGATGTCAATGCAATTAAAGCATTTGTTGGGCTACAAGCAGTTTGATGAAAAATAGTTTGCTTATGACACTTGCCATCTAGATAAATTTTATCATCTCCCTTGTCCTTTAAGTGTAACAAAATTAGTTTTTTCCTTTTAATGTGATACATGTAGACATATGGGGATATATAATATACCACCAATCACTAGGGAAAAAAAATTTTCTTATAATAGTGGATGATAAGATTAAGTGTACTTGGACTTTTCTCATGAAACATAAACATTAAACACAACAAATATTAATCAAATTTCTTTGTTGTGTTAAAAACCAATTCTCCACTACACTAAAAATGTATATGGATAGATAATGGATCTTAGTTCATTGCTCATGATCTTCAACTTTTGTTTGATAATCTTACATAATCCATTAAACGAGTATTGTGTACACACCACAACAAAATCGTGTGGTTATAATTAAACATAGACACTTACTATACTGCTAAAGCTCTCAAAATTCATGTTAATCTTCCTAAGAAACTTTAGGGAAATGCATTTTATCTATCATGAGTGCTTTTCAATATACTAACTTCTTATCAAGACCTTAAAGTGGTTGGCAACCTTTGTTATGCCTCTATTTTGACACATTGTTGGGATGAATTTGACAATATATCTATGTCATCAATCAGGGTAAAATCTCTATGTTTATATGGCAATCAATTGTTCATTAGTCATGATGTTTATTTTATGAGTATTTTTCCCTTTCATGTCAATTCTAGTTTAGAAACACCTTTCGTATCTTGTAATATTTCTCAATCACACGACAGAAGATAGACAACATTCTAAACCAAATGTCTGCTCTACTTTTCATCAACCAAATTCAAGTTCACTAAGGTCTCAGGTACAAAAAACTCAAGCTTCTAACATTTCTTTACCTCTAACTGGTCTTCATATATGACAAAGAATTTGAAAATCACCTACTTAGTTGCAGGACTTTGTTCATAGCGTCAATTATAGCTCTTACTCTACTTAAACCTCTAATACCAAAGTTCTTTATCCATTATTTCATGATAACCATTCTATGTCGCATCCTAATGGCACGTTCGATATGTAGCCAATATGTAGGAATAAACCCGAAATAGAATTGCGATTCTAGGGTTTCATTCTCATTCCCATGTTGTGAAGCAATTTTAAAAGCTAGAATCAACGATTCCTTAAGGGCAGATTCAATTCTGTCTTTGAGAAGGGAGAATCGTAAATCCATTATATTCTCATTCATGTTAATTATTTGAATTACTATTATAGGTGGTATCTTTTGTGAATAGACAATTTATCTAGAATCAACGATTCCTTAAGGGCAGATTCAATTCTGTCTTTGAGAAAGGAGAATCGCAAATCCATTATATTCTCATTCATGTTAATTATTTGAATTACTATTTTATCCAACCACCTATATATTATCCATAATTATTATAGGTGGTATCTTTTGTGAATAGACAATTTATCCCATTCCATTCCATAGATGTACCCATACATAGGAATTGATTTCTCATTTTCTTACTTACTCATTCCATTCAATTCTAAACGATCCCTATATATCAAAGGTAACAAAAGGAGCATGTAGTTTCTTTGGAAAATGAATTTACTATTCATGAACCAAAAAGCTATTTTAAAGCAAAGTAAGATCTCAAATGAGCTAAAGCTAGGGCTATTTATTGAACCAAACTAAACTGGACTGAACTGCAAAATACGGTTCTTTTATATGTCTTTTTGATTTGTGGTTTGGTTCAAGACGAGTCTAAACGGTTACGATTAGATTCGAGAGGTTGAACTGAACCGAGCCATTTAAAACCAAATCGAACCACTTCACATTAAAAGAAAAAAAAATAAATAAAAAAAGAGCCATTTATTTATTTATAACCCTTAAACATTAGATATTAGGGTTACATGTGACATTTTACTACAATATTACATATGTATGTAGTCTATTAGAATAGACTTGAAATGGAATCGCTATTTTGAATTATAATACCATTCTTGCATTTAGATGCATCTTTGAATGAGTAAGATTTCAATTTCTAAATTTATTAAAAGAAATTGTGATTCCATTCCAATTTATAAAATGTAAATTATATTTTTAACCATATTAATGTTATTTATAAATCTAAATGTTGTATAAATATTTTGCATCATATATTTTACATAACAAACCATTAAATGTATTATATATCTAATAATATTAAACAACCAATCTTTTACTCGTCTCAAAACTATAAAATAGGCTTTCAATTCCTCAACATAAAAGATAAGTTTTTAACACTTTACACATCTCTTTAACATACAAATTACCTTTTCTATAAATCTTTTCCTAAAATAAAAGAACAAAATTTTAAATCATGATGTCCTTTATGATTATTTTAAAAATCTTTAATGTATGCTTTCCTATTTTATTTCATTGATTTTGAAACTTTCCTAAAACTATAAAAAAAGATTTTCATAATTTTTAATATTCCTTATTTTTTTTTTTCAAAAGTTTCAATGTATGTTTTCCTATTTATTAATTTTACATTCTTCATAAAATTAGTAGACATGCATCAAATTAAAATAAAGTAATATAATAGAGTTTAGAACATGTACAATCATTTAGTTGGTACAATGAAAATTTAAATACGTTATAAGGGAAGATTACTATAAATAAACATGAAATTAATGTATTAGAATGATTTAACCATTAAAAGCAGTTTAGTTCATCAAAAGTTTGAATCGAATCATTTCAAATATGATTCGGCTCGATTCGACCTATAAACCGAACTAAACAGAACCATGAATACCCTTTGTTGAAGCCATGGAAAAAGTATTATTGGCCCTTGAAGCTAATCACGCTTCGGATCTTGCTTCTTTGACATTAGGTAAACAAGTAATTGGATGCAAATGGGTATATAAGGTGTATATAAATCAAATAGAACTGTTAAAAGGTATAAAGCAAGGTTGGTAACTAAGGAATACAATTATATTGAAGGAATCAATTTTATTCACGCATATTCTCCTGTTAGAATTTTGCTTGCTATAGGAACCACTAAGTGTTGGAATATACATCAACTTGATGTTAATAAGACATTTTTTCATTGGTTCATTGATGAGGATTTTCACATGGAGCCACTAGAGGTTTACTTAGTTGATAAATCAGGGAAGTTTATAAACTAGTTGCTTTATGGTTTAGAGCAAGCATCTTGATAATGGAATAAAGAATTTTTGGAGTTTAATATTTCTTTTGGTTTCTTTATTCCAATTGTAGAATGATTACTCTTTGTTTTTTTTTTTTTTTTTTGTTGGTAAAGATTACCCTTTGTTTACTTGGGCAAATTTGACAGGTTTTATTACAATTTTGGTATATGTTGATGATGTTTATTGGTTGATGATAATCTTCAAGAGATTCAACATATCAAAAATCAATTACCTGCATCTTTTATCATTAAAAATCTTAGAGAGGTTAGATGTATTTTGGTTATCAAAATTTGTAGATTAGAATTTGGTTTCATGCTGAACCAAAGAAAGTTTGCTCCCGATCTTTTACAAGAGATAAGCTTCACTACATGTAAATTAGTTCATAATCCATTTCTAGAGAAATTACATTTAGGCAAGACACAAGGGACTTGCTTTCAAATGCTACTTTATTTTGCAAAATAATGGGATGTCTCCTATATCTAACGATTACAAACCTAGATTTTTCTTATGTAGTTCAGTAACTTAGTCAGTTCGTGGAACAACCTCGAACTTCTCTCTTCAAAGCCTTGCATCATGTTCTACAATATATCAAATAAATTATGTATAAAGACCTTTTCCTTTCATAATAGAATCCTTTGAAGTTACATACATATTCTGATGCAGATTGGGTAGCCTCATGGTTGGTGATAGGAAATCTATATCAGGTTTCTATGTCTTTTTGTAGTTCCTCTTTAATTTCTTAGAAGATAAAGTAGCAACCAATTGCATCCACATCTTCTACTAAGGCTGAGTATCATAGTCCTGCATTGATAATAAAAAAGCTTCCCTAGTGCTCTTTTATTATGGCAAATCTTCATTGGCCATTATCCTACCTATTACCTTATTCACCAATAGTCATTTGGCTCAGTTGTTGGTTGAGAACCATTGTATCCATAGCATAAACAAGCATTTGGAAGTTAATCTTCATTTCCTTTGAAACATTGTTAAATATGGATTCTTGTAGATATTTCAAATCAGCTAACCGAAATCATTATTTTTGTCGGTCATAAATCAAAATCGAAACAAAAAATTAAAAAAAATTAAAAACTCTAACCCTAAACTAAAACTGAAAGGCTAGTTAACCATATTTTTTGAATTAATTTTCTGGTTTAAATTTAGTTTTCGATTTCATGGGTTTTTTTATACAACCTTAGTGGGCATCGGGGGTTAATCCAATGCAGCCACTCCAACGGTCAAGTTAGTCAGGTATTCTAATTAATAAATGAGAGTAGTAAAATAATAATCAAAGGTTACCATAGTTATCATTGAAGGGGGTATTTATAGACCATCTAAAGGCAGTTATCTATACATGGAGGTGGTAGAGATCATAGAGATCGTATGCTAAGGGTTGTGTAACCACTAAACTATGTCCAAAACGTGTACGAGTGGGGCATTGTAGCGTAATACTGAGACTTTAAGTCGACAGCATAGCCTGACCTAATGTTTTCTCTTCCAACTAAGTGTGCAAAGTTAGACCAAAAGAGTTAGGGAAAGTCAAGCATGCTTAAGGGGGTTAGCTGTGAAACTAAGGGGTTAACTCATGTCTTAATTGCATTGAGGCAGGTTTGAAGAGTTTTTTTGTTCAAATATGTTGGTCAACAATATCAAATGTATTTTAACATCTTTTAAATTTTGAACTTAGTATATTTTCTTTTTTGGTTATTACAATTGGAGAGAGGGGGATTCGAATCTGATGCCTCTTATTTGAGAGATCAAGGGTGATATTATTAAGCTATAAAGCCACTAGCAATATATTTTCTTTAAAAATAAAAAACAAACATCATTTTATTGTTGCACAAAAATAAGGACTCAAAAATGTTAAAATACATAAAAATATACAATAGGTTTAAGCTAATAGCCTTGTAACCTAGTGACATCTCCCTTATCCTTGAGTGAGGTACCAAGTTTGAATTCCCTTTTTCCCATTGTAATGAAAAAAAAAAGAAAAAAGAAATGCCATAGGTTTAAATATATATCCGTATAAAAGTGAAATTTAAAAAATTATTTGTAATTTATTCTTATTTATTTTCTGAGATATGTTTCTGAATACTGCTTTTAAGTCTATTTGGCTAGCTTTTTTCTATAAATATAAATATTTTTCAAAATTTTTTCTAACAAATTGTTTATCAAGAATAAAATAATAAAAAAATTGGCAGTTCTTATGAAAAAATTAAATAAATAAAATATAGATACAAATCAAATATATTTACACATATTGTTTCGATATAAATATAAATATAGATTAAAAATAGATCATCCAAACAGACCCTGAGTTTTCTGTATATACTGTTGTTGTAAAAGAGAAGTGTTACTAATGAAAAATAATTCAAAAATAGAAAAAAAAGTGTGCTACGAGCAAAATCTTTTATCCATTTGTAATTTTGAGACATGGCCGCGATGGCAACCATGCCAAATAGGTATCCGTGCCCTTAACAATGGATTCCTGAAATTTAGGATAAAGACATTGTGGATAGGAGTCCTCAAATATTCTCCTAGTATCAATTTTGTTTGTGTCTCAACTTAAACGGGCAAATTTCTGTGGTCCAATTCGTTCGTATTATGACCTGTGGGAAAGGAAAAAATTAAAAAAAAATAAATAAAATCTCCACACGACAAGTGAACACTGAACGACTTCATCTGTATTCGGTAGCTTAAACATAGGAAAAATTGCAATTAATCCATTAAAAACAATATTCTTAAATTTTTAAATATTGCAATTAAACTTAAATTTTAAGAGAAAGAAAAGAAAAAATTAAAATCAAAATTTAAGGATGTTAAAAACATCTTAATGAATTCGAGAGCCCTAAAACAAAAATCGAAGGTCCATTAACACAACATAGTAGTAAGGTAGTCACATGAATATCTAGAGCCCTGTTTTACCCTACCCAACACAAGAAAAAGCATAAGGATGCAATTGGATCGTGTTTCGGGCGAGTCATATGAACCTAAACCCGAACCCGCTACACCATAGGGCATACCAAACCCGATCCTATAACCCTGTAGAGTTTTCCTTCTATATCCAAACCCGTCCTACAAGATTTACTCTAAAACCCATCACCCGCCCGGTTATCCGCCTGATTATCAACCCAATTATCCATCCGATCACCCACCCAATTATTAAGCCGAGCCCACCTTGCTTATTGTTTTTTTTTCAATAGATTCAGTAGACTTAAACAAATAAAAAAATAGTCTAATAATATAGCAATTCACCTTCTCTTTACCAATCTATTTTAAAATTTAATCCATTACTATGTTTACATTTAGTAAATATATTTACATTACAATTTTTTTTTACTAGGACTAATGAATCGGGTAGGTATCCATCGGGTTTTAGTAGTATCCAAACCCGATCCTAATACCCTATAAGATTTTTTACCTATGTTCAAACCCAACTCTATTACCCTATAGGATTCTATAAGGTTTTTATGTGATTAGACGGGTCGAAAACCCATTAATGACTGATCTAATTACATCCCTAAAAAAGCATGTGCGCTTTGCATATTAACCTTAGGTTAAACAAAATCCTAAGTCCCCATAAATTCAAGGCATAACCAACTCTCATTATTTAATATAGGATAAATGTCAAATTTACTTGCTAAACTTCACATAAAATTTTATTCCAGTGCCTAAATTTTAAAATGGTTAATAGAATATTTAATTAAACATTTTATAGTTATTTTCACACCACTTTAATATTGTTTATCTTGTTAACCAACTTGAAAAATGCAACATATCTAAAAACTTTTGTTATTTCTCACAACATTATGAATACTAATAGTTTACTTTTTCCACATTAGATAATAGAGTAAATAGTATTAGTAAGATAATAAAAATAGTTATAAAAAAATTAATCAGTATTAATTTAACTACTTCTAGATTTGCTGTAGGCACCAAGTTGAAAGTTTACACAAAGTTCAGGTTTTAACTTTTAAATATTTCATCGTGATTCCCCCCAACATAATGTTTAGTAGTGGAAACATCCTAGAAAAGTGGAAGGGCGTATCTTTTCATAATCAAGAGGAAGAAGATGCACAAAAGTCGCAAAGCTACAACAGTGGAGAAGAAACGGATTCATCATTGAACATTGCACTAAAGTCAAGTTGTGGACTCCAGCTAAGTAGGATCCTAATTGCCTAAAATATCACCAATCATATATAATTCTTTTGTCTTGTGATTCGCCATGTCAAATGTGGGGCACAATCATGCATTAAATGATTGCATAAACTATTTAGACTCAAGTCAAGATAGTACATTATACACTAATAATGGAAGATGAAAGCCGAAAGCAGAAAAAAGGCAACAATGATGAAGCAACAAGATCCTAGTGAAGAAAAAGCCTAGACTGAGGACTTAGTAGCAAAGATAACGATCATGATCTTAACCCATCCCATGACCACAAGAGATACATAGTTTATCCAAAAGTTTCGCGATCGAAATCAGATTCTTGAGCTATAGCGCCTAATGTCATTTGGGTGCCTTCCTCTATCAGTTATGGATGATGCAAATCGGCTTAGAAGAATGCCCTGCTGCCGTAGAACACCCGGGGAGTACTGTTTTTGGAGGCTGGGGATTTTTGTTCTGATGTTGAATTTCCTGAAGTGGTTGATTCGCTTTCAAAATCCATAGGAAGCTTCATTTTAGCCAATGATTCAGTGAATTGCTGCATGCTTTTCATGTACATGTCCACGATCTCCTGCTGCACCACTTTCTGCTCTTGTTCAATGGCCACATTGATAGTAGGCTTTTCAATAGGAGGATTGCTCTGAACACCCGTCATGCCAGCAGATGAGCTGTTCCCCTTGTCCCCGACATCTGACTTTTTCTCTTTTATAGGAGAATTATGCTCCTCATCGTGGTATTTCAATTCATGCTCCGAGTGTGACGCAGCAGACCCATCTGAGGACTGAGAGCTTGCAGGATTCGAAGGAGAAGAAACCCCATTAGTTGACAAGGTGCTTGGAGCCGGTCCATGTTTTGAAACTTGAGGAACTGGTTCAATAATAGGTGTTGACAGACTTTCCTTGTTGATTTCAGGACTTTCCTTATTGTGAGCATCAACATCATCCAAGCTCTCAGAATCCTGAGAGTCAACACTAGAAGCAGTTATCTCGAAATACTCCGAGACCATCATCTGGTTCTCGTTCACAATTTTTGGGTCAGGAAATTCATCTTCTCAAACGACACAGGCTCAGTGTTTTCACCGTCTTGAGCAGATGCATCAGCAGTCATATCAGAAGGCAAGGAGGGAATGGCAAGCACTTCTGGTGAAGCCCCAGTATAAGAAAGAGACAGCTGGACAAACCCGGCTGGAGAATGGAAGAGATCAGTTGAAGACAGAGAGAACTCTTTCTCCAGCTTCCCATTTTTAATGATGACCTCAGATAGAGGCACTAAAGCAAAACCCAACAATTGGTCCTCGAGATAGTTTTTCACACGACTCAGCATCCAAATCTCACATTTGAGAGAGCAATCTACTGTCCGGACATTGAGTTGAAGGTTGTCATCGAAGACAGGGTTCCTTCCACCTCCATTATGATTTTCGTTGATACCGTATTCTCAGGATCACTAGTCAAGCAAAGCTTAGCATAAACATCTTGCTTGTGGTATATGCAAATGTTGTGGATGTCCCTTGCTTGGTGAATGTAAACCTCAAGTGAGCCAATAAATGTGTCTATGTTACCACCCTCAACTTCTTTTCTATTTATGTCAATGTCATTGCATAAGCTACGAGTGAACAATTCTGATCCAGACCGTGGTGCTTCTGCTCCAGCAACCACAGAGGTTTTGAACGGTAAAACAACAGATTGAGGTGAATCCATGGTTATCCTGACAAATCAAACCTGCCTTAGCAAAAGATACAATCGAAGATCAATTCTCAGAGTCAACCTAAATCTTTGGCTCTTAAATGCAAATTCGTAGCCAGATTCCAATGCAAAACACATTGTGACAACAAGGATTAATTATATCCCTAAAACAAAAAAAAAAAAAAAAAAAAAACAGTTTCTTAATGACGGATAAGTAACACAGAACCCAACTGCTAAACTTAACATCTCTAACCTAGTTTCTTAACCAAAACAATGGACCGGAAACCCGAACCGAAATTAAGAAGTGAAACTCAGTAATCACAATTCCAAAATTAATTCCTGAGGAAGCTTAAGTCCCCGATGTCCAGTTGGATCCTTAGCATTTAAAATTAAGCACCTCATGCTCATGTTCTTAAAGAGTAGCAGATCAAAGAGGGTCTGCTAGACCCTGTGATCGCGCCTTAGCGTCGCAATTTTCAGAAAACTTCCTTTGGAAAGTTAAAAGAGAAAAACGATACCAGGAAGCTTCCACAGGCTCATGAACAGAACCATTCAGTTAATTATCTGGCCTCACATTAAAAAAACAGGATACATAGAACTTTCCATATTTAAAATATATACGAACTCCCCTCTATTTTGTTCTTGTACAGGCTTGCCCCTCTCTGGTATAATCCTGGGTCGATTTCGCTCCTAAAAGCAATACATTTACTTAGCAACATCTGATGCAAAATCATGGATTTTAATTCTCTAAATTTTCTTAATTTCACAAATAAATAGTTAAATTCTTGAAGTATTTTGTGTGATCGACCATCTTCTTTCCAAGGAAAATTTAGAGGATGTAAATTTAGAGATACATTTCCCAAAATCGCTTCATGAACCATCCACCATAACAAGCTCAAAGGCGAAATTGTACATAATCTACAAGTCAAAAATCCCAACAAATGTCAACCAGCTCCAAAATTAAAGTCTAAACATAAAAAAAAAAAAAAAAAATCCGGAATAAACACGAACACGACCCACCAACACGCATAATTCAACTGCAGTATGTTCTAAAAAACCATAAAGAGACAAAAAGACAAAGGAATAACAATAACAAAACAAAAGATTACAAGAATAACTGTAAAAAGCCAACACATGGGTATGTTACCATGTCTCCATTCTTACCAGTAGCACCAAAACCCAAGAGGAATATCTTAAAAACTTGAGCTTTTGAGCCTCAACACAGGATCTGTCACCAAAGACTGAAACTTTAGCAAAAATTCTCACGAGACAACAAGGCCGTACAGCGTCGGAGACCCAAAGGGGATGAGGAAATATAAAGGGTGAGAAGAACTAGGTAGTCCTAGGCTCCTAGTAGTAGTAGACTAGTAGCTGTACACACTAAAGCTAAGTGCGTGGAAATATAAATATAGAAAAAAGTCGGCTGAGGTGGGTCGACGTTATAAAGGGTAGTCTCGGACGACCGGTCACTTGTCAGGCTCGAGGATTGAATCTGTCAAAAGTGATCAGAGCGTGGAGAGAGATGAGAATCTCTATGGAATTCGGTCTACATCCCCCGAACAAAGAAATAATGCAACGCCGAATAATTGAATCTTAGGTTAGGTTTAATTAGAGGTTAATTTTTTCAAATAGAAATAAGTGTTTTTGGGTGAAGATTAATTTATATTATATGATTAAAATAAAACCAAACTTTCGACCAGTGGAAATAGAGATGAACAGTATGCTAGCACGTTTTGTATGAAGAAATGAAGTGAATCTGAATGAATTGCAATTCTGCATTATGTTTTGAAATCATCATAATAGAAAATCACAATTTCTCCAAATCAATTATTCTTTAAGAGCTAGGGTCATAATTCCATTCCATCCGATATTAATATTATTTACATTAATAACCTGTTTATCTTTCACGTTGTGGTGTATATTTATTATTAAAATATTTTTAATAAATACCCTTATATACTAATTTTATTACATTCCATTTTATTCTATAAATATATCTAAATATAACAATAGATTTGTTTTCTTAAGGATACAATTCTATGAGAAGTTATAAAATATTTGACTTGCCCAATCTATTAAAAAAACCTATAGGTTCTAGGGTCGAATTTTTTTTATCTAATATAAAACGTATAAGGAATCCAACTTAACACATAAATTCACATACAATTTACTTATTATCTCATCATGAAATATTTACTTTAATTTATTATTATCTCTATCTTCTTGTGAAATTTCTTGTTAATATAAAGAAATTTTATGAGATCCGATTTTTACATAGATACTATTTATAATATATCTAACAGTGTTGTTATAAGAATAATAATAATTATAATATAAAAAAATGAAAAAAGGCTGCAAATACAATTTATTAGGTTGTTATAGGGGTGGGCTTAGGCAAACCTGAAATCCTATAAGATCAAGCCTGAGTATAACAGGAAAAAAAAAACTATCGGATTTAGAGTTAGATTTGGTAAACCTCATAGAGAATCAGAGCATGTTATGATTTTACATGGTCAATACCAAACCAATCCCATTTTTTAGTTACTCATTTCATTCCATTTCATTCTTTTGATTCTAATTAATTTTATTCCAAATGAATACATATGATATAAGTGATGCTATAATGACTTTTTTTTTTTTAATGGTTCTATAATGGTTTCCAATAGAGAT
Source organism: Combretum micranthum (assembly GCA_024138025.1). Taxonomy (NCBI): domain Eukaryota; kingdom Viridiplantae; phylum Streptophyta; class Magnoliopsida; order Myrtales; family Combretaceae; genus Combretum; species Combretum micranthum. Next base: position 688,916 of record JAMXBD010000429.1, on the reverse strand, counting down.
TTTGTCACTATTTATAAATGTGCCACATTAGTTTAATTAGCATGGTTATGATAGGATATTGTTTAAAGCAGTTAACATAGCACAGATTTATATCTTAATTACTTACAATTTAATTTATATTTTAACTTAACTTCACACTTATAATTTTATATTTGGTATACACGAATTGTTCGTAATGCAATGAATACAATAAAAATGAACGAAATGGAATGAATAAGAAAATGATAAATACATTTCCATAATTGAAAATATTCACATGACGCGATGGAATGCAAAAGTTTTGTATGTTTCAGAATTTTCCTAACCAATAAATATAGATAATAAATATATTGTAGAATAAAGAGATAATTGAAGTATATATAACTAAAAATGGTGGATGGATAAAATCATGATTCCACCTTTTTTGAAAGGACAATTGGATTTTTCTTTAAAGTTCCATAATTTTACCTTCTAAAAATGCTTCAAAACATTAAAAATGAATGGAATATGGAATTGCGACTTCATTCCAAATCCATTTTTTATAAATGTGCCATAAATGAGAATGACGTGCCACAAGAATTTCTTTAGGTAAAAGGATTACAGGTATTGTATTGATATATGTAATGTATGTAAAATGATATGTAACTGTATTTTGATGTATTGTTACACAATACATTTTTTAATTATTTAATGTCTAAAGAAATTAATATTTTTATAATTTATATTTATTTACACATCTTATAATCATATAACTACTTTTAAATGTAAAAATATGTTTTTTAGATGTCTTAACTAGTGTCGAAGGATACTTGTTCATTGATTCAAATAATAATAGAATTATTACTTAACCGACACTAAGTGATAGTTAACTTCACTAATAATCTTACTCCTTATAAAGAGCTATTATCATATTTAATTGACTGCAATAGGAAAATTCCTATTAAAAACATTAAATAATCATTCGTTTTTTAAATCTACAAATAACAATTTAATGATACAATGTGATTTTTTTTTTCAAAATGCTTCGTTTAAGTAAAAAAGAAACAAATTAGATTCTTATTATAACTTTGTTTCATGCCAAAATAATAACAATTCCATTACTCTTTTTTATCAAAAAAAATGTTTTGCAATTTCAAATACAAATAATAGTTGTTCATTTTGAACGACCAAATGAAAAAAATTATATTTATATGTGTATGTATTTTCATGAGTTAAACAATCGATATTATGAGTTTAAAAGGTATCGTTTTTATTAGCTTTCAACTAGTGCTAAAAGCACTTGATAACTTAAAAATGATAATACGAATAGATACAATAAGAAAATGCTTAAAAGAAAAAAATCACTAAATCATATAATTTTTTCTTAAGTTATCCATGTATTCGATGTTAGAGAAGTGAAAAGCCTTTTTAATAAGTGTTAAAAAAAATGGACACATTATTAGAGGCATGATTGTAGTAATATGTTGAATGACTTTATTTTTATGATGGGTGTTAGACATGGCTATAGTTTGGTTCCGAATCGAGAATTAAACGGAAACCAAACTAGTCCATCCGGTTGCAAAACCAAGGTGGAACCATCAGTTTTACCCATTCCTGGCCGATTCAATGACCAAGAACAGGTGAAACCGTCGACTCCAACCCAGTTCCCGAAAAAAATGAAAATAAAAAAATCAAGACACAAAGAACTAGAAAAATGGATTCAAATTAAACTTGACCATTCATGGCATAATATTTGTGATAAATTTGTAATAGAATTGTTTGTATTAATGAAACATTTATTTCACTTCTTTTTTCCAATTAATGTCAAAGAATTTCTAATATTTGTTGTATATGAGAATTGTTGCTTTGTAAGGGCATTTATTTTTCTTAATCTTTTCCCCTAAAAAAAAAAAAAAGAAATTTAACCATGGCAACTCCCTAGTTCTGGAATTGGAATTGGAATTGGAATTGAAACCAGTGTTTCTATAAGAACCGAACTAGAATCGGCCCCTTCGGTTTCGATTCTCCATTTCTCATAAGCAAAGCCAATGCCCATGTCTAAATAGCGTAACTAAATACTTCTTTTAAAGGTAAATGATTAAGGAAGGTCTAAGGATGTATTGGATTTTGTTGTATGAACCTAGTTTAAACTACCATATAAGTAGTTGGGTTTTGGGATGGAAGACACACTTTAAGGATTTATAAAAATCAAGGACAAAACGTTTTCGATTGTTTATTTTATTTTGCAATTTAATAATTCTTATTTTTTTTCTCCCAGCATCTATGCCTCTTTACACTAACATATAACAAAAATTCAATTTGATGTTTTCCTTATATATTATTTTATAAGCGGTGAAGTTTTAAAACCTTCTTATTTCAAACTATATCTTATTAATATGTCCTTCAATTAATTGTATTAATGGGCAATTTGATCATGAGCGTCCTAGGTCAAACTGGTCTGTCTAGACTACGAAACAACTTGTTAGACCTTAGACTAAGTTGTTTAGGTTATGGTTCAATCTACTCCAAACTTGTGATCAACCTTGGAATGATCCCATACACATCTCATAAGCTTATGCCAAGCTATCCTATTTAGTAGCAGCTTAATTACCTTTTACATTTTCCTTGTTTGTTAAGGTCACTTACTTACTTTAAAAAGATTAAGTTGATCTACTAGGCGTCTCCACCCAGTGTGACTCTTATATAAAATTTATTAATCTAGAAGATGTGCTTACCATATCTATCCTGGATTTGTTTTCCTAAATTGTTAGAGCTACTTTATAGATTTGAGTAAATCCAATTGCCAAATACCTCACGAGTCTACTCCTATAAATACCTCTAGAAGCATCTAAGTAAAATAATTCACACTCACATTATTTTCTAGTTGTGTTGCTAGTAGTTTGTTCTCTCATACACATAGAAATTTAAGCATTGGAATAACCACATGATGTATACTAACACTTCTGTCTTGCAATTAAGATATTATTGATTCAAACCTTAGAAAAGCCTAATTCTTGGAGATCCAAGGTCTAGCAAGTTCAATCTCTACTAGTAAAATCTGCTTGGAACAACTTGTAATAGTAAATAGAAAAAATTGAAAAACAATGTAAACATAAAAAATTCTCACACGTGATAGTAATTGTAATTAGAGAGGATATAGATTAAGAAATCGTTTGGAGGAAAAAAAAAAAGAGGAAAAAAGGTTGTATCTAGAAAAAAAAACCATTTGAGAACAGATGAAAATATGAAAAAAAAAATTTTCTCATTAACTAGAGGTTTTCATTATACAATTATTAAAAAGAAAGTATACATATAAAAAGTTTTACTTAAAAAAATTAAAAATGATGAAAAACCACACTTCTTTTTTCCCCTATACCAAACGGATGTAAAGCCACATTTAATACGATCTTTTATAAATTATTTAAAATTATCTGTGCATTTCAAGCATGTAGTCTGGGAATCAACATAGCAAGTTTAAGCACCTGTACATTATAAATATTAAATACTAAATAGAAATAGCGAAGATATTTAATCTTCGAGATAAAACAAGCGCTTTCTAGTAAAGGATATCGGCGTGTAGCGGTCATGTGTGGGTAAAAGAAGAAAGGGACAGCGACAATAGCGTCCATATCCAAATAGACAAAAAGAGAGACTTCAGTGCGGTCTGTACTGGAAGTGGGGACATGAATTTATGGGAATGGGAGCTCACGAGACAACTTGGGGCATTATTTCAACCCCGTCCGACCAACTGATTCTTTGACTTTTTTCGTTTTATCTTTAGATCAAAAAATGGGCGGAAACGGTCCCACCAGTTGCGTGTCAAGTTTGCTTACGGTTTTTTATCTGCATTTACCCGAATTTGATTTTACCATGGCCACGGGCATTGGTGAAGGTGTGTTTTTGTTGCATTTACCTCATGTCTTTTGTGTGATTTGCTGTGTTTGTCATCCTTGAATGTCACAAGTTGAATAAATACACCCAATTATGGATGGACACGATAAGTTTGTAAAAAATGATCAAAACTTGCATTAATTATTGTTTGTGGAACAAACCATGTAGTATATAAATAAAGCATCCCAACGCTTTCTTTTTCAATCGAACAATAACTTGAACATAAAATCACTAGGAAGCATATTAAGCATTCGTTACCACGTCTCCATCAGCCAAACGTTCCGAGCCAGCATTCGAGTGCCAGCTAAAATCCTAATGTAGGTTGAATGATGTATATCGTAATATAAATCGGGGCTAAGGACAAATCGAGTCGAGACAGTATAGTGCTGAACTTAAATTAGAATTCGATTCAAAATTTCAAAGTTCAAGTTAGGCTCGAGCTCAACCAAGCTTAAGATTTTAAACTCAGATTTGACTTGAAGTAATACTAGATAAGCTCAAGCTCTATTCGATCAAACTCATTTAGACCTAATTTAGTAATAAAAAAATATTTTAAATTTTAATTTAAATAATATTAATACCCTAACTTGATTTATATTCAATTAATATTTATATTCGACTTGAACTCAATTAGACTCGAAATCTAATCGAACTAAACATACAAAACTCGAGTTCGACTTGATAAATTACTCAAGTAGCCCAAACTTGGATTAACTTTTCTTGTGTCAAACTTGAGTAGTTTTTAAACTGGTTTGATTCGTTTGCACTCCTAATCCAAACAATATGATCCTACCATAAATATCTTATTATATTTCTTTTTCCACTACATAACCATTTTATATAAATTTTGCCTTACTATCTTTTTAGTTTGATATTGGAGGCCACCATAGTTCTTAGGGTAGTATTAGCTTTGTTTATAGTTCAATTATGGGTCCCTAAGTGAAGTTCAATATTGTTCATAGTGGAATGGGCTTTATTTTAGTTTTTTTCCTAGTCTTTTTATTAGTTTTATTTACTACTTTTTTCTTTACAAATTCATTTCCTATTATGCATTATGATTGTTTTTATATTATTTAATGTGTTTCATGTTGCTATTATCATGAGCTCATAATTGAATTGAAGTAAGGTTTTGTGGTATTTAACAAATAATGATTTGAATGAATTGTTATTATAAAAGTATGTTCTTATATGTTTTTTTTTTCCCCATATTATTTCTATGGATCAATTCATGTAATTTTTATGTAGGATTACTGAACAATGATTATGTCTTAGGTTCCAAGCATGGATGGTTAGTCAGCGATTATATCTTAGGGTTCCCTTGTTGCGTAAGCAGGGTTTAGATGCTCTAATCATAATAAAAAACCCTAAATATAAGCTAGTGTTCCATTTGTAATGTAACGCCCCAAATTTAATTAAGGCGTATATCGCCACGTATAATACCTCATATATTACATCTTTAAAAGGATATTGTTTATGTCGAACATTACTAATCAATTTTAAATTCTAAAACTATTTAATTAAATTTTGGAGACAACTTGATTTATAACAAGAAAATAAAGCTTTATAAAAACTTATTACAAACATATGGGCTCCACAAGGCCTTCAAAGAAAATATAGGTTTCAAAAGATAAATCCAGCTCTTTATAAAACAAAACAAAATAACTAAAGTACAATTATGGTCCTAACTCATTTCACACTTCCTCCCAAAATCTTCACAAACGCCCATAACTCAAGTCAACATAATCATCCATCATCATCAGCACATCATCATAACCATCATCATGAATTATCATAAATAACTCATCCTCATCAACATCAACAATATCTTAAAAAATACAATAACAACAATAATGAGCCGAAGCCCAGTACATAGTAACATAACCATACATGAAGTGACACATGAGCTTAACTAAATATAATGTAGTAACGACAAATTATTATATTTAACTTAAGGTAAACAAATCAACATCGGAGCACTAACACTCCGAAACAATCTTAAGAACCAGGGTCTTGAGTAATAGGAGCTACTCAAAGGGTTAATATAAGCAGTCCAAATACTTATATATCTTATATAATATTATAGAAAATAGGTCCATCTAGGATTCACAGCCGTTACTTAACTCTACTCAATCTCGATCCATAACATCTTTTACTTCAACCAGTCTCATAAACAAGACCTAAAACATCTTACTTTACCCCAAGTTTAAGTAAACATTATGTCGATACTATTTGCCCCATTAGCTATCCGCTAAGCAACTTATAAATATCATTGCATCATGACAAGGGTAACCTAAGTGCCTAACTACTGCGTCCCCCTAAGATAAGGTTGCTGCTTCTTGGACCAAATTCAATGGCGCACACATAGCAATACTCATTTATTAAGCTAAGTTTAAGTTTTAATTCATTTAGGAAGCCTATCCTAGCATACAACACATAAGTCACTGCGTACCTTTAAATGACGTCCATAATCCAAAAGAATCAGAAGATAGACAAGAGAGCAGGTTTAGAAGCAAATATCTGTTTAAGAAATTAAACAATATAAGCAACTTAATTATCTATTAACTTACATCAACTTTTATATTAAACATTCATTTTATGTTTCTATTTGATTAGACATGTAATAGGAACCCCACCATGGCTACGAAGATCGTCCCACAAAGATACAAACAGTTCTCTATTATCTATCAAATTTTCTTTCATTAAGCAAAGCCTTGGTCTAACATATTTTAAAAATTACATACTCATTATTATTTAAGGTTTAACCTATCATTTTGATCTAAGCTAATTATAGCATATTAAGCCTATATTATCTTAGTTTTAATCAAGTTAATTAAACTTACTCATTTAATTAAATTACTAAGTCAGATTCAATTATTTCCCTAAGTAATTATCATATATCTATTTTTACTTAACTTAGCCAAATTGATTAGAGTTAATAATTTAATTCAATTACTAAGCCAGGGTGATTAAACTTAATCAATCTAATTCATTTTAGCTCATTGAAATCTAATTAATCAAGTTGAACTTAAGTTTACTTATTAAGTTCATTTCATACTTTAGAACTATGTTAACCCAAGATAATTACTAATCCTATTAATTCATTAACTCATTCCTAATTATACAAACACTAACATGTCATTTTATCTATCATTTATATATTTCATTTTATCTTTCTTTCTTTTTCTTTCTTTTTATTGTCTTTTTTTTTTAATAAACAGCACTAAGGCAAGGACCACAACCATGACAGGGGTCGTGATCATCATCATCCGTGATGGTGGCCATGATGGGCATTACGTGCCTTGTTACACCTGTGATCAAAGGAAAAAACGTGATTAGAGAGATCACGCTCGTATTACCACCGTGATCTAGGTTGTGTTCTTCGAAAACCATGATTAGAGGAGACCATGGTCCTCGTTATGCCTGTGATCCTCCTAAAATTCTCCATTCAAGTCAATCACGGGCCGTATTACGGCCATGATGGATAGGGGGATCACTTGTACGTTTTATTTTGTCTTTTCATCCTAACTTGAACTACTTATTTACAATATTTATCAACAAAAAAACTTGTTACTAGTATACCCATGTTTAATCTTGTCCTATAAACATTTCTATGTATATTTCTATATCATATTTCCACAAATCATTTTACCAAACATGTTATCTACACATGCATATACAATCCATATTTTACATATATGTATATATATCTTTAATCTATCGATTTTATCATCAATTCTATATATATCTAGCTTTAATTCAACAATTACATGCATGAATAACAATCAAAATAAGAAAAACAATTAAACTTATCTTTTTAGCAAATCCAAGGAGGTTGATCTTCTTTACTCCTACTACTACTACTTGGGTTGATGAAGCTACTTCAAGCTAATTTCTTACTTCCATCTTGATTTCTTCCATCAATCTCTCCTATAATCTTGTTGAATTTGAGAATTGGGTTGATTTTTAAAGAAAAAGAAGAGAAGAAGGAAGGAAGAAAAGAGAAACGTAAAAAGAAGAAGAAGAAGGAAAGGAAAATAAGAAGTTAAAAAAGGGCGAGAGGCAGGTGGGTTAAAAGGAGAAAATGATTTGAGAACGTATATGTTAGAAATTTATTACTTGATATAAAAATGTAATTTAAAAGTTTAGTTTATGAAAATATGATATTTAATTTGGGGTCGGATTTGAAACAAATATTTTTGAATAAGTAGTTAATTTAAAAAATGATAGAGATTTAAAGAAATGAAAGTTAACTAAAATTCAAGAGTTTAGGAGTTTGCAAAATATTTAAAATCTCAATTTCAATTTTGATCTATTTACTAATTTAGTTTGTATCATATCATCTAATCATAATCTGTCTAAGATAAATTTTCTAACGAAGCTCAAATTCAATACCATATCTAACTATCTATTATACTATTCAATTAAATTATTTCTAATTTAACTAAGTGAGGGTTTGGGGTGGCGAGGGTTTGAGGTATTTCATGTAATCTAAATACCACATAGGGTTTAGGCTAAAACACAAGATTTTGCATATATTTATGTAGTTGAAGTTGTGGTTTCAAATACAAACACTACTTGCTTAAACCATAAAGTTAATTGGAATAGTTAACGGTGAGAAAACTTAGCTATTTATTGAAAAAGCATATATGAGCTATTTAATAGGGATGTCGAACTATATGATAGAATTAGCGACTCGAAAGAAAACCAAACTTCTGTGAGTTTTGTTAAAAACCATACATACAACCCTAAAAACATAATTACAAAGCTTGAGTAGCTATATGATAACATAGCCATATATAGTCTCATGCTCTTATTAATAGAGTGATTTAGGGCAAAGAGAGATAAATTTGATACTAAAATCAATACACTATAGCAAAAAGAGAATTAATTAAAGAGATGGAATAATGTGTAAGACTATGGAAATTAAAACCTGAAGAAACCTAGTAACACCTAGGATTTTGTAAATTACACTAGAATGTCACAATATTTGAGAGTAAGTTTATTTGAGATCACAACATTTCAAGTAGTTAAAAAAATGTCATAACGTTTAGAGAAGTAAATCAATCAAGATCACCATTGACGCGTGTTAATAGGAAAAATATTTAAAATTAAAACTTAGAAAATCTGGCACGTTGTGACACATGCCAATGGTGATCTCAATTGGCCCACTTCTTTAAATGTTGTGACCTCTTTTTAACCACTCGAAACGTTTTGACCTAAAATAAACTTACTCCTTAAACATTATAATCTCTTTAATCACTCAAAAACATGTAATCTCAAATGAACTTAACACTAAATATTATGACATTCCGGTGTAATTTATCCTATAAGGAATGCAAATTATACATTAATTTTTATTTTTTCAAGAAATTAATGTCTAATTATAACAAACAACAAAAAAACAACAGTAATAATAAAGAGATGGGGATGGAGAAGATCATATAGGGATTTAATGTGGAGTTTGGCCTACTTCCTGATCTTCATGGTCCACAATTAATGCCTTATTGAAGGAGGATTTCACACTTCATTCGCAATCAACAAACATAATACTCCATCGCAACTGCACAATTACTTGAGTTGTGCATTTACAACAATCTCTCAAACACTATTGGCACAACTCAAATTCCATTAATTCACTCACATATAGTTTATTATTGCTTTACAATAGATAGTAAAACTATAAACCTATAATACTATTAAACTCCCTCACTTTGCAAATACTATAAATTACACATAAATCACCTTGAGAGTGTTTATAAGAATTTGCATGCAATTAATAAACTTAACTTACTTTATATAACTCCAAAATAATTTGTATTTATAGCCTCTTGAAGTCTTCTATTCGTTGTACAAATTTCACCAATTATCGACCTTGCATGTAATGCTCCAATAGCTAGTTCCCTAGAGCTAGTGTTCAGACACCACCTGCAATATCAAGCATAGAATGTTGTGGACACTACTAATGTTCAAACGCTATCCCCTAATACTAGCGTTTAAACACTATCTTCCATACTGTTTTGTATTTCAGGTATATCTCTTTCATCTATACTCCAATTGAGGTAATTTAAGATGCTATGGAAAGTTAGAAAAAAAACTATACAACTTTTATGTTTTGAGTTTTAAGAAATTCTAAAGAAAACAAGGCCTAAAATATGTTTATATAAAACTATAAAAACAAACACAAATAAAAAAACATATATATTGCATATAAAGGCCCAACACATCACAAACTTAGTTTACTTATTAATCGTAACTTTACTATATCATTTTGAGCAATTTGTGCAATGCATTTCCTTGTCAAAACTTGACTTAAACTTCAAGCTTAACAAACAACAACACCCCCCCCCACCCTTGCATAATAATTAACTCCCCCTCAAATTCAACAATTCGCCTTAGTTAAGCATATGGGTTTTAAGTAAATTTGGCAAATAAATTAAAAAAACTTAATGCTTAACTAAAGGGAACCAAAAGTTACACCTAGTTTTCAAAACAACTTGATATTTATTTCCAAACATGTTAATCATGCATTAACATTTCTCTTCATATGGACTCATGAAAAAAAAGCAGTTACAAATCATGCCATAAAGAAAAAGAAATATGCACAATAAACTATCATAAGTAATTTTTCAAAAGTGCCTAAATTGGTCCAAAAACATGTTCATGCATTTCCACTTATTCAAGCAAGTTTAATTTGCAACTTTTAGTATGGCAAAATATTGTTTGTGCACCAAAGCTACGAAAATCCAATTTCAAGTATTTCAAACCCAAATTTCGTACTAATTCAGCACAAAACATTAGTAATAAAAAATTACATTTTTATCATTTTAACAATCATATTCACAACTTTCAATGGCATGCAATGCAAATTTTGCATAAGTTAGGAATATATCTCATTTTGCCTTTGAAGTCCCTTTGGTATCTATAAAAATCAAATCATTTTTATGGTACCCATTTTTACAAGAGTCATTTGTGGTTAGATAAAACAATAATTTCTCTTTTAGACACTCACACAAACTTGCTATGGTGACTCAAATGCATAGTTTTCCTTATTGCACAATTGTGTGCAATATGATAAAACTTTCCACAATAGTTGCAATTTCCATGAGTTACTCTCGCAAATCAAGTTTTATGAGGCTTGTAACTACTATTTCCATAAAAACCTATTTTATGTTTATTGGAATAATGTGTTGCTTTTCAAGGAAGGTGTTCAAATTCTTCTCTTCCTCGGTGAATTTAGCTGTGGTAGCATTTTCTTCACACAAGCTAACTTGGAACTTTTTATTTGCAATTTTTAAACTATCTAGCTTTTTCACAATCTCTTCATTACAACTATTAGCACAAGCATCAACCCTATCATCACACTTCAAAGTTTGACTTTCAAGGTCAAGAAAATTATTTTCAATTATCATTCATGTGCTTAACTCATCATTTCTATTTTCAACCTATTATTTTCCAATATCAAATATTCAATTATCATTTTTAATTTTAATTCTTTATGTTCATTCTAAAATCATCCAACCCATCTCTTACTCATTAAGTTTTAAGGATGCTATTCTTTTTGTTCATCTCCATTAATTATTACATGCTTTGTTATACATCTCACATGTTTTTCATAAGGAACTTGAGAAGAGGTAGAGCATACCTCATCATCTCAAACATAAATTTTCATCCTAATCAGATGAGTCTTCTTCGCTCTAAGTGGCCACAAGTGCCTTCCTCCTTTTCATTTGCTTCCTTCCTTGGCATTTTGGTAATAATGTTGAACATGTTTTGGCTCATTAGACTTAAAAGCATGTAATAGTCTTCTCTTGAAGTTAACAAAAAAACGAACTAGAAAACTCATTGATATGAAGAAATGCCAAAGAAGAAAGGAACAGAACAAGAGAAAGTTTATGTGTAAAGAGAGTTTATTATTTCGTTATGTTGGGTTTTTTGAGTCCAACCTCTATGGGCTTGTAACAATTAATAGAGGAAACCCTAAATATTATATATATATATATATATTTATTTTTTTTTTACAAGAAGACTTTGAAAATAAAGAAAATTGTTTAAACAAAGAAGACATGCAACATTTAAAACCGACCTTCAACAACATATTATACGCTAGTATAAAGGCTGCTGGCATTGAGCCGACCTTGAATTTACACCTTTAGCAAAGCCGCCGGCCTTGAAAGCTAGCTTATGTACATGTGAGTCTTCCTTTGTTTTTTTTTTTCCTTATAAATACTCCTTATGTTGTTTTTTTTTTTTTAATTTAGATCACTTTTGGCTATTCAGAAAACCTGGAGAGAGCTCTAGAGAGAGGTTTATTCCTCCTATTGATATCCACTGTTGTGGTAAAGGATTTGTGATCCACTAATATATCCAATGAAAAAAAATATTGTAATCCCATTATTGTTAATAGTGGAAGAATTTGTGCTACGATCCCATAGTTCTTCCCCAATTGGGGTTTTCCACGTTAAATCGTAGTGTTCTTTTTTTATTGTTTATTTTTCACTTTTTATTTTGTTATCCAATAAGCAAAAGGAAAAATTATTTTGTTATTACACGACATTGATTTTTATTTTAACAAGTGGTATCAAAGCCAAGTTAAAAAAAAAGGGTTTTTTGTTTTAGGGCATTGCAAGCATGGTGGAATCATCGAATTATTCTATCTGAAAGTCGATGATGGAAGATTTGTTATATTGTAAAGATTTGTATATGCCTTTAGGCAATGATAATGCAAAACCAAAAGATAAGTTTGATGAAGATTGGATGATTATGCATAGAAAACCTGTCGGATATATCCGACAATGGGTTTATCACCATATATATCATCATGCTGTTGAGGAAAATGGAGCTAATGTTCTATGGAAGAAATTAGAATCCGTGATGAGGTAGACTGCTAGAATAAAACCTCCTTGATTAGGAGAGTAGTGAGTCTGAAGTATAAGGATGGATCCAGTATGATAGAGCACTTGAATAATTTTCAAGATCTTGTCAACCAACTATCTACTATGAAGCTTGTGCTTGATGATGAGATATAGACTTTTATTGTTGAGTTCACTACCTGATAGCTAGGAGACACTTGTAGTGTCTATTAGTAATTCTGATTCAAAAGGAAAGCTCACCATTACAATGTTGAAAGATCAAATGATGAATGAAAAAGCTAGAAGAAAGATCTTGGCATGAATTCTGAGACTCGAGCACTTGTTACTGTTAAGCCAAAAAGCCGTGGTAGAAGCAGGAATGGAGGTTCATCTAATAAATCCAGGGGATGATCTAAAATTAAGACGGAAAAATATTAAATGTTATTATTGTGACAAACTAGGCATCTAAAGAGAGAACGTAGAATTTGGAAGAGAGAGCAAGGTAAAGGTAAATGTGATGAAAAAGATGAGGATTCAACTGCTGTAGTAGTAGATAGTGAGATAGTTGTTGCCTAGGATGAGAACTGTATTAGCCTTGCATGTCATGATAATGACTAGGTTATTGATTTGATGCCTCCTTACATATGACATCACATGATGAATTTTTCTCAACCAATACTATCGGTGATTATGGCAATATTAGGATAAGAAACAATGAGATATCTAAAATTATTGGCATTTGAAGTATTATTTTAAAGACTCACACTAGTTGCAGGCTCCTTCTCAGGGATGTTAGGTACATTCCAAATATCCGCCTAAATCTTATATCTATAGGGAAACTTGATGATGAAGTCATAGTCACTTTGGTGAAGGTAAATGAAAGCTCACCAATGGTTTTCTCATGGTGGCAAAAGGGAAGAAGAGTAAGGCCCTTTACTTAATGTCAGTAAAGCTAAGTAAAAGAGATGTGAATTTGATTAATGACACTTCTATGGAGCTTTAGCATAAGCAGCTTGGTCACATGACTGAGAAAGGGCTTCAATGCTTGTCAAGAAATAGCTTCTCCCTCATGTAAAAGGTACTCGTCTGAAAACTTACATTGATTGTCTTACTGGTAAACAACATAGAGTTGTATTTCAGAGAAATCCACTACTAGAAATCTAATATACTGGATTTAGTTCACACATGTTATATGAAAGACAGGTCAGTAGGTGGTGAAAGACAGGTCAATAGGTGGTGCTCTTTATTTTGTGACATTCATTGATGATCACTCTAGGAAGTTGTGGACTTTTGCTTTAAAGTCCAAAGATCAGGTACTGGATGTGTTTAAGCAATTCCACACTAGAGCTGAAAGAGAAACAAGAAGACAGTTGATTTGTGTCCAAGCAGATAATGGTGGTAAATACAAAGGATCTTTTGATAGATATTGCAGAGAATATGGGATTAAACTAGAGAAGACAGTTCCAAAGACCCACAGCAGAATGGCATTGTAGAGAGGATGAATCACATTATCACAGAGCAAGTGAAGTGTATATTATCTCATTAAAAGTTACCAAAACCATTTTGGGGTGAAGCAATGAGGACAGCTGTCGACCTGATTAATCTATCTCCTTCTCATGATCTAGATGGAGATATCTTAGAGAAAGTCTGGACATGTAAAGATATTTCTTTTGAACACTTACGTGTGTTTAGTTGCAAGGCATTTTTCCTTATTCCTAAGGATGAAAGAGCGAAACTTGATGCAAATTCAAAGCAACGTGTTTTTCTTGGTTATGCACATAATGAGTATTGGTACAGTGTGTGGGATCTAGTAGAAAAGAAGATTATCAGGAGCAGAGATGTAGTTTTTCTTGAAAACTAAACCATTGAAGATATTGAGAAGCTAGAGAAGTCAAAATCCTCATGTGAGATCCCTACAAATGTAGATCCAATGCCTTCACGTGAAGATTCTAATAATGACCGGGGAGATGTGGAAGATTCAGTTGAAGAGCCCAAAGAGTTTCATCAGTAGATTGAGTTGAAGAGATCTTCAAGAAAGCGAAGACCATCAGTGAGATATAGTCCAGATGAGTATGTGATGTTGATAGAGAGGGGAGAGCCAGAATGTTATCAAGAGGCAATGTTACATGAGAAAAAAAAAAAGGAATGGGTTAAAACCATGCAAGAAGAGATGAAATCCTTGTGTGAAAATCATACTTATGATTTGATATAACTACCAAAGGGCAAGCGACCATTGAAGAATAAATGAGTGTAGGACTGAAGAGAATAGCTCACAACCAAGGTATAAGGCAAGATTGGTTGTGAAAGGATTCAATCAGAAGGAAAGTGTTGATTTTGATGAGATTTTCTCACTAGTGGTGAAGATGTCTTCCATTTGGGTTGTACTTAGTATTGCTGCCCACTTAAATTTGGAGATTGAGCAAATGGATGAGAAGACAACATTCCTTCATGGTGATTTGAAGGAAGACATCTATATGGAGAAGCTTGGGGGGTTTAAGGTCAAGGGGAAGGAGTATCTTATTTGCAAATTGAAGAAGAGCTTGTATGGGTTAAAACAGGCTCTAAAGTAGTGGTATAAGAAATGTGACTCCGTCATGATTGATCAGTGATATATTAGGACTGTATCAAATCATTGTGTTTTTATAAAGAAATCTGGCAGTAGTGAGTTTATTATATTCTTCTTATATGTTGATTATTGGCCATGATGCCAAGAAGTTCAAGGTCTGAAAAGTGCTCTGAGCAAGTCTTTTGTTATGAAAGACTTATGACCCGCGGGTCAAATTTTTTATATGAGAATTGTTCATGATATAAAGAGTAAAAATTGTTGTTATCACAAGAGAGATACCTAGTGAGGGTATTAGAGAGATTCAACATGATCAATGCAAAATCTGTTTGCTCTCCACTTATAGGTCACTTTAAACTTAATTCTCAGTAGTGTCCTAAAAGTGAAGCAAAGAAACAAGACATGAAAAAGATTCCTTATGCCTCTACAGTTGGCAGTCTAATGTATGTTATGGTGTATGCTAAACCGGATATTGCTCATGTTGTTGGCATAGTTAGTTGTTATCTCTCGAGTCAAGGTAAACAATATTAGATATCAGTTAAATGGATTCTCAGGTATCTTAGGGGCACTTCCAGATTATGTTTGCAGTTTGTTGCTAGTAAATCTATATTAGAAGGGTTTTCAAATACTGATATGACTGAAGATCTTGATTTTAGGAAGTCCACTTCAAGTTATTTGATTACTTATGCGGGGGAAGTGGTGTCTTGGTAATCCAAACTGCAAAAGTGTGTTACACTATCTACCACTGAAGCAAAATATATCGCTGTGACTGAAGCCAACAAGGAAGTCTTGTGGATGAAGAAGTTTTTAGAGGAGTGGGATCAAGAGTAGGAAGACTTGAAGCCATTTTGTGATAGCCAGAGTACTATACATCTCAGTAAGAATCTAATTTGTTATTATGGATCTAAACACGTTGATGTTAGGTAGCGTTGGATTCAAAATGTATTGGAATCAAAGCTTTTGAAGCTAGAGAAGATCCATACTTATGACAATAGCTCAAATACGATGACTAAAGCTTTACCCAAGGATAAACTTATTTGTTGTGGACAGATAGCCGGTGTGATAGAACCCCCCACATGGGTTAGAGGGGGAGTTTGTTGGGTTTTTTTAATCCAACCCATATGGACTTGTGACAAATAATAGAGGAAACCCTAAATATGTTTTATATATATTTAGAAGAAGACTTAAAAAATAAGGAGATTTGTGTAAACAAAGAAGACATGCAACTTTTAATGCCGGCCTTCAACAACATATTGTACACCTGCATAAAGGCAGTCAACATTGAGCAAACCTTGAATTTACACCTTCATCAAAGTCGCCAGCTTGAGAGCCAGCCTATGTACATGTGAGTCTTCCTTTTTTTTTTTTTTCCTTATAAATACTCCTTATCTTTTCTTTTTTTGGAATTTAGATCACTTTTGGCTATTTAGAAAACCTAAAGAGAGCTCTAAAGAGAGAGGCTTGTTCCTATTATTGATATCTATCGTTGTGGTGAAGGATTTATGAACCACTAGCATATCTAGTGAAGAAAAACACTGTAATCCCATTATTGTTGATAGTAGAAGAATTTAAGTTACGGTCCCATAGTTTTTCCCCAATTGGGGTTTCTCATGTTAAATCCTAGTGTTCTTTTTTTATTGTTTATTTTTCAGTCATTATTTTGTTATCGCATAGGCAAGAGAAAAAATTACTTTGCTATTATAGGACATTTATTTTTTCCTAACATGTTCAATTCCTCATTCAAGTACAGCAGTGGGTATATATATTATATATATATAAAGAGCAAACTTAGCTGACACGTGTATAATATAAATAAATATACAGTCAACATGGTCAACATCCCTCCCTCCCCTCCTCAAGTTGGCCATTTTCATAAGCCCAACTTGGACAAAAAATGAAGCAAATGCGGTTCTCTAGTAGCTTTAGTCAACTTATTGTGAAGAAGGAACATGAACAATATGAAGAAATCCTCGAGTAATATGATCTCTAAGAAAATAAGTATCCAACTCAATGTGTTTTGCTCATGAATGTAAACAAAGATTATCTGCAATAACTTTAGCAGATTTGCTATCGGTATGAAGAAGAATATGTCGACCATGTTGACTATGTATTTATTTCTATTGTACACGTGTCAACTAAGTTTGCTCTTTGTATATGTGTGTGTATGTGATTGTTCAAAGGGAAAAATGGATTCAAAGAATTGAATATCATGACTAACAAATATCTGATGTGACTTTAGATCATAGAGTTTATAACCTTTTTTACATGATGGATATCTAATAAACACACAACGCGTGCCTAACATGTCAAATTTATCCTTAGCTTTAAGACTTAAAATAGCATACCATAAAAATCCAAAAATCTTAAGATTGGTGTATGAAGGTTCTGTATTATGAAGAATTTCAAAAGGAGATTTCTATTAGAACAATTACATTAACATTCTATTAATGAGATAGATGATGGTTATATTACATTTACCCCAAAAATTTTTAGGAAGATTAGCATGTATGCGGAAAGCTCTAGCCGTTTCTAAAAGATGTCTATGTTTTATTTCCACTACACCATTTTGTTGTGCTGTATAAACTACGGATATTTGGTGCAAGGTTCCATGTTTAGCAAATAAATTCTGACATTCTTTAGAAAGAAATTTAGAACCATTATCAGAGCGCATATATTTGGGTGTAGCTTTGTAATGTGGATGAATAAAAGAGGAAAAATTAGTCAACAGTTGAAATGTTTGCGATTCACTAGCCATAACATAAGTCTAAGTACATCTAGGTTTATCATCTATGATTGTAAGAAAAATTTAGCACCAGAGGTAGAGATAGTGTTATAAGGACCCCATATATTCACATGGATCATGTCAGAACAATGTAATGAACTCGAAGAACTAGAAGTGAAAGGTAAGTGATGAAACTTAGCTAACATACATGTATTACACAATAAATTTGCCAGGTCTTATTCATTACAAGAAGCCAAATGTTTAAGTTTTGAAATTGAAAGGCATCCAAGTCTATTATGTAACAGACTTAAGGATTTTTCACAAGAACAATGGCATAAACGTGAATAAAAGATACTATTTGTAGGTGAAGAACATGGCTTGAGCTTTATTACATAAAGTCCAATGTAATTTTTTGCCACCAAGACATCTCGTTTAAGGTTTGGGTCCTAAAAAAGACATTTATCAGCAAGAAACAAGGCATTATATTTGGTATGAGATAAAAGTTTAGTAACTAACATAAGGTTACAAGAAAATTAGGAACAAACAAGACATCAAATAAAGTGATATGTTTATTAATCAAATTTGTCTTGCTTTAGTAATAGATTTCATGTGGCCATCAGGTAATCTTAAATGTATGGGTTTAGGTAAAGTGTAAATGTGGGTTAATAGGTCATGATTTGATGTGATATGATCCAACGCACCTGAATCTACAATTTAAGAACACTCTTTACTTAAAGAATTAATACAAGGAGCAACAAAAGACCATTTACCTGAGAAAGTCAGCATAGAAGCATGCATGATACAAAATTGATCTATATTAGTACTCATATCAATTACTTCCAAACTATCCATATACGATAGAGAAAACAATAGGTGAAAGCAATATAAAACCCTAACCTAAGGCTCTATTACCATCTTGAAGTTAAAAGAAAACGAACTAGAAATCTTATTTGATTTGAAGAAAATGTCGAAGAAGATAGGAATAAAACAAGAGAAAGTTATATGTAAAGAAAGTTTATTATTTCATTTTTTATTCCTCATTCAAGTACAACAGTGGGTATATATACACATACACAAAGAGCAAACTTAGTTGACATGTGTACAATAGAAATAAATATACAGTCAACAGAAATAAATATATAATCAACATGGCCAACATCTTCCTCCTTGAGTTTGAAGATTCGGCATCATCCATCTTCTTTATTTTGTTGTTTACCTTTTAAAATTTGGTAAACTTCCTCATGAGCTTGTCCAAATCCTCATCATCAAAGCTTGAACTTGAGCAAGAGGCCTTTAAAGCAATTTCCCTCTTGGTTAACTCCTTTCTTTGCCCTTTAATCATTCTGTGAGTCTTGAAGGTTCCAAAAAGTGGCTTCCTAGAGAGTTGGCTCAAGTTGTGTGCCTCCTTTATGGTGGTTTTCTTTGACTTTCATTCCCTTAGCCATAATCTAAGAATTTGGAATTTATTTCAACATTAGTATAACTTTTGTCAAGTATAGACAGTTGGTTCAAAATATGAATGAATTTATCATACATTTCATCTATTATTTCATCAATCTTCATTTTAAAATTTTCAAATCATCATAAAAAAACTAATTTTAGTATTTTTTACTCTTGTAGATCCTTTATAAGTATTTTTAAGACTTTCCTTCTTTTTTTTTTTTTCCGGATCTACAAGTGTAAATTCTACTAAAATTACTATCATTTAGATCACAATACAACATATTCATTGTTCTTTCATTTAATTTCACTTTTTTTCTTTTTCGCCTTTGTATATCTATTTTTATCTTATCCTCTACAACTATAAGGCCATTTATAACTATGCTTCACAAAAATAAATGTTGTACTTTTATAAAAATGATCAACATATACTTCTAATTTAAATAATTAGTGTCGGTTAGGAAGGAAGACTTATTTATGGCTTGTCTTCGCATGAAACATAGTGCATTAGTAGACATTTTGCAAACTCTAGATGTAGTTAACCACTATATATTAGAGTGCTCACTCTAATACTAATTGAAAAAACCTAATAACTCTTGAGGAATGTGAATTATACATTGATTTTGATCTTTTCAATAACTTAATGTCTAATTATGCCAAACGACCAAATAAACAAAATAATAATAAAGAGAAGGGAATGTGGAAGATCACACCAGGATTTAATATAGAATTCGACCCACCCTAATGTCCATGTTCCATAATTAATCCTTCACTCAAGAAGGACTTTACACTTCATTTGCAATCAATAACATAATGCTCCACCAAAACTACAACACCACAAACACAATTACTTGAGTTGTGTCCTTATAACAATCTCTCAAACA
Source organism: Combretum micranthum (assembly GCA_024138025.1). NCBI lineage: Eukaryota > Viridiplantae > Streptophyta > Magnoliopsida > Myrtales > Combretaceae > Combretum > Combretum micranthum. Next base: position 668,609 of record JAMXBD010000429.1, on the reverse strand, counting down.
CTATAGACATAACTTAAGATTCCACTAATTCACTCATAAACAACTGAGTAGTGCTTTACAATAGATAGTAAGACTATAAACCTATAACACTACTTAACTGTCTCACTTTGCAAATAATACAAATTACACAAAAATCACTTTGGAAGGGTTTACAAAATTTTGTATGCAATTAATAAGCTCAACTTACTTTATACAAGTCCCAAATTATTTATAGCCTCTTGAAGTATTCTAGACATTGCACAAATTTCACCAATTTTCAGCCTTGCATTTAATGCTCCAATGGCTAATTCCTTTGAGGTAGCGTCCAAACACCACTTACAACATTAAGCATAGAATGTTGTGGACACTGTTAACGTGTGGGTGCCAACTCTTAGCGTCCGGATGCCATGCTAGCGTCCACACATTAGCTAGCTTTGACATTATTTTGTATTTTGGGCATATCTATATCATTCAGACTCCAATTGAGGTAATTCAAAATGCAACAAAAAAACTTAAAAGAGCTCCACAACTTTCGTTCTTTGAGCTTTAAGAAATTCTAACAAAAACAAGACCTAAGAGATGTTTGTATCAAATTCTAACAATAAGCACAAATAAAAAACATATATATTACACATAAATGCTCAAGGCATGACAAACGTAATTTATGTATTAACTGTAACTTTATAATATTATTTGGAATGATTTATGCAATGCATTTCCTCATCAAAATTTGACTTAGGTAAATTACATTAGAATGTCACAACATTTGATAATAAGTTCATTTAATATCACAACGTTTTGAGTAGTTCATTTGAGATCACAATGTTTAGACAAACGGTTAATTGAGGTAACCATTGACAAGTGTCAATAGCAGAAAATTTTAATTAAAACTTAGAAGATTCATTGCGCTATGACACGTGTCAATGGTGACCTCAATTAACTAATTTTCCTAAACTTTGTGATCCAAAATGAACTTACCTCCAAACGTTATAACTTTCTAGTATAATTTACCCAATTTAACTTAAATCTTCTAGTTCAACAAAACCATGCAACAAGTATTCAAATATGCTAAGATATTCACTATGAAGGGAAAAATATATAAAAAAAAAAGAAAAGAAAAAAAGAATGCCTTCACACCATACATAAATTGAGATGGATTCATATCGCCAATGAAAGAAAGCGACATGAGGAAAAATAAAGAGGCATCACACTTTAAAAGAAAAAAAAAATATTTACTTAATATCTCATTTATCATTTTACTTAGACCCTAACAAAAAGACTATAAGTAGAAATTTCGATTGGCTATTAATTAGCCAATTTAAAAATAATAAAAGGTATAGGTGTGTTAAAACAACTAGTAATTAGTAAAAGATAGTAATAAACCTATATCTAACCTAGAAAAGATAGAGTAAAATAATCATTCTTACTTGAACATATCACCCCTCTCTATTAAAAGGATCTTGGCCTAAAAATCTTGATATAACTACACCTATAAAATAATTATCATTATTAAAATAAAAGTCTCCATTTAACTCCAATCAAAGCAATATCTAAACCAAAAAAGATAGAGTAAAATAAACCTATGTCTAACTTATATCTAACCTAGAAAAGATAGAGTAAAATAATCATTCTTACTTGAACATATCACCCCTCTCTATTAAAAGGATTTTGGCCTAAAAATCTTGAAATAACTATACCTATAAAATAATTATCATTATTGAAATAAAAGTCTCCACTTAACTCTAATCAAACCAATCATCTACTTGTATTTTATATTATATTATATTGTTTTGTTTTGTTAATAGTATCTTTACAACTTTTTAGGGAAGGGGAATCAAATTCAAGTCAATCACATTAAAAAACCAAGGGTTATGCCAAAAGAAAGCCAACAGCTACCAAATTCCAAATTAGTATTAATAAGCTCAATAGAGGAATATTCTCAAACATTTTTACCTTCATCATTCTCAATGTAGCTTCTTTTAAAGCTTTTATTGTTTTAGATTTGCTATACTTTGGTTTCTCTCCATATATACACTATGTTTGGTATAGGGGATTTGAGGGAGAATGATTGAGGAGGGAAGGAAATGAGGGAGATTAGATTCTATCTCCTTGTTTGTTTTGAGAGGGAAAGATAAAAGAAGGGGAAATAGATGTAATATTTTTTCAAGATCCCACTACTTTTTTATCCTCTCCAAAACAGAGAGAATTAGGAGGGAAAGGAAAATTTTGTTTTAAATTACTCTAATACCATTTTTTTTTAATTACTTATTATCTTTTCGGGGCATATAAGTTGTCATGCCTCAATTATGGTCAAGGCGTCTTCAATTTTGTTATGTAAAACACTGGAGTATTATACGCTAAGGCAAACCTAAAAGGCCTCATTTACTAATTTGTTTGCTAACAAATTTTATATTTTGAAATTGTTTATTTAGTTTTTGAAAACTTCAAGTGATGCAATGGAAATGAACAATTGTACAAAATATCTAAAAAATGCTACTCTTAAGAGTAAACCAAACATAAAGATAATATCTGATAACGTTTGCTTAAAAGTCTCCATAAATTTCCACGAAGATAACAACTATGAAAGATTTCTAAAAAGAGTTAAAACTCAATACAAGTCCAAGTTCAAAAAAAGCCTTAAAAGATAACAATAAGATTGGAATAAACGATAGTCTAAATATAATATGTGAAATAGCCATGAATTTCCCAATTTATATTTTATAAATGTGTTATTGAAATTATATATGATTTTGAAATGTGATAAATGTGAATTATGTTGATGCATGAAAAATGAGTTGTGTTGTTGTGTTAAAAATAATTAAATATCTTAGAATGGTTAAATATTGAGTTCATAAATTTTTAAGTGCATTAGAATGTATGAAATATGATTAGAACAAGTTAAATTATGCATGTAAGAAAAACAACTCTTAGTAGAAAATTTTAGCTATAAAGTAAGCCAATACCACCTTTAATTAACTAAAAAGCAAGCTTCATTAAGTAGCAAAATTCAAGCCAATTAAAGTACTTAATTAGGGCAGCCACTAAAGTCAACAAATGGATAAATATTAACTTTTGAAAGTGTAAAATTCGTCCAAAAATTTCAGACCAACATAATACACACCAAAAAGCTTCAAAACCCCATTTCTACTCTCTCAAAAGCTCTCCCATGTCCATGTACAATTAAACCCTTCATTTTCTACAACTTAAACTCTCAAAGGCTTGCAACAAGACTCCTAAACCAAGGCACAAAGTCCATATGGTAAGTGTGTTCCTCTAGCTTTATGTGTATTTAAGTTATACTTTTGTTAGAATAGGGTTTATATGCTAAATGGTGATAGAATGATTTTTATATATTGATGGTAGTTTGAGTAGTGTTATATTGCTAGAGAAGTTTGTAGTGGGATGATTATATTAGGATGTTAAAAGGGTTGAGTAATGTAATGTGCATGTGGAGTTGAAGAGTAAATTTTATGTGGTGTTGTAGTTGAGTGATTGATGGATTGAAGAGGAGTTAATGTTTGTTGAATAGTGTTAAGAACATATAACAAGTTTTGGGAAGTTTAGAATGAGTTTGGAGGATTTTTGGATGTGTAAATTTTATAAAGAAAACAGGGGAATTCGTGAAAATCATGTAATTTTGTTCCAGGGGTCTACGCCGGTGTAGTGTCCCAAGCTGTCGACGTACATAGAAACGCTGCCGGTGTTGGGGGTATCCACGGGCGTGGACCAACCCCATGGAACTCTTGGAAATTTTGGAAAATTTGAATTGCAGTCTACACTGGCTTAAAGCCACCGGCGTAGACTATAACGCTGCTAGCATATCGTTGAACGCTGCCAACGATGGCAAGCGTTAAGTTTTAGTGCAGAGTGCACCGGATCTACGCCCCGCGTTGAATGCCGGCGTATCCCCTGCAGTTTTCATTTTCAAAAACTTACTCCAATATTTTCCAAAGCTTGATATATGATCAATTGAATATTTATTGAGTATTATATGATATTATATGATATTTAAATGTTATGTTATGACTTTATAATAATTTATTTGAATTTGTTTGATTAATTATGTTTGAAACTAGTTGATTAGTGCTTGAACTAAGTGAGAAATTCAATATTTTCTATACATTAATAGATCATCGCTCAGCTAACCCTATTAGTTCCCGAGCTATTTCAGGTACGCAGTAACTTGCTTGCTTCTTTGTTTACAATAGATATTCTTTAAAATTACTTTAAATTAAGGAAATTTAATACTTGCTTGTATGAGTGTCTTTTACACCGTTGAATCTGGTTCGGAGAGCGGTACCCTGCTCAGATTGGGGGCATGGTAGTCTTAGGCGCTTAGACCACCCTTGTCATTTTGAAATGACTTTCATAAGTGGTTCAGTGGGTAATTGATAGGGTATTCGGTATCGGTATAATACTTGCTTATTCTTGAAATGATGTAATATAATTTAATTCAATGTTTATGGGAACACTTGAATTAAGTGATATTATGGATTGAGTTAAGTAAAGTCGAGAAACGGCTGAGAACCCTAAATGAGATTACTTTTTCGTTTTAGATAAAATTATCTAGGAGATATGAGTATCCGAGCTACTTATATCAACCCCCTGAACATCGTGATCGTTACTCAAGTTCTCCCAGAAATCCCTATTATTCGGAGTTTGAATACTCCAGTGTTGTTTGGCTAACTAAAGATTAACTAATAATCTAATGACTGCCGCATTTGCATTTAGTTTAAGTATGTATGGATCACTTCGCATTTGTATTTGTTACTTGTATACTGGGCCTTTGGCTCATATTTTAACTATTTCAGGTGACGATCAAGATGAGTTTTACGTAAATATGGGATATGGTACCAACTTTGAGGATTTTCCAGATGACCTGGAGGATTAGATATGACTATGGACCAAGATGGAATTCCTATTTGTAATAGACTAGTTATGGAATCTGTTGATGTTTATATTAGATGATATAGTTGAATTACCTTTTGTAGCTTTTGTATATGGCTTGTAAGAAGCCTTTGTTTTTAATATCTAAACCTAGTTGGATGTATATCTAGAACTCTTTTCCCTTGTAATATATGATAAATCTAATGTTGTGTTTTTATTACAAGTTAAAAAAAAAAATCAACAGTTTTCAAATTTATTAGTTGAGATACTGTGGGTTTAAGCAAATAATACTTCAAACACTTCTTTAGGACAACCTTACATATAATTCTACAGATTATATGTGGTTGAGGAGCTATTATCACCCGTTTTTTTTATAGGGCGATAGCGGGTCCTTACAATATGAGTTTCGATCCTAGTTGCTAACCTCATCCAAAGCTCTTTGTAGTTGGTCCCATATCCAAAATTATCATACTACTCTGTTTGAGCCATCTGTACTTAAAAAATAACAAGAATGAGCCAAGACCTGGTATACATAATGCAAACATATGCGATATGGCACATCACTTAAACAATATGTAATGCAATAACTAACAATGTATATTTATTATTTAAGGCGATTTAAGCAGCACAAGAAACTCACACTTCAAGTAACAAGTCATGAGAATTTTAAGGTTCTGAGTAGCAACAACTGCTCAGGAGAATTGAAAAATTAATCTAGCTCGTTAGGTGTTTAAATTAGGTATTTGGTTAAAAATAGAGGGATTGAAAAATTAGGCATTGAATTTAAAGGAAAATTATGAATTTGAGAAAATTGGAAAAGTTACGTATTTGAAATTAAGGTAAATGGCTAAGTGTGAAATTGATTTGAGTCGTTTAGTATTTTGGATAGGGTATTTGGTATAATTTAATCTCTAATTTTCATTTGAAATCAATTACTAACTTAAATTGCTAATTCACTTAACTATTATATAATTTACCTAAGCTATTTAGTTGAATTATCTAAATTCAATTTTCAATCTAGCTTTTGAATTTATGTTCAAATTTATTCGTAATTTTGCACTAATTAAATAATGCATTATGACTTAACTAGACAGGGGCGGTAGAGTATTTCATAAGTAATTTACAATATTTTTACTTTATAATAATTAAGACTTCATCCATTCTCCTTCCTTCATTATTTAAACACATAAAAATATTAAATTATCTAATAATTCATTCCCTTTACTTTCTTTCATTTTGTTTTTATTATTGTTCTTCCTAATTCATTCCATCGTACCAAACAAAGTGTTAAGTTTCTTTAATTCTACCTCAATCATGTCAACTCCCAATGGAATCTCTTCAAACTTGTGCCTCTATCATCTCCATTCTTTTATTCTCATCAGTAATCTATTCTATAATATTAAGAGTATTATTTTGCATATTTTCAATTTCTACCTCAATTTTTGAAAAGTTTATGCTATATTATTTTCCTGTACTTGTGAGAGGCATAGATTGCAATTATGGCATGTTTTGTTTGATCAATAAGTAATTTAGAGAAAGAGATGCCAGAGATATTTAACGAGTTTGTGAGTCTAATATATAGCCTTATTTCACCTTCATAGACATAAACTGTTTTTTTTTTTTCAAAAAAAAAAAAAATCATATAAAAGAGATCCATTTCACCCAACATATTTTCGTATAAGAAAAATGAAATTGTGTTTTTACTTTTTAGTTCTTAGGAAAGAATGTTAAGCGTCAAATTTTGAAAAGAATAAGGTAATAGGCTTTGATATTAGTTTGATACCAGATAGAATGGAAATTGGAATTAATTAAGTGATAGGACCAGTGTGTGGGATTTTGAAAATTAAAATGAAGAGTTAAACTAAGCAATAATTATATAAATATGCGAATATATTCGCTACAAAATGATAAAGAAAATAATATAAAAAAACCATCAGGCTCAGGATGTTATTATATAATGGAGAGGTATAAACTTACAATGTCGGATTAAAAGTAGCAAAAAAAAAAAAAAAAAGGGAATAATCCTTCCAGTCTAACTTGCTTTTTTTTATTATAATATTCATTTATGATGGAATTTGTATAAATTTTTTAACAACATATCAATCTATATAAATAAAAAGATAATTGATATTTATACATATATATATTAAAACAATATGAGGAGACAACTACGAAAAACTTAAAATAAAAAAAAAAAAGACAATTCATGAAAAGAAAAAGAAAAAAAAAAAGACAATGGAAAGATGAAAAGTACAGGATAATAAAGTAGTATTTTTATCAATACCATAACTACAAATTATGCAAATTTCAAACAAAAAAAAAAAGCAAATTATATAATAAAATGAAAAGTAACAAAAGAAAGAAGTCGATGATAAAAATTTCTAACCTTGTTACAAGGGAATGTGATGATGATAGTGTTTGTATCAGTATCACATTGATAAATTGTTATATTTCAATACTAAAAACATGTGATATTTTATTATGGGACTGAATTTTGTTGCTTGAAAATATTTATATTTTTAAAGGTCATAGTCTAACTTTTTTTCCCCAGCATATAGCATCATAAAATAAATAAAAAAAGAGAAAATCAACATAAAGTAGTTATTATTATTATTATTATTATTATTATTATTATTATTATTATTATTATTGCTGCTGCTGATAACGATGTAAGCAAAACAATCATCTTTTATTTATTTATTTATTTCCGGCAAAAATCCATCTTTTAAAATAAGATTTAAACAAATGTAAATACAAAAAGCTTTTATTCTAATTGATAAAATAGAAAAGTTCTATACAGAAGATGATGACAAAACATCCGATCAATTGTACAAAATTTACTACTATAACTCAATAAAATATTCGAAAATTTCAATTTTAGAAAATATCCATTCAAATCCAAAATCTGATGGAAACAGAAGAAGAAAAAGTCATTAACGTTATAAATATTAAATGCAGTTTCTCCATTTGCCAGAGGTGAAGATGCTGACCTACCTCGTTGTTTATCATGCAATTAATAAAGGATAGTTGTCTGACAAGCATGTGCTGTAGCTTGATGGGCCTAAATCCTGTCGTCTATGTATTTTCTTTCAACATTCTTTGGTCCACGTCCACCTGGACCTGTTCCTGTAGGTATGTAGTGTAACGGCTATATATTAGCTAATTTGTTTGGATCCTTTTATTTTTGTTTTTTATCTTATTTATATTTAATTTGTAAACATATTTTATATATATATCTTATTTATATCTAATTTTTTTATCAAATATTTATATCTAATTTATTTAATCTATTTATAAGTAAAAATATATGTTTTTTTATCTATTATGTCTTTTGATAAATATGAAATATCCACAATTTCACTAAATTAATTAAGGTGTGAATTGGATCATATAAAAGTATAGGAAAATTTGAACCAAATTAAAACCTAAATTAGAATTTTGAGCTAGGTAATTTAACTAAATAAATTATATAGTATAATTAGATGAATTAGCTTATTCAAGCTAGTAATTGATTTCAAATAAAAATTGAAATAACTTAATTTTCATGCACAATTAGATATATATGTGTGTGTGTGTGTGTGTTTTGATTTGAGTAAATTATAAAATTTTGTTCAGTATTGAGTTGAATGGAAATTGATATGTTAGTATGAATTAGTAATATAGATAAATGGCATGATTAGTGTATTCTATGATTTATGTGTGAATGTGATTTGTATGATTGATATTGTTAAAAAATTACTTATATATATATATATATATATATGGTTGATAAGTTATATGTGATAAAAATAAGTATAGTATGTTAGTGTGGTTGATATTAGTGCATATTGTTATTTCAATTCATGTTAAAATTAAGTTTCAAGAACAAACTCAACCTAAATCCAAATACTAAACCTAGCAGATTTCCTTAGCCCAAACCCAAGCTCTAATTGTTAACTAAACAAAGTCCAAAAGCAAGCCAAATTTAAAGCCCAAAGCCCCTCTTGTTCTTTTTCAAAATCTGCCTTAAATGTCAACTAATAAAGGATAAATATCAACTTTTATTTGGATAGAAAAATAGACATCCAAAACAGACCAAGCACAAACCTAAAAATAGACCCAAAATTCGTGGGAAATTCCATGCCCATTTTCCTAACCTATTTGAACAAGTTTCCTTACTCAATTCACCAAGAATTCACTCCCACTCATCATGTACAAGTTTAAGTGATAGAAACTCCTACTTCTTTGAGTGCTTCCTCTGATCTTTCTTTGAGTGCCTTTGTTGATTCTTTGCACATCTCAGGTGATGGTGATTACTATGATGATTTGGGTTATGAGAGTGATTGGGAGAAATTCCTGGATGAATGGGACGGATAGGAGCCCGGGTTTTGCTTATGGCTTTTCAAGATATTTTTTATTTAAGATTTTAGTTAAAGGAAATGTATTTTGTATTTTGTATTTTGTTAGAAGGCTTGTTAGTTAAGCCTTATGTTGTAAAAAGAGATTTCAAGTTTATTTTTCTTGTTAGTTTGAGACAATATGTAAGTTTTGTTGTGTCATCTATTAGACACAAAATTTGTAAATATTTTCTTATAAATGTTTTATATGTGTATAGATTACTATGTGAGTAATCTTTTTGTAAAAGGCCTTTATATGAAGTTTTAATAGTTTTAAACAAATAATTCACATAAACAGTTAGATTTAGGACAACTTTACATATAATATGAAAATATTACATATGTTGGGGACTTGATGTACTTAATATTAGTATTAAGTAGGTCAGGTCTTTATAGTTGGTATCAGAGCATGTTTATGTAATTTTTGTTTAAAGTGGGAAGACTTGACCTTAGATGCAGTGAGTTTAGCATGGTTTGAGTTTAGGATTTGTTTCAATGGTGTGTTTTGTTTGAATGTTGCATTCTTATTAATTGAATTAAAGTTATTTTTGGCATCGCATGTTTATCATATGTCATGTATATTGTGTGTTGTTTAAAGATGGATAGGTCAAGAAGAATTACCAGACAGACCACAAGTAAGGAGAGTATGCTACCTCCTTCTCCTTAGTCTACTGTTCCAGCATCTACATCAGCAACTATTCCAGCTACTACTTCGACTCCATCACCGACTTCAGCTTCCACTACTCAAGATCCACAACAACCTCAAATGCCTCCTCAAATGCCTCCATATCCCCCTATGCCCCAGATGCCCACAGGAGATACAAATACTATGTTTAACTTGTTTCGTGATATATTTGCAATGGTTCAGCAGTATCAGGCCATGATGTATCAACAACAGCAACAATTTATGCAACAATATAATCCATACGAGGCGAGACAAGGGAATAATTTACAAGTGGAAGACCAACATGATTAAGTGAAGTTACATGACTTTGTTAAGTTAGTACCCGATTTCGATGGTACTATCCTGGATCCGATTACAACAAAAGGATGGATCATTGAGCTTGAGAAAGCTTTTGCTACCTGTCAAATACCGAATGATAGAAAAGTTGACTTAGCGGTGTATATGATGAAGCGGGATGCATATTATTGGTAGATGTTGAACAGTGAAGGTTATGCAAAACCAATCCCCTGGAATACATTTAAAGACGCTTTCTTCTTGAAGTATATCCCATCGACTATGAGGGAACAAATGATTTCTAGTTGGATAAGCTTGAGGCGAGGAAGTAAAATAGTAGATGAATATTATGCGTAGTTTTGTAGGTTGCTTAGATTTGTAGGAGCGGGTTGTAACGATGAAAGAATGAAGGTTCAAAAGTTTCAAGGTAGATTGAACATGAAATTAAGAAGTGAAGTCAAGAAATTTCAATTGACAACATTGTTAAAAGCTATGGTTAAGGCAAAGCTAATGGAACAAATTGCAAATGATAATAAGGCTCAAAGGGAGAGAAGAGCTACTTTTCTGGGGAAGAGATCAAGCTCCTTATATATTCTATATCCAAGGTATGATAGTATGAGCAAAGGCAAGCAGCCATTTTTGGGAAAGAAACCAAGTCCTGGACTGATGGTAAAGACTTTCAAGCCTCTTGCTCAGTTTGAAAAGAGGTGTACCAGATGCTTGGGACCTCACGATGTGGCTCAATGTAAATGGGTTGCTGGAACATGCTTTGCATGTAGAAAAGCAGGTCATCAAGCTTCTGAGTGTAAGGAACCAAAGCTGCAGCCTATCTTCTATGTTTATTGCAAATAGAGAGGACATCATGTATCGAATTGCAAAGAGAATCCTAGAAATGAAGGTCCGAATTTTGGAAAAGGAATGACAACTACTAGAGTCCTCGCCTTACAACAAAGTGAGAGAGCTCCTTCAGTTGATACACTAGCAGGTACCATACAAATTGCTAATTGCCCTGCATATGCATTGATTGATACAGGTGCAACTCATGCATGCTTGGCTTAAACCTTTGTGAATGAGTGTGGCTTATGTTTTGAAGTGTTACATGATAGGATTAGAGCATTAATACTCCTCTTGGTGTGCACTCTAGAAAACCGTGTGTTTGTTGAAATGTTGATATTATGATTTCTAGTGCGAGCATGCCAATTGATATGTTGGTTTTATCTTTAACTGATTTTGATGCTATTTTGGGAATGAACTGGTTAAACTTGTATAAAGCCACAATATATTGTAATAAAGCTGCAGTGAGTTTTGATCTGGAGAATGGGAGAGTATCACATGTTTTAGTGAGAGAAAGACCCAAGAATATGTATTCTATGGAGTTATGGGAGAAGAATGTAGGGGAAATAATGAATAGTGAAGATCTTACAGTTGATATGGTGCCAGTTGCAAGAGTTTGTTGATGTGTTTCCAGAAGATTTGCTAGGTTTACCACAAACTCGGGAAATAGAATTTGGAATCGATATTATACTAGGAACAAGCCCAATATCTAAACCTCCATTAGAATGGCTCCAACAGAATAAAAAGAGTTGAAGAATCAGTTGGAAGAATTATAGAAAAATGGGATTCATTCGTTCGAGTATTTCTCCTTGGGCTGGTCCTGTGCTTTTTGTGAAAAAGAAGGATGGAAGTTTAAGAATGTGCATTGATTACTGGGAATTGAATCAAGTGACGATTAAAAACAAGTACCCATTGCCAAGGATTGATGATCTTTTTGATCAGTTGAAAGAAGCAGCGGTGTTTTCAAAAATTGACTTAAGGTCCAGATATCATCAGTCAAGCTGCAAGATATTCCTGAAACTGCTTTCCACACAAAATATGGTCATTATGAATTCTTGGTTATGTCGTTCGGATTAACCAATGCCCCAGCTGCCTTTATAGACCTGATGAATAGAGTATTCAGGAATTATCTTAATCAGTTTGTGATTGTGTTTATAGATGATATCTTGATACATTCTAGAAGTAAAGTTGAGCATGGAAAACATCTGAAAATGTTGTTACAAAGATTAAGAGACAAGAAGCTATATGCAAAGTTTAGTAAGTGCATATTCTGGTTGAATGAAGTTGCTTTCTTAGGTCATATTATCATGAGAGAAGGAATATCAATTGATCCAGAAAAAGTTAAAGCAGTGTTAGAATGGCCAAGACCTACCAATGTCACGAAAGTGCGGAGTTCTTGGGTTTAGCCGGATATTGTCGTAGATTTGTTCAAGGATTTTCTAAGATTGCTACTCTACTAACTAAGTTGACTCAGAAACATGTGAGATTTGGGTAATGATAAATGTGAAAACACTTTTCAGGAATTGAAAAGAAAATTAATATTGGCTCCTGTTTTAGCACTACCAGTGAGTAGAAAGGAGTTCATAATTTATAGTGATGCTTCGATACAAGGACTAGGGTGTGTATTGATGCAAGATAATAGAGTAATTGCATATGCCTCCCGACAATTGAAGCCCCGCGAGAAGAACTACCCAGTACATGACTTAGAACTTGCAGCAGTCGTTTTAGCTCAAAGCTTTGGAGACATTATCTGTTTTGGGAGAAATGTAAGATTTTTACTGATCATAAGAGTTTGAAATACATTTTTACTTAGAAAGGAATTGAATATGCGTCAAAGGAGATGGTTGGAATTAATCAAGGACTACGATGTGGAAATCTTATACCACCTAGGGAAAGCTAATGTTGTAGTAGACGCTTTGAGCTGGAAGAAACAGATGAACTTGGTAACAATGATCAAAACTCAAAAGGAATTACAAGAAGAATTTCGAAGATTGGATCTTGAAATTACTTTGGACAAGATTAGTGCTAGGTTGGCAAGTTTGAGGATACAACCTACCATAATTGACAAAATCAAGGAAAGTTAGAGAGAGGATTCAAAAAGTCAAAGAATGATCAATGCTAAACAAAATGGAAAGGGGAAAGATTTGAGAATTGATGAAGAAGGAGTAATCAAACATGGAAATCGAATATATGTACCAACAGTTGACAATCTGAGAAGGAAATTTTGCAAGAAGCACATGCGTCAAGTTATTCCATTCACCCGAGAAGAACCAAGATGTATAGAGACTTGAAAAAGAACTTTTGGTGGAACAACTTAAAAAGAGATGTAGTTTAAATCATCTTAAATGATAACCTTAAACTATTAGTCGTTGTATTGCATGTAGTCTAGGTCTGTATGGCATATTGTGTGTGATTATGTTGCTATGTTTTGGGCTTTGGCTCATTCTTTGCTTTTTTTTTTTTTTATATTGGTGATTTCAACTTCGATGCTTATGCGTGTCTCGGGTATGGGACGGATCGGTACAAGCTTATTGACGAGCGCAGTAGCTAAGAATGTAGGATTATGTGTTTTTTTTTTCAAAATAAAAGTAGTAGTTATCTTTTCAAATTTGTATTTTCTTGTGAGGGCTTGGTTTACACCCATGGTTGTAAAACTTTTATAAGATACCTTGTATTGATTTTTACCTATTTTTGATACTTTTTTTTTTCACTGCTTAATCAAATGTTTTCAAAACCTAATTATATGATTTTAGAATCTAAAATTGGTTAGCAAACAATCATGATAAAGAAATAGTTTATGGTAGCCTTAGCATATAAAACTTAAGTTTTATACGTGGCGGTACTGAACACGTCTTGACCCTATTCGGGGCTTGACAAAATATTTGTTTAAAAATGATAAAAATAAGATGTCAAAATGATCAGAAAAATATAAAACAAACAAACCTTAAAAGTATAATAAAAAGCTAAGACTCTTGTAGCCCAGGGCCATATATATGAGTCTCACAATAGAACTAACTTGGGTTTCAATTCTCTTTATTTGGATAGTTGTAGTATATAGTAATTGACAAAAAATATAAAAAATAAATAAATTTAATATATATATAATATATAATTTTGCAATATGCCAAGAAAAGTTATGATTTTTTTTTTTTTAAAGAAGAAGCCATTCTTAAATTATTCTTACTTATCTACATTTTTTTTTCAAATCTCCCAATGAGGTTTTGTTTTGTTTTGTTTTTTTTTTTTTTTTTGCCACAACCAAATGAGGTTTTTTGACAATAATATGTTACTTCTTATTTTACGAAACTTACTCTCATTTTCTCATCTCGTTTTACATCGTGAAGCCTTTTCATGTTTTCACTTGTTCTTATCAAACATAATGTATATTTAGTTATAGCATCCTCTCAACAAAGTCTTTCAATAGTATATCATTAATCCATTCATCAATCAATATTAGTAGCATTCTTCCATGCTCTAGAGGCACTTCAGGTGGCAGGGTGATGAATACCACCAAACTTGGGCTAATGTTGTAAACTCCGAGAATTTTCACACTAGTATACGATAATAAAATAGAAAACGTGAATTAGATAGTGAACTTAGAACCCGGTAAAAATCATAGAATAGATCTATGAGTTATATTGAACTCATTCCTAGTTTAGAAACTCGAATAAAAATTTCTTTGACCTTGATAGATACTAAAAATGAGATTTCATATCTCGAGCTGATAACTCAAGGTATAATTAGAAGTAGCCCTAAATTTCAAATGCGATAAAATGTAATCTATTAACAGAACTTATTAGCATAAAACAATAACCAAAAGATGAACTATTAGGATTATAAATAAGTAGTAAATACTAATACATATCAATAATTACAAGTCTAGATCTCAAATAAAAATTTCAAAACCCACTGTTATACTTGTTAAGGAATTCTGAAACCATTAAGACTTAAATCCTAATTTGATCTATTGGACTTAAAAAATTTAATCATGTAAGTTAAAATAATAAAAATAATTAATCATGTAAAATTTAAACTAAAAATTTGAATATATAAACAATCTAGGAATCTTGTAGGAACTTAGATAATTTTATTTAGATAAAACTCTTACATAACTATTATAAACATACGTGTATAAATTGATATTTGTTAAAATATTGTAGTTAATTGTATGAAGCAAACAATACAAAAATAAAAAAAAATTAAAAACTAGTGCCGATTGTGAATCATAGAACAAAAGGGGAATTACGGCTGCAGCTTCCATGCAATTTACATCCCCAACTTGCACAATTTGAGCTCCCAAATTCAACATGAAAATGACCTCTAAATTAATATAAAAACTCTACGTTGGATCAACAATAAATTCCAAGAATCTCGGCCAAGAACAAATGGAGTATTGGCTGTAAATTGGCATGAATTTTTCTCGTGAAACATCCCCTTACATTCATGCAATTTTAGCTTGATTTAGGAAAAATCATAGGCTTAGTTTAAGCTGATATTTTTTACTAAATAAGCATCAATAGGAGACCTCTAAATGGACACTTCAAGCACAAAAAATTAGTTATAAACTAGACCAAGAAATCAATCCAAAAATCATGAAAAGTTGTAGCACATATTAGATTTTTTGCCTTTGTTTTAGCATGAATTTCAGCCCGATTTTGTGCGATTGAGCCCCAAATTTACACCTATAAATGACATTAATTAAATAGCAAACAAACATAATAAATACACTCCAATAAGCCAAGAAAAATCTATCAAAATGCATCAAAATTCGTCATCCAACACAGTTGGTTTTCTACCTCGAAATTTACAGTTGCAAACACACATTTTTCCAAGCCCAAAACACCTTCCTTAGCCTCCTAACTTTAGCCCAATATTAATACATATATATAGGCTTAAGTTAACTACAAAATCAGCTCATAACACCCACAAATACAATATGAAAATCTAGCTATAGGTGGAGTTACAAATAACCTACTTTTCATTGTTATTCCTTCACTTGGATAGCTTTGAAGACCTTCTAAAATAGAGTAAAACCCCTGTTTTACTTCTATATTTTATCTAAGTATCAAACACATCAACACACTAATTCTCTCCTTCAAACAACACCAAAAGACAAGCTAAATAGCTCTTGGTTTGCTATAACACCAAGTTGAAACTCAAGCTCGACAAGGTAAGAAAACTCAGTTAATGTAGTTAACTTCTAATATAGTTAGAAACTCATTATCCAATCTTTGATATAGGTTTGGTTCTTGCCAAGGAAGGGAGTTGGGAATCCTTTTCTATATCAAACCAAGGTAACTCCTAACCTAATATTAATTTCTTGTTACATTTATGTGTAGACCTTAGGTTGAAATGGGTTATATGAGACAATGTTATATGTTTGGGAGAAGTGGTTATTCCATTGATGAATTCAACTAGATGAAATTATTATTGTATTAGAAATGCTTAGATGTTGATGGCTAAGGAAACATCATCTTTGGAATTTTATAAACTCAAGTTTAGTAAATTCAGATCTAGGAATAACGTAGCCAAAACAATGCTGAAATTTCAACTAAACTAGTTTAAATTCATGTCTAATGCCCCTAGGATCTTATATGAATATAAAACTTGATAAAAACAAGCCTAAAAAGCATGATTAGGAGTTCTATATTACAAGAAAAATAATATGAACAATTCATAGAAGTTACACATATTAATAATTTCACAAGTTGTGAATGGGCTAAGGAAATGGATAAAAATTTAGATAGTGAAATAAGATCCTCTAAATAATATAAATTCTAATTAAAGAGAGCAGATAAGGTTGACAGGCAAAGTAAAATAAATAAAAGACTACTACTAACAAGGACATTAAACAATGTAGGACTTGAATAGAAAACTAATAGAAAAATTTAATTAAGCTTATCTTAGAGATAAGAATGAATGATAAATTAAATCAAACGAAATTCGATAAGACTATATATTAAATGAGAAATAATCTTTTTCTATAGAATCAATACCTTAGGAAACCGATATAAATGATAGGAATTATATCGAATATCGACATAGGACACTTAGACACTTATAGGAATATAACACTCTATTTATAAGTATTATTAATGAATATTTTCATCTCAATAAGTAATTTTGACACTGTTGAGGACTTTCCGGTCGATTACTATGATTGAATAATATGAGCAGGTGAGTAACTCAGACATTGTTTATGTTTGTAGTTTAGCTACATTATAATACAAAAATAATAATAATGAACTCGTGTTTATATGGGTTATGGGTATTGCTTGCTGTTTGAAATTACTTGATTGCTAAACAATACTAAATAAAAAGTGATAATGGAATGCTTGTGAATTTGCTGCATATATAGCATGTTGATTATTTGTGTGAAGTTTGAGCACGTTTAACTTGACTAAAAATTATTGGAATCATAAATAAAATGAACATGCATTGCATAAATTGTATATACTACATTATAATTATGTGATAGCCTACTACGTGTTAGAATTTCAGTTCTCTTGTAATACTTGGTTTTTCTAGGCAAGAGGCTATTAGTTGTACACAAGATTACCTTTATTCTGTTGGTTCCATGGGAACTAACTAGTAATGGAGGATGCCGCCCATGGTATCACTATGAAATGTCTAACACTTAATGGAGTTTCTAAGGCTTAAAACAAGAAATGCGTGCTTAAGACTAAAGTAACTTAAAGAGATAACTATTGTGAGGATTGTGGCTATCCTGTGTACTTAGTTTCTCCTGGGTAGGTAATTCATAGATCGGTTTTCCTTCAACCCTAATGAGAGGTTGTAAATCTCCATCCTGTTTAGATTTCGGATTGTTCAAGCTTGTAATTGTTCATATGCTTGAATACTGCATTATATATGTTTGATAATAACTTGCTTGTTGTGTGATATGTTTTGGTTATCCACTAAGCCTGTGGTTTATGCTCACACTCTTACAGTCCTTACAAGTTAACTCTTCGATCTTGGTTTGCTCATTCAGGAGCTTAGCACCTAGGTTATATGGTATTGGCTAGTTATATGTGTTAGATGATATAAGAATGTTGTTTCTAATATTTGGGAACTTCAGTTATATGTTGTGGTCTATAATTTTTAACTATTTAGACAATAGTTAGAAAGATCTATTTATAGTGATGTATTGTTATTCGTATTCATCATTCTTATGAAACAACTAAAAATATCCTGTTTTGTTAAACTTATGTCATTTCCCAAGGTAGATCTACTAATTGTGTATGTGATACTATTTGGGTCATCGGACCGTATCATAATATATGTGTTATTACTAGGGTACCCTTGGGGCGTGACAAATGTATTGTTGTAAAGATATGATTGTAGAACTATATAATACAAACTATTTATAATAGCTTGAACTCATATGTTAAAATAAATAGGAATCCATACACCTATTTAGAGGATATACATGTTTGAGCATTAAATCAAGTAGATTCAATTTAGTAAGGCAGCAAGTAAACATGGTAATCAATTAGATAGTAGACTAAATTATTTTGAAAATGCATCTTTAGGAGTACCTTTTTGGAAACCGCATCTTATATAGGAAAAGAAAAAAAAGATGCTTACTTTTGATTTTTTTATTTATTTCTTTCAAAATATGATGAGATATCTTCCATATTTATTGCTTTATATCAACTTCTTTGGTTGTCTTAAAAAGAGCTAATAGAAGAAACTCTATTTATTTTCTAATGGAGAAAGTTACAAACAAGAGTATTGACATATTAGTTGAGTTCAAATAAATTATTAAAGTTAAGTGATTAAAATAAATTATCAATATTATAATGTATGGTTCAAATTAGGAATCCATGATGTAATTGTTACAATGTGTAGAGGGTTAAATCTAAATTACGGGTTTTAAAGTCTAGTAATTGTCACATCCTAATAGCTTAATCAAGACAGTCCCGCTGTAAATTTTAAGTGAAAATGATAGTTGGTGGCCTTAACTATCATTAGCAAGTAGAATATACAAGGCTTATCTCATTAAACTGATTTATTGACAGCTGTCAAGTGATGGCCAACACACAGAAATACACTTTATCCATACCTTTACAGTAATACAACCTCAGCTCTCCTTACATAATCCTTAATACTCTCATCTTCCATTCTACTGAAACCTATTCTGATACTCCTTAGAGAATCTTGTAACTCTGTAAAAAGATCCATAAGGGTATGAGCATAAAACCACAGCTCAATAAGTGGATATAAAAAGGGTAATTATAAACATTATAGGACAAATCACAATCATTGTTATTATTAGAGCGAATTACGCAGTCAATCGGGATGCCATCCGGGTGATGTTGACCGGTTCATCACGAGATTAGAGAAATTAACCCCACTCTAATCTGGGTTTCGAAGAGTTTAACACAGATTCATTTTCCATAAAACCGGGAATGTACAATGGACCGCTGTCCTCCCAAAAACCGTTTAGAACTATCCCCCAGATAGCTTGTAACCTTTATTGCGACCTCCTCTCTTGTCACTTAGTTCAATAAAGGTTAGAAGAAGAAATCCATTCTCACCTGAACGGTCGGTTTAATGGACGCAAGGATGCAAGATGCGATATGCTATGTATGATCGGTTATTAGTTTCACTATATTCTTAATAATACATTTTTACTTAGGAGATCAAACAGATATCTCACACCAATACAATAAGGTAAGTAAACATCCAATATCAAACCAAGTTAATCAACCACACATTTTATAGCTAACTAACAAGCACAAACAATTATAATGTAAATAATATCCCTTTTTACAATTACCATATAAATGAACCACTTACAGAAATTGCGATTTATTAGCGTTCCCCTCGAACACCTAATAATATCCAACAAGGAATAGTTATGAGTATTTATAGTTTCATATAGAGGTTGGCTGGTCATTTAATCATTTTCCTTCTTTTTCTTGATGTAATTAGCTGGGGTAATAATTCCTAAATTAGCTAATTGGGAGTAGATTACAATTATAGGGTATATTATGATGTTTCTTAATAGGGTTTAAATAAAGCATCATTTAAGTACTAATTATGGTTTTGTAATGGCTTTTATTGGATAAGTAACTTATAATTGAGGTTTATTATAGTAAGATAAGCAAGGTTAACATCTAAACTTAGAAATTTTAGAAGTTTAAAGTGAGCTACAAGACTAATTTAGTTTTTACGATGATTATTTTACTTAACTTTTAAAATATTAGAAAATTTATTTAAAAACAGCGAACATGTGATGATAATTCTAGGAAAATTATGAAATATTGATAAGATTATCTAGATTTTATCTCTTCTCAGAATACCCTATTAATTACTAGAATTTGAGAATAAGTAGATATTTATTAACTGAGTTGTATAATATTAAATATTAATTTCTTTTAGGCTAATGTAGGGTCTAATTATTTAGTATAAGTATTCCTATATAATATGTACTATAGAAGCAATAGTTAAAAGATTAATTATAGTTAATCATAAGCTTTATAAATATTTGATATTGACAATATAATTAATTTTGTTATTTTCTTGATACTAAGCCTAGCTGGATTAATAAATCTTAAAAGGAGATAATTAGTTTAAGCAAATCTAAGGGTTATTATTTCTTAAGTATCTGTTATAAGTTCTTTGATAATATATTTAAAAATTAGTAAATAACTAGGGTAGTTTAGTTATAGATTTAAGTTATACATAGCCATTTATAAGGTAATTAGTTTATAATAAATCGTGTAATTATAGAAAAATAGTAGTATATGTTATAACTTGATAAAGTTAATATCTAAGCTTTATAATGAGCATTTGGAAAGTGGTTAAAAAGTTTCATGTATAATAGAATCATTTTACTATATTTTAACATATAAAATATGCACTAATTAATGTTATTTATATTGGAAGAATCTTAGATTAGTTATTAAAAATAGTAAATGACCAAGAAAAATTACGAAATTTTTATGAGAGGTACCTAAAATTATGATGATTTTACCTATAAAATATATTTACGAAAGGAGCTGGAATATCTTCATGAAAAATTCCGCAATTTCCGCCCAACCACTGCCAAAACAACCATCTCCGGCCACCTTCTACCACCATGAAGTTGTTGGTAGTATAGAGCATAATTTCTAGTAATAAACTAAAAATTTTGGTAATTTTAGGATGCTCGAAACGAGCTATGTGAATTTTTGATGTTAGAAGTCGGTATCTATATCTTTTTACCATGTATTAAAAATTCCAAATGTCAATATTTTTGCATGCAACTTTTTATCTGGTCATCTGAAATTAAAACAGTGTCCTGGTGAGGTTTCAAAATTTTTGGACAGTTGGCGAATTTTTGGTGAATTTTACATGCAATTTGACACAATTTTGAGAAATTTCTAGGACATTTTCTAAGATTAATTACATGTTTTGAATTTTCCTAGTGTTTTCCAAATTATTCCTGGTTTTTTCAGAGTATTTAAGGATTTTTTTCCATTTTAATTATTTTTTGTGTTAGTTTTGCAATTTTTGTGAATTTAAATGGGCATTTTAGTAATTTCATAAGTTAAAGTAACTTATTTGAAAAATCGACATTAATTATTGTATTATATGCTAATTCTATATTTTATATTTACTTGTTACTTTTCATACCTTCTTAACCATTTACTACTTACTATTACTATTTTTCCTTTTTATTATTACTATTTAATTTTCATCATTTTTTTTATCAAATTGAATTTCATGATTTTAAATTCCACACAGTAGTTTCTATGGTATTCCTTGTTTTAGATTAATTAAGCCATTTGTTTAAATGGTTTTCTTTTATTCTTAAGGTTATTATAGTTTTGATACTTTCTTTTCTTATTGATTATTCCATATGATTCTAATTATATCCTTAGTTTAGTTTATAGTTGTCAAATTAGATGCCTTAATATCGATTTACTAATAATTTTGCATCCAATGAAAATCAAGGTGTCACAGTAATTACTTCAATTTGATTCTTTAGGCTGAATGATGAGGCCTAAAATATCAAGTTCATGAAATTAGGATGACTAAGAGAGATCTAACATAATAGGCTTAGAGTAGAAACTATTAAACCAAACTAATCCGTCTGCATTTAACCTTTCTCATGGAGCTTGTGCACTTAAAGAGGTTCTAGTGGGTTAGAGAGCCCTTGAAAGAACCCATCAAATGAGGATTCATATCGCTTGTTGATGGTTAGTGCGATCCAACGAATGTCATTAAGAACTAAACTCTATAGATATTCAAAGTTCTCTCTCATTTGGGTATTCTTCAGAAATTGAAAGAAATGTTGTCATACTATTGAAATACTCTTACAAAAGATCAAACAAAGCTTAGAGTGAGGAATGGACTGTCTCTTCTCTTGAATAGTGGAGTTGATACTATATAACTTCTTTATTTGTCACTAGTGTGTTGAAGTTTTGTAAGACTACCCACTCTTCCTTCCTATCTTCTCACAATTAGTCACTCCTTGTGTGTGTTTCTATGCCACTCTCCTGAGGCTACATATATAGTGTGAGATGCACATTGCACGCATTTGATCACTACAACCGAATGCACTCCACTACATGATGCTATTAATTACATATGACATGTTATGTTATCTATGAATAGTGATAGCATGGCTATTTTATTGCAAATAAAATCAAAGAGTAAATAAAATCATAAAAATAAAATAATTTTAAAAAATAATTAAAACAATAAAGACAAAAAAAAATTAAAAAATAGATTTAAAAAATCAATGGTAAAATAAATGCAATTGACTGCTAAAAATAACCAAAAAATTGATCTTTTTCTTTTAATTTTCTTTTCATTTTTGACATTGTGGATAACGACCCAATAGCTAAATAGTGATAAGTTGCAATTTTTTATTTTCTTATATATATATTTTTTGAATTTCTTCATTATTTTATCTATTCTTTTTCCTATCTTTTTTTTTTACTAGCCATATTTTTTTATAACTTTATTTATTTTCTATTGCTTTTCCTTTTTAAATTTTTTTTATTTTTATATAATTTTGTTTAATTTTTAGTATTTTTATTTTTAATTTGTTGTAACATAGCCACATTAACGTCAATAGTCACATATGGTATCACGTTTAATATAATTAACAACATTATGATGTCAAAGTGATAAAAATCGCTTATTTGAACCACATGTCCCTGCTAATGGTCTTGTAGCCTAGTGACACCCATGATGTCTTAAATGAGATGTACTATTGAATCTCCCTCTTCGTTGTAATGACAAAAAAAAAAAAAAGAAAAAACCACATGTCCTTATTTTAAACACTTAGGATCTCCATTTCAACTTAACTCAAAATATTGATCCATGTAATTTTTCCTTTTATTATAACATTGAATGTCTTGTTAAGCTATTCATCTTTACCTTGATAATGTTGGAATCAAAGTTAAACTATGAAAAGATTTAATTAAATGCAAAATTTTAATATGTTAATTCTATCTTATTATATTTCAATTTCTCTTAAATCTCAACTCATGACTTATGGCTTAGTTATGATTATGAGAAAAACACCATTCATGGCTTATATAGCATAAATAATGTTTTAAGCTAATAAGAAAACACGTTTGATTTTTTTTAAGTGTGATGTTCTAGTTGATATTGTTATTTGAATGCCACATGAGTCTTGTATTGTGTCACCTCATAGAAGTGACAAGTAAGTGACACTCGAAGTGATGAAGAAAAACAAGCAATCTTAGTGGTTCAAACATACAGTTGTGATGGGTGAAGAAGTTATGAAACATCTACCTCATTGTTTGTGGTTGAGTACGAACTTAGTCTTCATTTGAGCTTATCTAATAATTGAAAGTGGAGAATTCACCACTATCCATTCTTACCTGTATAGCTTCTAGAATTGTTAAATGAAAAAAGTATTACTATGTACTTATAGACTTTAAGGTAGATGAGATCTACTAAATCTTATTGACGATCAACGAATGAGATTAAATTTAATCATTTAGAATTGTTTAAATGACTATACTATGGATCCAAGAGAGTCTACCTTACTGAGCATGCAAGTCTACGTAGGAAAGATCGAGAGCAAATAAATTGGTCTAATGATTTCTATTTTGAGTTCACCAAGTTAAATCTTCTTAAGTCATTCCAATTATACCGTATCACTCAACCTATAGAATCAGGTCAAAATAAATAGGGTTAATTACAAAAACCTTAGATGTGTTTATTTTTATTTGCAAACATATGACATGTGTTAATTTTTTGATATTAGGTGACATGAGTTTCATGTAAAATTATCAATATTATTAAATATTGTTTGACCTATACATGCTGGTGTCTTATTAATCTAAAAAAATAATTTAACAAAAATATTACTAAAATGATGAAATATTAAAAATAAAAAATTGAAAAATGTAAAATTGATTTTTTTAATACCTATAAGATATTGGATGTGTCTTTCTAAAATCATAATATAATATTGATACTTTTGAATTAAACTTAGTTACGGTTTGTAAAAAAAAATTAACACATATTATGTATTAATAAATAGACCAAAAAAATGTAATATTTTTATAATTAATCCAAATAAATAATATATTTTATTGTGGTCTTTATCAAATACAAAATTAGCCTCAATTCTCTATTTTCCTAGTCATTGCAAACTAGTTGGGAAAAGGGAAAAAAAAAACAAATAAACTCTTTTTATTGTAGCAATTTCTTCCATCTTTTACCAAAATTAAAGGTTTTTTTTTTTGTAGATAAAATTCAAGTTCAAACCATAATAACCATTTAACAACACTAAAAAAATATAAAGGCCAAGTTTCTTAGTTATTTTTTAGGTTAATGTTATGAATACTACCTGAATTTAGATAAAATATATAATTAGGTATTTAAATTTTAAAATTAAACCTAATAGTATTTTTATCAAATTGGTTAATATGTCATCTTATGTGGCTTTTTTAACTAATATGTCTAGTAAGAAAAGAAAAAATTCAATATATCATATGTATTATTAGCATACGATATATATATATATATTTTTTTTGCTAAAGACACGAAAAGTTCTTTTATATAGTATATTGCTTTGTTTCAAAGACTAGGATATTAAAATTGATCACTTTAAATTTTAAATAACTAATTATATGTATTAACAAATTTCATGTAATATTTGTGATATCTTACTTCGAGCCGCAGTATTTCTGAGTTATGGAATAGACACAGTTTCGTGTACAAAACATATTCTAGTAGCCTAGTAGGCTTCGATGAATTGATCGTCCGTGTAGAAGAAAATAGTAAAGAATCTTACAAGCTATATTTGTGATTACTATTATTTTAAACGATTCATTATGATCCAAAGAAAAGTCACCCAACCTTAAATTGATTTAAAGCCTCTAATTAGGGCGGAAACGTGGGCCCACCGCCTACGCAACTTCATTCCTAACAGCTATATTTTTTGAAAACATGGCGGAAATACCAAATAGCCCCTCACTTTAGCGTAAATTAGACGACGGAGCGTTCTCCCTGCAAATATTAGTTTATGGAATATGGAAAAAGTTCTTTTCTTTTGTTAATATTATCTAATTTTTATATGATGAAAGAGAACATGAAAGGTTTCTTAATGCGTTTAAGATTTCTTAACTTATTTGATTTTTACATTTTGTACAGGGAAGGCTATAGATTGAAGATAAATATTTAGATTGAAGTTTAACAAATGATGAAAAATTTTAATAGAATAAAATATAATTAAATATCAAACATATGCAAATGAATGTAAGCATTTTAAGGGACTTTTGTATTCGAAAACTCTCAACTTAATCTATGAATTATTTAAAAAGATTTGTTTAATATTTTATTTAAGAATAATTACTAGGTGTCAAACTCTAGGAAATATTATAGTTTTGTTATTAATTTTGAAAGAACCAGTCTCGTTGATTATCTAATGATTTACATTATACTCAACCGTGATCGAATAACTAAAATAGTTAATATTTTAATTATTATATTTATTTTAACAGTGAAATAGTTGATTGGACGGTCTTATCGATGGAACCATAGAAGGTCATCAAAATAGAAGAGAGAGAGAGTTAATAAACAAGCCTTTGAAAAAAAATAATATTAGTTATTATGTTAAAAACTTTATTCTATTGGTTATTTAAATCTGTTTGGCTTAGGTTCTCGCGTCCAGTAACTCTAATGAGAGCATTTACATTGGAGGTTCTTGACATGGGTACCTAGATGAAGAACCTCACTTTTTGAGGTCCATATGGATGTAAAGAGTTCCTTTAATTTTTTGAGATCCTCTACGGATGATCTCAAAACATGAGTTATTTCAGAATGTTTTATTATTATTTTGTAAAAGTAAGGTGTTATGTAAAAGTAAATGGGACCCATAAAAGTATAAAAAGAAGTGAATGGACTTATGTGAAAGACCTTACAGATAAAGTTATAAGGTTATAGAGAGAAAAGTTCTTTTAGATGCTGATATGACATTTTAAGGACCTTGTGAAAAACCTGATGAATGTGGATGCTCTAACTATGACTTACATCTATCAACCAACGAACTTCTTGGGTTGTTTCGGACAATTTTAAAAGTAATATTTTGTTAGGGCCTTAACCTTACACTACATATTCTAATAACTATTTAATCTTTGATTTGAGACCTATGGTAAAAAAATGGTTTCTCCACTTCAAATGGGAAGTATTATTAACAATTTAGTTATTATAGATTCTTGAATTTAACATCACCTGCTAAATATTTTAGTAATCATAAACAAAAACCGACTTATTCTAGAGTTATTTTGACAAGTTTGTTATAGGTGCAATACCTATGATTATTTTTATTAAATTCATGTGCATATTTGAGAAATGTTCAAAGTTGAGGAACAACTTAAATGTTCACTATTTTGAATCTATTAAACTGAATTTTTATAAATCATCTAAGATATGGGCCAAACTGTTCAAATTATATCATCTAAGTTACCAAATAATCCTTGATTTTTGCAAAATGCTATATTATTCTTCTTCATTATGTGTGGAATTGGTTAGATTTGATAACCCAAGTTATCAAAGAGAAACGTTTTGAGTCATGAAATTGGACTGACCTAATGTATCATGTATGCACTGATATGCCAGTGAAATAAGATGAATAATGACTAGTGTGATAGGAATATACTCAATATGGTACGTTAAATTCATATATTTCTTTTTTTTTTTTCCATTTTTCTACTACTTTTATTGTACAACTTTGGAGAATGGGATTTGAATTAATACCAGTAAGCTACAGACTATAAGATTAATTCAATATAGATATTTCTGCAATGTCAGAGTGCTCTCTGGTTCTTTAGTGTTTAAGAATAATCATTTGATTAAAATTATATGTAATATTGATGTATTAAAAAATTAGCTATAAAATAGTTATATTTTTTTCATACATACCGGATAACTATATCTATTTTATTTATTTTAAATGCATATAAAAAATAAACACGTATATTGACAACTCAAATTGTATCTATTTACACTTAACAATTTAATCAAGGTACTATAAATAACCTCAAAAAAGTTTATTAATAATAAATTAATATTTTTAAACTTTAAATATTTAATCATAAAAATAGTTAGATACAGTACGATAAAACCTTATTCAGTTCAAAATTAGATATGATAAGCAGATAAAGTGAATGGACTTGAGGACGCTGAGGTCATTTCACATGAATTTTTGAAAAAAAAAAAGAAAAATAAAATACACCAAATTCTCTAACGGTCACTAATCCCTTTCTCCCCTTTCCCCCAACTAAAATCTCTCGTCTTCCCTCTCTCTCCACATTTGAATTCTCTCTCTCTCTCTCTCTCTCTCTCTCTCTCTCTCTTTCTCTCTTGCTACCCATGAAGTCCAGCAGCTTATCAACATCTTCCATTCGCAGTCTCCTGTCTAGATCCATGTCTTCCAAGCAAAAATCCGAATTCAAAAACCCTAAATTCAATGCCGAGAACACCCCTCCACTCGATCCCAACGTTCCCCTCCCCGAATCACGCTTCTCTCCTCTGAAGCCAACCAAGCCCTACGAATCTCAATCCCTCACACAATTACCAAGCAATCCCGATTCACTTATCAAGGTAAAGTCATTAAATTGAGCTAAATTTGTGTAATTTCTACTGTTTTTGCTTTGATTTAGGTGTAAAGTCTCGATCTTTAGTTTGATTTGAATTTCAGTTAATGATGTTTATAGAATAGCTTTTTCGGTTGGGGAAAACCCGAGAAAAAAGGAGGATCTATTTTAAGTAAGATTTTGATTCGGTTAACTGGAATGAGTTCAGTGATAAATTGATATGAACACCGTATTGATCAGCTTTAATATTTATTGAATTGTAAATGTTATAGCTATAAATCTATCAATTTAAGACGGAGTCTCACTTTTATCTACCGATTTATGTTTAGCCATATAGGTGTGTTGTCAAATGAGCATAACATTGTTGCTTGTAAGTTAACGGGTTGAAGTCTAGTTGTTGATCATTTGAAATCCTGATTTCGTATATTCTTGTTGCTTGTATTGTATATATAATGCTGTTGAGTTCTGTTTGATGTTTTGCATGTGCAGCAAGAAATCTCTGCAACAGAAAATAAGTTTGAAGAACCGACCATTTTGGATTCACCTGTCAAGGTAATTTTAAGTGACTAGCTTGCTCTTTTGAGTTTCCATTTCGTTTTTTTCTGTTGGTGAGTGATTCATATTTTACTTAGTATTTAGTGTAATTTTACTTATATTTGCATTTGTTATAGGTTGTAGTGAGAATTAGACCTGAAAATGAACATGAACGGAGAGGAGATCGCATTGTTAGGAAGACATCATCGGAATCCTTGTCAGTTGGGGAGCGCAATTTTGCCTGTGATTCTGTTTTTGATTCAAGCTCGGATCAGGTTTGTATACAACATGATCTGATTTTAATTATTCATTTATTAAAATTTCAAGGCAGATCAACTTTTATGCTGACCTCATTTAATTGAATACATCAAGTTGCTCCTAATCAGTTACTTGAGGTTGCTCTTAAACAGTTACCTTTTATTATTGACTAAAACAAGGGCACTTTGGTGCGAGAGTCTCTAATTTTGTTTTATCAAAACAGGAAGATATCTTTCAGTTGGTTGGTGCCCCTTTGGTGAAAGATGCTCTAGCAGGTTACAATACCACTATCTTATCATATGGGCAGGTAAATAAGATCTGCAGTTGTTTCTTCAGCAGGCATCTTTGCCATTGTTCTAAACTAATGATTAAATTCTTAACAGAGTGGAAGTGGAAAAACCTATACTATGTGGGGTCCCCAAAGCTCCATATTTGAAGAACCATCATCCACTAGTCAGCAAGGGCTAGTGCCTCGAATTTTCCAGAGGCTCTTTACGGAGATTGAAAAAGTAATCTCTAGCTTTCTTTTGTTGTTTGAATCAAAATTTAGATCTTAATGAGCTTGATTGATTCGTTTTAACTTCTCAATATAGAAGCAAGAAAATTGTGAAGGGAAACAAATTAACTACCAGTGTCGCTGCTCTTTTCTTGAGGTTAGGTTTTTATATGATTCTACTGGAATGATGATGGTATTTGTTGCTATCTAGCTCATTTGAAAAATGTACTCTGCAGGTATACAATGAGCAAATTGGGGATTTACTTGATCCTACCCAAAGGAATCTTCAGGTTCAGAATTCATTTTACTTAAATATAGGTTTTCTTTATCCACATTCGGTGACCATTCCAAATGCTTATCACATGAGGCATTGCTTATCTTTTTCAGATAAAGGATGATACGAAGCATGGATTATATGTTGAGAATTTGACTGAAGAATATGTCACTACCTATGAGGATGTAACACAAATATTAATTAAGGTAATTATCATGCATAATATTCCAATTTGTTTATTTTATGATTTGAGACTTGGGCCATGCACTAGAAAGGCACTTTAGAAATCTTCCTTTCTCTGATCAGATCGCATTCCTATTTTCAGGGGCTCAAGCAGGAAACTTGGAGCGACAACAATGAATACAAAGAGCTCAAGATCTCATATTGTCTTTACTTGTATCATTGAGTCATGGTGCAAGGTACTAAGATAAGAAGTAGTTGTTAGTGTTCATGAGAGCATTTCTTTGTACAGTTTGCATAATTATTATGGAATCTTACTAGGCGAAATTATTGATTTTAAGTCAATCTCTTGTAAATATTAGAAAGAAGGGGTTTTAGTGCAATTTAACTAATTTTTGCTCTTGCTTGACTCATGTTTACAAGATCTTCCTTTGATTGCATTATCAGGAATCAACTTCTAGGTGTTTCAGTAGTTCGAAGATGAGCAGAGTTAGTCTTGTTGATCTTGCTGGATCCGACCGAAATAAAATTGATGATGCAGGAAGACAAAGTGTAAGAGAAGCCAAAAGCGTGAAGAAGTCCCTGTCTCAGCTAGGGTATGATGCCCCAACTGCTATATTAAATTCAACATAGAATCCATGCAGTATTTAACTATGTTGCTTCTAAGTGGGCAACTAGGCAATTTTTATATAGAATCACTTTTCCTGATAGAATTCCCCTTTCCCCTAAGTATAGCTCTTATGGTCTGTGTACTTCACTCATGCAGATACTTGGTAAACTCACTGGCTAAGAAGGGAAAACGATTGGAGGCGGAACACATCCCCTATGATAGTTCTTGTTTGACTCACTTGTTGAGAGAATCGCTGGGTGGAAATGCTAAACTCACTGTTATCTGTGCCATCTCTCCTGACAATAAGTAAATAGTGTTAACTACTCTCTTTTTTATGCAAAAAAAAAAAAAAAACTATCTTTTTCCTGTTGATTGAAGTATACAAAGAATTAATGTCTTGAATTGATATGCATGCTTTTGTTCATTGCAGAAATGAAAGTGAAATTATGAGCACTCTCAGATTTGGACAGCGGGTGAAATGCATTAAGAATCAGCCCATAGTTAATGAAATAAGTGAGGATGACATGAATGATTTGAGTGATCAAATTCGACAACTGAAGGTAAGACAGACCTCTTTTGAATCCGTAATCTTTATTTACTAATTTTTACTCAATGCAGTATAAAAGGATTTCACCACTTTGTTTTATCATCTTTGGTACAGGAAGAACTGATAAGAGCGAAGTCAAGTGCACACAATTCATTTGGAAGGAACCAGGGATTCTTTTACAGGCAGAACGTGCGTGATAGCCTGAATCAATTGAGAGTGAGCCTTAATAGGTCTTTGATGTTACCTCACATGGACTGCGATGTTAAGGAAGAAATGATCTGTTGATGAGAAGGATGTAAAGGAAATATGTTCAGATAGACAAGATGAATACTAGTGAGAAGTTATCAAGAGAATCTTCTGACCATGAAAAGTTTGTTCATATAGACGAAAGTATTGAGACAGATTTGAGTGATTACACAAATTGTCAAGAGGATTTTGAGGTTGAAGAAATAAACTCAAGACAGTCTCATGAACTTTCTCTGAGAGACAGTGTTGCTTCAACCAAGGATCTGAGAACTAGTGTTCAATTAGCGTATTGCAGCATACACCGATTCTGGAAGAACCGACACTGTCAGAATCCCCAAAATTTAGAAAGTCATAAGGAAAAGTACAGCCATATCATCAAGTCTCTTAGCAAGTAACAACAATGTCATTGGGAGTGAAAAGTTCAGTTCCATAGGACAGTCAGTCAGATATTCTCAGCATATTAGATCCTCTTTACAATCTGGCAAGTTAGCTGTAGACCTGCTGAATCCTTGGCTGCAAGCCTCCGGAGAGGCTTGGAGATTATTGACCAACACCAGAAAACTCTCTCTCAGATGGAGCTGGAGTTGCATTTTCATTTGAACATTTGGCACTGAAGCCCAGTCCTGAAGCTGACAAGGCCAATGCTTCTGTTCAAACATCCCCAGAAGGGAGCCAATTATCTGCCTCAATTCTTTGTGCCTCTTGCCAGAGCAAAATAGCCAATGCTGATTCTAATGAGGTTGATGAGAGCTTGAAAATGTGGATTGTATCAAATGATGGTACAGGAAATTCAAGAAAAAGAGGGAACGAAATGCCAAAGGTATATGTCTATAGTCCATATAATTTATGTACCTCTTTTGCACACCAATAATTCTCTTCATCATGTTTTTTCCTACTCTATTATGTCTTAATCAGAACGCAGAGAATGGTATATCAGAAGCTACAAGGAGAGAAAAGGAACTTGAAGATCTTTGCAAGGAGAAAGAAGCCAAAATTCAGGAGTTAATCTGTCTGGTAAATGTCGTTTTTTTCTGCCTTATTGTCTGATGTATTATGGCCAAAAATGCTTAGATTAGCACTTTGGTTCTAATGGACAAATTATAAATTCCTGCAGTAGAGCAGTACAAAAAAGAGGAGGAATTGAACAGCATAGAAAAACGAATTGTACCCTATGAGGAGTGAAAGATGAGAAGCAGGAGTTTTGTCAAAGAAATATGAAGTAAGGGAAGCAGAGAAAGAGCTAACCATGAAGGGAGTAGTAAGTTAATGGACGCAAATGAGAAGGAAGAGCTTCTGAAGGAAATTCAGAATTTAAGGAGTCAGCTGCAGTCCTGCGGTGATAGTTGTCCGGACAAGTCCACTGAGAAATTGAGATCATCTTTGCTGTCGAGATCAATTCAGCTACGGAAGAGTACTGTGGGCAAATTTAATACTGAGGAAGAGTTTGAGAGTGAGAGACAACGATGGACAGAAATGGAGAGTGAGTGGATTTGTTTGACTGATGAACTGAGGGTTGATATCGAGGCCCATCGACAACGTGCAGAGAGATTGGAAATGGAGTTGAAACTGGAAGAATGTCACTGAGGAATTGGATGATGCTTTAACAGAGCAGTCCTTGGTCATGCCAGAATGGTTGAACACTATACTGAGCTTCAAGAGAAGTACAATGATCTAGTTGGAAAGCACCGGGCAATCATGGAAGGCATAGCAGAAGTGAAGAGGGCAGCTGCCAAGGCAGGTGCTAAAGGTCACGGTGCTCGATTTGCCAAGTACATGGCAGCAGAACTCTCTTCCCTGAGAGTGGAGAGAGGAACGAGAGAGAGAATTCCTGAAAAAGGAGAACAACAGGCTTAAAATTCAACTGCGAGACACTGCAGAAGCTGTTCATGCTGCTGGAGAACTTCTGGTCAAGCTAAAAGAAGCTGAGCAAGCCACATCAGCTGCGAGGTATATAACCTAACATACTAACAGGATCCATCCTGTGCTTAATATCTTTGTGAAGCAGGCACAACTTTTTTAAGGTATTGGTAACACATGTTTTGTGTTTTTGAATCAATTTTTTTAACAACCTTGCAGGAAAACTTCACAAGGGTGCAGGAAGAGAATGACAAGTTAAGGAAGAGCAGCTGGAGAAACAGAAAAGAAAACACAAAATGGAAATGATCACCATGAAACAATATCTTGCTGAAAGCAAGTTGCCTGATCAGCACTGCAACCATTGTACAGAGAAGACTCCGACAACATGCAGTTCGGTAGTGTCTCACAAATCGATGATGACCAGGCATGGAGAGCAGAATTTGGAGCCATATATCAAAACCATTACTGAATTTGCTGATAGTTTTTATGAAAGGGCTATCTAGGAATATCCGTTGGGCTAGGACCCTACTCGGGTCAAGGAAGGCTGGCATATACTACAATTTGTTCTCATTGATTGATTCTTTTGTTCCATGTTTTAAACTTTTTGGCGTTTATCAGTTTGAAGAAATGCTGTGTTTGTTAAAATAAAAATATTTGTTTTCTAAATTTGGTGAAGAATCTATTTGTGCATCATACTCCTTCCCATCCCATGAATCTTTTTTTGAAATATGAATCTTACTGAACCATGGATCGTATTTTTTTCCAATCAGACTTTGTACAAATTTAATTGAATCTAATTTCATTGTTTAATATTGGTCTAAACCACTTATTAATTTCGTCCATCTATGATTATGCATAATGAGAGATCCATTTATTTAGCCATCAAGCAAGTAACAGGGAGCATCTGGCTTAAGATTGAAATTGTAAAGCAACAGGACCATCTGGCTCAAGATTGAAATTATAGAGGATCAAATAAAACAGGCCAACCAAAATCGCATTGTGTTATATTATGCATCGTCACCAAAAGTAATAATAATAACTTGAGACCGATGATATTAATTACTTGAATTAATCTCGCAGGCTAACATTACACTTGGATTTCTTTGATCAAGTTCAAACTAATTTTCAAGTCATCTACTTTCAATAATTTTTTTGGTTAATGGATTGATTTCACGTTACTTATGCTAATATTTTGCTAAAGATTGATCTCATAGTTATTTACGCTAATAAGCTGATATTATTTATGGACACATTTCGCATGTATTTTTATTTTTAATTTTTCTAATGAAGTCGGAATCAGGCAATCCTGCAAATGGGAATTATGGCTTCCTTTTGCTTTCCTGTGTTCGTGTGGGCTGGACGTGGATGGCTTGGCGGACGAGCAAAAAGAGTGGATTGAAGCTTTTCTCTTATCAGAGCCAGGTTTCGATCCTGGGACCTGTGGGTTATGGGCCCACCACGCTTCCGCTGCGCCACTCTGATGTTGTTGTTGATGGTTGCAAACAAGTGATTTATAATAGTTGTTTTCTAGATCTAAATGTATGCCGTATTCGTATATATATGCATACATAAAATGATCGATTGAATTTATTTATGTGTTTTTTTTTTTTGTCATTGATAAATGTCTAGCGAGAAATGCCATACTTTTATTTAAAAAAATATAAAGTTTTATTTCTTGCATTCCGCTGAAGATGGGACGTTGGGGAAAAAAAAAAATTGAAAAAGAGACAAGTGTGAGCCAAATGTTATTCCATGTGAATTTTGATTTATTGTTTGCATGAGGAAAGTAGCTTATGTTTTATAACTTAATTAGCATATATATTATTTTAAAAAGGGTGGTATGGTATAAGTTTGAATTATCCTTTTTATAATATATTTGTAGAAATAAAATAATATAAAAGACGTAATAAATTTAAAAGATGTTATATTAGGAGTAGCAAAAGACCTGGAATAAATCAAACTAATTCGTAAACCGATCCAAACCAAATTAAAAAATATGTTTTTTAAATAATTTGATTTAGAAAAATTTAAAATTAGAACCAATTTGTAATTTATGTTTTAGTTTTTGAGGGTTAAATTGAACCAATCAATACAATCAAGTTAATCGTTTTAGAAAATATATTATATTTTACTTAACATTATAGATTTTCTTATTATAATGATTACTGTTGTATATGTTATAATTGTTTTATTATGATATTATTATTTAAATAAATTTTGCTTAGTATTCACTAGGTTTTTAAATTGTTTTTAAATTCAAGATATCTTATTTCGTTAATTACTTAATGTTTTTTTTTTTTTCAAATCATTTTAACTCTATGGAGTATTGGTTTTATTTATTTTGTTTTTATTTTTTATTTATATTAATTGTTCAATATATTTTATTTTTTTAGCTGAATGTTCAATATATTTTATTGATAGATTATTTTTATTTACACATGAATTTTGTTGATGGATGGCTTCGTTTGACCTAGATTTGTTGGTAGATGATTGACTGAATGGTTTTGTAAAGGATTATGGATTATGAATTTCTATGTATTAGTTATTGAAAATATTTTGTTGGCAGATGTTGACTAATAAATAAATAAATTTTGTGGAGACTATAGATTATGAATATGATGAATTTATAAAATATTTTGTTGTAATCTATAATTTGAAACTTGTAAAGTAATTTAACTATTTTGAATATCCACATAAATGTAAAATATTATAACAAAACCTTTTTTCTAGTTAGATTTTGATTTAAGTCGTAATCTGAACTGAAACAAACTATTATTTAATAGTTTGGTTTAAGATAAAATGACCAAATTGTAAATTTTAATTTGGTTTGATTTTTAATGAAAACCATAATAAACCAATTCTTGCCCATCCTTATATATAATGTTGAAATGGATATAACACTTATTCATATAAGTAAAGTTATCAATTTCAATTGAGGTAACTGTCCATAGAAGTATGTTTATTGAGAAAACAAACTTTAATATGATTTTTATAAACCACATAGATGTAAAATATGTATAGTTTATTTATGAAATTTATAATGATGATAACAAATATAAACATTTTCTTTAAATTTTCAATGACTATGAATCATGATGAGTGTTCTACACTTCTAAAAGTTCATTGATAATTTATTTTTTCTTTTCTTCATTTTCATTTATTTATTAATAATACGTTAAACCAAACAGATCCCGGTTGAAGGAGCTTTTAGGACCGAATAAGCAACCGGTCCAACCAGTCCGGTAGAAGAAGATAAATAAGTCGCTATTTGGATATGACTGAGCTGGGTTTCAGTTAGGTATCGCAGTTCGATATTTATAGATATTATAATTGTTCTTGCTATGGCGTCGCCGATACCTACTAACCCGGACTCCGACACCGACGACTTCTCTTCCATTTCAACAAACCCTAACCCTAACCCCAACCCCAACCCCAACCCCAATCCCAACCCTGGTCGAGATTCTTCCGATGCATTGGTTCCTACTGCTCCTGTTGTTTGTCTCCTCCGCTCCGCCGGTGATTCCGCCGCCGGCGCCTTCATGGGCTCCGTCTTCGGCTATGGTCTCTGCTCTCTGTCCCTCTTTCCCTTTTTTGTTTCTACCCGGTTGAATTTTGACTTTGTATGTTTTATTTAGTTTATCGATTTCTTTTTGCTGTTTCTTCAATGCCATGTTTGGTTGCCAAAATGGAATTAGACAGGAATTTAATTGCAATTCTTAAGGAATGGAATCGACAAGTAATAACAATTCTGTGTGGTTTATTTGAAGTATCATGGTGGATACGAAAATATGTTAGCTAAAATCAAGGAACAATTATTCTTGATAGAAATTGCAATTCTTCATTTTGCTGCAATACCAATTCTGTATAATAGTACTTCCACCAACGAAATGCATGGAAGGAATAAAGGAATAGCTATTCTATTCCACCTTGCTGCAATAGTGTAAACGTTGAATTAGGAGAGCAGTGCATTTAACTGTAACTTATAGCTGAGCAGCCTGAGCTGCCTTTGTAATAGGATTGCTGCTTTCCTATTTGGATATACCAAGTGCGATAAGAAAAGCCGTAAACTATAAGATTTACAATTCATGGAGGTAGGTGAGAAATTAATGGAGTGTTTGTGTGTGACAATATTTAAAATGAAGTCCTAGGGCTCGTTAATTTCAAGGAAAATGTTTTCCTTAGTCTTTTTATTATCTAATAAATTATAATTTTCGAAGATTATGGTTCTAATTTGGATAGTGATACTGGTTAATAGCTAGCGGTGGCATGTGGGTAATATAATGGTAGTGGCCCATGACAGACTGTGGTAATGCCAACATTAAAAGGGACTGGAGAATGCTTTTCTTTTCTTTTTTTTTCTTTTTTTTTTTCAAAAGAATATTTACACTTTGGTAAATATTGTATTCCATCTACATTAGAAGTTCATACAGGATTAATGCTTGGGTAATGGATATCATTTGCAGTAGGTTCATATTATATTAGTTAAAATTTTAATTTGTTAATGCCTAAGTAAGCCTAAATCAGTGCAGCTGCTTGTCTGTTTATTTGGTTGTTTATGCGGATACTTAACAGATGTGTGTCTGTGGTAGGTATGAGGGGAATAGGAGTTTTTTCTTGTGTATGATAGTTTTAAATATTATTCTATGCATAAACATCCTAAGTTTGCAACATGCCATGGTGTAGGTGCGGGGTTGATGAGGAAAAAGGGGTTAAAGGGTTCCTTTGCTGAAGCAGGATCTTCTGCCAAGGTATGAGAATGCATAGTTGATATGATGGGGTTTTTTTAGTTGAAAATGGGTGATGGTTCTTGGCTCCAGGACATTGAGTTTTATGCCTACTTTTTTGCTTGATCAGACATTTGCTGTTCTATCTGGTGTGCACAGTTTGGTGGTTTGCTTTCTAAAGAGGCTCCGCGGGAAAGATGATGGTTGATTTTGTTTCAGATCTTGAGTTTTCAAACATTAGTTTTGCTCTAAATGCTAATTCACTTGACTCAATATTTTGCATTTTGTTTTCTTTGCAGTATTTAATGCAGGAATAGCTGGTTGTTGCACTGGCCTTGCTCTTAGTTTTCCAGGTAGAGAACCTCTCAATTCATGGAAGGACTTATAGATGATCTGTGTGCTTTGTTACAGTGTATCCGATCTTATTAACATATTTGTGATTTACTATATGTTATCGCCCAATTAGGTGTGGTTCTAGTTGCTAAACTGTGCTGTGTGTTGCTTGTTAATATTGCTGGCTTGTACTTTGTATCATCAATGTGATGATATATCCTATTGATGGATTGTGCATTCTTTACGATTATTAGAAGTTTATATTTATATAAAGAAACATTCATTTTGGAATTATTTTTTAATTAATTGGCACATCTTACACCAATTTTTGATCTCTGCTTGGACCAAGCTCAGCATTTCTTTACTCTTCCACTTCCATTGTCGCCTTTGGTTTCATATGTTTACTGCAAGACAGTTCACCCTTTTTGTCATAGCTTAGGCTAGTTGTTCTGTGAATCCTTGTCTTTGCTATATTGCAACTATAGAATGAGGGGAGAATTATTATTGTTGGATGGATGCACCAGCATAACTGAGCTTGTTGTTTTACCATACCTGAACTTCCTACATTTTTGTCCAGGTGCTCCGCAAGCCTTGCTGCAGAGTTGCATAACTTTTGGAGCATTTTCATTTATTATTGAAGGTCTCAATAAACAGCAACCAGCACTGGCATATCCATACCCCATGAAAAAGCGACTTCACCATGACACGCCCACCCCCCTAGCACTACCTCTTCCGCTTCCTCTTCCAGATGAAATGAAAGAATCATTTTCTTCCTTTTGCAAAGGTTTAAGGAATCCAAATAAGAAAAAGAATTCTGCTTCTGTGTGAAATAAATCCCATAAGTCAGACCGTGTTCCTTATGTGGTTGTGACAGGTTACCCTCTAAATGTGAGGTGGGTTTTTGGGTGTTCTGCGTCAAATTATGGTATTCACAAAACCCACCAGTTTCAGTACTCTCTGCGAACTTCATTTTTTGGTAGTGCGCTATGATCGTTAGTTTATGGAAAGATAAGATCAAATCATTCTGTCATCTTCATGTATGTAATTTATGGAGTGTGCTTTGCTCCTTATGCTATAATTAGATTAGGCCAAGTAACTGAACCTTGTGGAAGTTATGTATTCGGCTGTCTAGCAAGTAGTAATAGGGGAACAATCTCAAGCCTCAGCTCACGCAGATGAATTAAATTATTGTAGAAAGTGTGTTTATGTCTCTGATCGTCAAACAAAATCCCCCTTTACAAGGGGGGTGGCACGTTTGCATTTGACGTACACAGTTGGAGAGAGCCATGAGGTGATGATAAGGTATACGACAGAAAGAAAATGAAAGATTGGGGTTTCTTTGGGCAGATTTAATCCTCGTGTTATTTTGATTTGTCCATTAAAAAAGCCATTTTGTATATTGAAGTATCATCTCAATAGTACTAGCAAATAATCTGCTGAACACTAGTAACAATAAAATATCTCTCTGGAAAAACTATGGCTGGGCAAAAAAACCGATCGAACGTGAACCGAACCGGACCGAACCGAAATTTCGGTTCTTTTTTGAAACGGTTCGGTTCGTGGTTCGGTTCATTGAAGATAAACGGTTCGCGGTTCGGTTCGGGACCATGAACCGAACCGTACGGTTCGAATCGAACCGAACCGTTTTATATATTAAAAAAATTAAATATATTATTTTTACTCTTAATTTTTTTATTAATGGTACATATCTATGTCACAAATTTAAAAAACAATTAATTTTTTAAAATAAATTAATTGTTTTTAAAATTTTTTACTTAGATATGTGTTAGTCATTAGAATAAAATTAGATTTTTCATAATATGTTTCAATTGTTATGTTATCTATAAGTAAGATAGATTTTAGAATTTAAACTCTAGTATTTTAACTTAAAAAAATTAATTGTTGTAAAATTTTCTTACCTAGATATGCGTTATTCATTAGAATAAAATTATATTTTTTATAATATGTTTTAATTGTTATGTTATCTATAAGTAAGGTAGATTTTAGAATTTAACCTCTAGTATTCTAACTTCTGCATATTTCTTTTCCATTTGTCTTACTAATTAATCTAGTTCTATTATTTAGTTACTTATTGATTTATATAATTGGTAATATGTTAGTTAGAAGCATACAACAAATTACATTTTATGTCTTCTATTGAGATAAAGTCTAGTATATCATTATAGTTCAAGATAATTCAAAAAAATGAGACTAGTCATAGTTATAATTTTATAATGGATGAAATCTTTTCCTTCCTATAATTTTTACATGTTTATTTGATAAATGATTAATTTTAAATATTATTATTTATATTTGCATTAGTGATAAGAAATATGTAATTGAACTTTTTCGATAGAATATATTTTTTATTTTATGAAAAAATGGTTCGAACCGCAAACCGAACCGTACCGAACCGTTTTTTTTCGGTTTGAAAAAATTACGAACCGAACCGTATGGTTAGGTTCGAATTTAAAAGAAAAACCGAACCGTAAATTATGGTGCGGTTCGGTTCGGGATACAAATCGAACCGAACCGTACCGTGCACACCCCTAGGAAAAACTACTAGAAGGAAGATAGCATAGGCTAATTTGAGGATGTAGTCATTCTTCCTATTTCCCATCATAATGTCCTTGAAAGAAAAGACCATTTCTTGGAGCATGTTACACTCATTTCTCTTATTCCATTCGTAACGTCTTTGGACGGCCAAATCTTTGGTTGGTCCTTAATAACAGTTTGTGCATTTAATTGCATCTTATTGATAGAATAGCTTCTTTTGGGGACACTGATGCTCTTTAAAAATGGAATCGATGTTTCCAAGTTAGATCCAACAAAAAGTTATTTCTTTGCAATTCCTCTAAGATAACATTAGGCCAGCATATTCCAATAAACCGATCTCTTGATTACAGAACTGATATGCTATGATGCACCGGAAAGGTGAAAAACTGAAAGCAATGATTTTGCTATCCAAAAGTTCTTTGCTGTTCTTCTCTCACCATATTGGAGCAAATGATAATTGAAATAATCCATAAGAATACTGCACTTTTTATTAGAGCATGGAACAATGTGCGTTTGATGATGTCCAGACTCCTATAGTACGAAAATTTGCAAGGATTATGAAGCCACACTACATTTTCAGTCAACTAATGTTCCCAAAATTTAATATCGTCCTAAGAAACACTTTCGTGCATACTATTTAGTCCATCTTGGAGAAACGTTTTGTCTGGTGAGGGGAGATTGTAGAACTCTGATAAATATGTCAGAGCTTCGGAGTTATTCTCACATACTTTCCATAGTGATGCGACCTCCCCTTTTGACACGGTGCCCCAAGATTCACAATCATCAAGAAAATCAAGCAACTTTGAGTAGAAAGAGTCATAGTTCATCAGAATAAATGGAACAGGAAGCGCTGAGCCTATCCTCCCTAGCTGGATCAAGGCCAGAATTTCATATATCTCGTCCAGGGTGCCAATGCCACCAGGCAGAGCAACTACAGCTGTCCGGTCGGAATCACTATTTCTAACCACAGCATCTACCAATCCATGCTTTCTCGCGGAGAAAAACCTGTTGAAGAGGCCTTTAATACTATCAAACAATAAGAAGCTGCATTACAAAACCAAAAAAGGAATGGTGTTATGGTACCTGCATGTGAGATAAGAGTCCAAAGGTAGGTATGGGTGAAAGTTTGATGCTGTCCATTCTCCAGCTTCCTTGCCAATCTTAAATCCCCCAACTGGTTTTCCTGCTTCCAAAGCACCTTTTGTTGCAGCATCCATAAGTCCTGGACCAGCTCCTGACCAAGATGTGCAGTCCAAGAGTTTTGCTATCTATTGATTCAATATAAGAAGAGGGCTATAAGGTTTTCCTTATAAATAACTGTTATTTAGACAGGCTCATGATTCAAATAATTATTCTTCCTATAAAACAAATACATCTAGATAAGTTGCAGAAAGAAGAAATATAATGGACACTGCAGGTATACTTGCCTCTCTACCCAACTCCAGCACTTTCAAGTAATGTGCATGATCTGGTCCCATCCTTGAGGAACCCAAGTAAACAACTCCTCTTCCAAGCCTATGAATAAGGGCATAGCACTTTTCTATCTCGTTCCTCACCTTTAAGGAAACAAAATCAAGCCAGAGCTTTACAAATCTTAATTCAGAGCATATAATAGATAGGATTACATAAAATAAAGACTAAACAACAAAAAAAGATGCAATGATATGGTAATTATACATTCATTGACAACCAATACATTTGTCAGATTTGTGGAAAAAATCATTTACTTTTTACATGAGCATATTGGCATAGCAAATATTTGATGTAGAAGATACGTGTAGCTGAGTACATGGGGTACATTTTCTGTAACAGCATACATGGGATATTTATTGTTGCAAAAACTTGAAAGCGAGTAGCCTTTTATAGGGAACAAGTTCAGTTATTCAATGAACAAAACAAGATCCTTTACGCTGAAAAATTTTACCAACAAAAGAAGCCTATTTCGGTTGAGTACATCTACTTGCGAAAAGCCATCTGAAACCCTCTATTCTAAGCTAATCATGCACTAAGAGTTGGATGCCATCATATTTCTCCACCAAATCAAATTGCAAATTGTAGTTGTTTATTTTATTTTCTCAACAACATTTAAGGGAAAACCAAGAATACAAAAGAGTTTTGTAACTCTAGGCTTCATGACAAAATATTCTTGGATCCAATGGAATTTCCAGACGAATCTGATTAAAGGGTATTCCACAATATGGCAGCATGACCTTTATCCAGGAGGAGAAAAGTAATGCAAATGAACCATACTAAATGAAGATTTTTACTTTGCTCTTGAAGAAATATTGAAGATATCAGTTTGAAATTCTTTTGGTAATATTTACCATGGCAACAAATTGCTCTCAAGAAAAGACAAATCTAGTGC
This sequence comes from Combretum micranthum, assembly GCA_024138025.1. NCBI lineage: Eukaryota > Viridiplantae > Streptophyta > Magnoliopsida > Myrtales > Combretaceae > Combretum > Combretum micranthum. The sequence goes on along the minus strand of JAMXBD010000429.1, from coordinate 625,520 downwards.
TAATTCAATTTATTTTCCCCTTACAAAACCTGCAACTATTTTAGTGCTAGGTATCCTAATAAGTCTAATGAATTCACACTTAGTTCCTTCGTTTAAATAACGGAAGGATAATTAAAACAAGCATGCCTAAATGAGAACATCAATTTATCCATGATTGTTGCGTGCGCTTTATTCTTTTCCCTATAAGTGCTTGATCTTAGTTAAAGTGGCCCATGTTACTTCCTCCACAAATACAGTTGCAATTATAAGTTGACTCCTGTCAGTGCCAAATAAATTCTAGGCTATCTCTGTCTATTGTCCATCACCATGAATACGATATCCTAGAGTATTTTAGTGGGTTCAAGCATTAGAATAAAACCTGCAGACAACATTCACACAGTTTTGCTGTGTCTATTTCAAGTGGCAAGTGATTCTAAAAGCAACATTTACCAAGCCATAAAATCTATGACATTTATCTTCCCCTCAACTCACCCCAGCTAAACATCACTTCCTTTCGAAGTTCAAATACCTATCCATACACAATCATCACTGCTCTCATGCTACATAGAGCAGGACTAATCCCCTCTCATAAAATGAAGTACTCCAGCAATTATGTGAAATTGGTGGAGGAAAAGGAAAACATCAGCACAATGAATAGTCAACTCCGTCTACTCAATAAAAGTCCAACATAACTCGAAGCTACCCTATTCAAACTACACAACCAAGTTTCCCTGTCTCCGAATGGTGTCCCCAGTGTATCCTTGAATCGGTAGCCGATTCAGAGGAAATGGATCCTCTAGCCTCCCCAGTTCAATTCCCCTCCCCCTCCCACACTCTCCCACCCAAACACCCCCCCCCCCACCCAAACACCAAAAAAAAACCAAAATTATACATTGGAAAAACTAAACAATCCAGCAGGATATTGTTGATTTTTTATATTCTCACCCTACCTAAGATTTAATATTTGCAACTTGTTTCTTGTCGGGTGAAATCCTACGCCCTATCTTGCCTCCAATCAAATTGTTGCCATGTGTAAGGAGTTTTCAGCATGATTCCCAAACTACACAGAGAGGAATTCATATCGAACTCCATAGTTTTTAGGACAAATACCACCAATCCATCTTTCTTGTCAAATATGTCAGCGTAAGAATCAAGTATTTGAACTTTATCCATTTTCAAAATTAATTACCATACAAGTGTCGATTTGATAGCGAAATTATTATATTTTTGCAATTAACTATCTGAACTTCATGGGTATCTGATCCATACTATAAATCATCTCGAAAAATTTATAGGCAATATGTTGATCCTTCCAGTTAACAAAGTGACATTTACCCAATATGTAATCAGTGTTTGTGATAAATCAAACGAAATTGCAAGATAATTTCTGTACCTCCTTTGGGCTGTTTCTTTCTTCAAAATCAACATCCCATGCCGGCACAATACAGCCATCGTATTTGGAGAAGGATTACAAGGAATACGATGTTTCAAGAACTTGAAATCGAAACCAAAATTGAAGTTAAAGTTGTTCCTTTCTCTCTGTCTGCTTGTTAAAGCTTGAAGCTTCAAACCATTTTGTTGATGTATCATCACCGTAGCACGAGAACAACCCAATGAACATAATACAGAGAAATCCATTGAAAACTATACGAATTTCAAAGAAATGTGAAAGCTTTTTGTTATTGGGTGTTGCAGTTAAGTTTTTGTTTTGTTTAGTGAAAAGTAGCTGTTGGTTGTGTCCATTTGCAGAGGTATGGGAATTTGGTTCCTAAAGCTGCACGTCCAGTCACCAGTGTGAGTTGATTGCCTGTGAAGTTCTACAAGTGAGCAGGGTGTTTTTGTCACCTTACAAATTGGCATAGAAACTAATGCCAGTGTGGGTGTCGCATAAGACGGTCTTATGCGACGTTTTTTTTTTTTTTTTTAATATTTGAAAGTATTATTAAAAATGGAATCGCAAAGGTGTGGGAGCTCGATTCTCCATGTGTGGATAGCAATCCTTTATGGCTTATATTGATGGTCTTTATTTTAATTATCCTTTTATCTCTATAAGATTGTTATCTTATTGTGTATGTCTATAAATATATGAATGATTTGTTATTCCTCTATTCATTCTATTCTCTTCAATTTCATTTCTTTCATTCCAATCTATTCCATTTTTATTGGCATTAAAAATAGCATTTTTCTTTGTTATTATGCTATTCAATAAAATAATAAAAGATCTTAAAAATTACAAAAATTATTATAAAATTAATGGTAAAATAGTAATGTGGACATCTAATTGTAATATATTTTTTTAAAGGGTAAAAAAGGAATGGGTTGATATTCTATTTCAAAGATAAGAGTTTAAAGCCAAATATGTTGTAGCTTAATTGTATTAATATTGATCTTTCGATAAAATAGATTAGATGCGATTTTCTCTTCTCAAAAATTGTAATATGTATTAACAAAGACAAGAGGTTAATCATATATAAAAACAAATATAAAATATTATAAATCTATGTGTTTTATCTACTTGTTTATTAATCAATGCATATGCATGAGCTTCATATACAAAAAATAATTTGATAATATAATTTTAATACATGAGAGCTCAAGACATAATAGTCGGCTACGTGCCTATAACAAGTGTAAACATGCTAAAACTTTATAATTTGCTAATATTCTTAATTATGAGTTATAAACTGCTAAACAACAAACCCATAAGATCACCAAATCCACAATGAAAGGGCTAATGTAGACTCCATTAAGTGACATGTCCACTATTACAAACTAGCCAAATCAACACAATATAACAAGCATTAAGGTCTATGCCCAAAAACATCAATTGAAATCTTAAGGAAACACAATTACTAAAGGTCTTAGATTCTTTACACAGCAAACATAGGTAATAAATCAAACATCTCTGTAAAGGTCATCAAATTTAACTTTGATAGTTTACAAATTGGATGAGCATAGACATAGGTTTCACGATTTGGTGTAAGTCCTAGTTTGTATCTAAGTTGAAATCAAGTCAAGAATTGAGTCAATTTTAGTGGTGAGCCTGAATGAATGGCGGAGTTCTTCATTTCAACTAATAGTCGTTAGTTGAGTTGATCTTAAGGTTTTTTAAGACTTGTTCATGGTTGTTTATGACCAACTAAGGGTAATTTGGAATAAGTTAAGATGTGGAGAAGCTTTTGCGGTAGTGGATTCCTTTCATTTTGCTTTTTTTTTTTTTTTTTTCTTTTCAGATTTCGTTTTGCTTGGTTAGGTTTGAAATTAGGGAGGGAGGGAGAAAAATAGAAAGAAGAAGTTTTGATTGAAGTTCCTTGAGAAGGATAAAATGGATTCAAGCTTGAGTTTGCGAAATAGTGAGTGATTTGTTGAAAAATTAGAGCTTAGGGCTGTATTCATAGAAATCTAAGTATTGAATGCAATAAAGAAGTGATAGATCAAAGTGTAGAGCTCCTTAAATTCAAACATGCTTTATTCAATCCGATCTAAGGAAGATGCTATTTTGATTTGATTAAAGAAGCTAATTGCTTCCATACAAGTCTTTTTACATTTTGATGTCCTTCTTACTAGCATTAACTTATGGGCTCAACAGTGAAAAATAAATTATATTAGTTTTAAACATCAAGTTTCAAGTATAATGGCTCTTGTTGAAATAACCCAAAAATAAAAAGTAAATTAATAAATGAAGAGAAATTTATTAAAAAGTCAAAATATATTTGTTAATTTGCCCTTTTGAACATTTATGTATTAAATATTAGGTTAGTTTATTTTTTGTTTCCTCTCTCTTCTTTTTCTCCCTTCTTGTAACAACATTTCCTCTCCTTCTATCCCTCTATTGATTCCATCATTTTCCACAAAAAAATTCAACAAAATCTCTAAAGAGAGAAAGAGTTCTCTTAGCTTTCTTTATTCTATATTTATTTCATTTTCATTTTTATTGAGATGTTATGACAAACAATCTTTTTGTCAACCTTTGACATAAGACCAAAAAAAAAAAAAAAAAAGCGCGAAAAGGCAGTGAAGGATTAGAGAGTTCTCGGGGTTTAGAGGAATAGATTTTTATGCATTCGTGAATCTCTTGCGAAGTATGGATGTAACACACATGAAAACAAGTAAACCCCTACACTTTTTTCTTGAATTGTTGCAAGAAATTGAGTATTTAGTATAAGTTTTAGGGATTGAAAATGATATTAAATAAGATGGATGCATACTTGTGTTGGAGATTGGTTTTTATGAAGACAAATTGTAGAAAATTTAGAGAAAACATTTTTTGGGAGTGAAAGAACGATTTTGTAAAAAAATGCATAATTTTTAGAAGTATCCTAACTCCTTGTAAAGAAGTCAAGATCACTTAATGATTTGGATCACTGGGATAGAATGATTCAGATGATCCTGACTACTTTTATATGATCTTAAACCATTCAAACTAGCTTTGCCTAACTTACTTTAAACTCATTATTAACCCATCAAATCATTTTTTTTCAATCTAATACATCTTAAATACTTATTTTACAACCAAAAGGAAATAATCTAAGAGTGGCAACTATGAACTTAGGATTTTGCTGAGTAGGATTATTGATAGGAAAAATAGAGATTAATGAGTAGTGTTATACTTATAATAGATGCTAAAATAATTTATAATAATTAATGATCAAGAAATAAGAGCTAGGAGATTTGGTTACCCTTTAAGACTTGATACTATGTACATGTATACTGTGCTTGTTCGTTGTGCTTATATAGGATAGTGAATAAATGAACCTAAATTAATATACATCCTAATATTTTTTTGTTGCATGTGAGTGACTGCTATTAGTAGGTAGGGAGTACATATACTACTAGCGCAACATCTTGATGAATCATGTGTGATGCCGTCCCAGATTGGAGTCATGCATGGAAATAATCTAGGTAAGTCTAGATGAATTAGATTCATGGACTTATAAATATTGGGGAGCATGCAACATCGTATATGTATATAATATATGTGTGTTGTAGGATATTGAGTTGTGACTTTGATGTTTGTTTGACTTTAAGTTAAAGATAAAATTAATTTATTGTTGGTTATGTTAGACATACGTTTATGCATGTGATTGATTGATTGCTTGAACACGTGCGTGTGGTTATGGCATATACATATCGAGCTTCAGCTTACACCACATCTATCTTTTAGGCACATGGAAGAATAGATTTTTCTTGGTTAGACTAGAGAATAGGACAAGGTGCTAAACTAGAATTCCTGAAAACCATAAATTAACTATTGGAAAATACTTTAACTAGCTGTGTTTATGGTTTATTTTGAAGTTGTATTTGTTTCCTTGTAAGAATTGATGTAAGTAATGTATGATATTGGAGATTGTTTATAACACCAATTGTTAGTAGGTTTTGAGTATTAGCATATCTATATTTATTATGGGCATATGGCAGGTTGTAGCAACTGGAGATTTGAAGCGTTACACTTGTAAACGAGGTACTCCTCGGAATCATAAGCAGAGACACTTAATTGAAGCATCCTCCTCAAATTAACTTTTTGACTTCTTAAACGTACTACAAAAATTTATATCTCCATATACAATCATGCACCTCTAGAGACGTTTATCTCTTAAAAAGCAAGTGAAACAACAAGCCGAAAATTCCTTAAGCTATTGCTACTCACAAATCTCGAAAGCATATGCTCTCAATGCATTTTGCTAGTAATCTCAGACATATCTTCATCAGCCTATTGAAATAAGCTCCAATATCCAAGCTTAATAGAGCTTGTAAAACCCCAAAAATTTCAATAAAGATACTTTTATGAAATCTTGCTATATGATTATAGGTGATTAGATTACTTCTTATATTTTATATCATTGGTAAAATTCCAACGTACGATATTCTTCTAAAACAATTTCTATTATGCTATACATTGACTATAAAAATCTTTAACTACTTTTGCTACGAGCACTAATGTTTTAAAATCAAAAGGGATCTTCAACTACACGGCATATATAAATATATATATATATATATTATCAATTGATAGTATATAATTATATTCATAGAGATAATTTTTCCTAATTATACAATGGATAGAAAAGAAAAACTATTTAAAGAATTTTCACCTTTAAAAAGGATACATTTAAACTTATAATTCAGCATATAGAAATTAGCTTGACCTGATAAAACTAATACTATAAGAACAATGAACTAAATTGGTAATATGGACAGCCTGATAAAGGAGGGACTTTTAATTTCTAAATATTCAACTATCATATTTTAAGGCACTGCTATATAATATAAGTGTTGATCTAATAAAATATATAAAAAAAATATGAATAATGTTAATAGGAATGGTAAACCGCAATGTCATCTATAATAATGGTCAATAATTGCATTTATAATTGAAGATTTGAAACCCCTATGATAATGTTTGATAATGAATAATAGTAAATAATAAAATACATATTATTATTTTGGGGAATAGTAATCGCACATGGGGGACTCTTGATAATAGGAAATGATAAAGTTGAAAATGTAAATATATGGATCTCTAGGTTTTTTAAAAGTCAAATCTACACCTTTAAAAACAAGTAAATTGTACGAGCCTCTTCCGAAAATTTTGAAATTTGCAAGGATCCTTAGTTTTTTCAAAAGTCAATACTTATACTCCTAAAAACCAATATGGGGATAATGTACAAATTTTGTTCATATGGTTCTAACATGTCATTACATATAATATGTTTAACCAATAAATATTTAAAAAAATATTTTAAAATTTAAATATTAAAGAATGTAAATTTTTTATTTCTTTTTTTCCCCTTTAAACTTGACATTTAAATTATAATTATAATTAATTTTTTTGTAAAAGATAGCGTCACGAGGTGTGTTTTAATACAAAAAAAAATTCTAATATATTTGTTTTATGCTAAAGTGAAATTTTAGAAAAAGAAAAACAACAATTAACTATTTTTTTTCTTTTTCTATAAAAATTAGTCTAGTAAAAATTATAATAATTTTTAAAATATTTATTGAAACATTTATTAGTTAAACATATTATATATAATGTAACATAACGACCAAATAAACAAAATTTATAAATTATTATCACGTTAATTTTTAGGTGTGTAAGTGTTGACTTCTTAAAAAAATAAGGATCTATGTAATTTTCAAAGTTTTCAGGGGAGATTTATGCAATTTACTTTTAAATTGATTATTAGATAGTTACACGTAATCATAATTTTAATTTTGAAAGATTTATGTGCACTTCAATATTTAAAAATTGGGGAAAATGCAAAAACACCCCTAAACTTTAGGGGTGGCATGTATTGACCCCTTAAACTTTGAAAGCATGATTTTTGACCTCCTAAGCTACATCTAAAACAGTATAATTTTTTGACAAAAAGTGTAAAATGTCTTTAATTGTAAATTGTTTATAGTTTAGAGAGGGTAAAAAAAAACAACATATTCAAAGTTCAGGAGGTCAATCCATATTATTCCTAAAGTTTAGGAGGTGTTTTTAACTCCTAAAAATTTAAAAAAGAAAAGATAATGAAAAAAAAAAAAAATCTATCTTTTGCTATATGTCTATATAACCAATATCACTGTTGTATCACCATATATAAAATTTAACTTTCTTTTTGCTTTTAGTATAAATTATGTCATGAAGAAAATATTTTTTGAGTTTTGAAATATCAACCAACACAACCATTGCGCAAAAAGAGTTGCAACTTTTACATGAAAAAAGTAAATAACAATCCTAGTATGCATTACGATGCATTTATGTATATTTTATAAGTTCACAAATGCTTCAAAATACTACATCGTTTCATATAAATGGAAAGAGTACTTAATTATTGTAAATACTATATCACAATATAATATATATTTATATAAATTGATTAAATAATTGCTTTTACATCTTATTATTAATAATTTACAAACATAGATTGTTAATATATTAATCATGACAATGATTTTCATAAATTTATAATTATCAATAGCACAAGCGGATGCTATATTTGCATCATATGTGCTCAAGCTTTTTCTTTTATTAATTAATATTTGCTTATATACGTTATCATTGCAAATTTAAAATGAATAGAGAAAAGTGAGTTTCTTTTAATTATGAAAAGAAAGTGAAATATTTTAAGTGGAGCTAGTAAAATGTGTAGGAATTTTGGATAAAAATAAACATATTAATAGTATAGAAATATATTGTCATTATCATCTAGTTAATTGAAAAAAAAAAATACAAGTAGTTAAATGATTGGCGAGAACAATAGCAAATAAACTACGAAAAAAACATAATAAAAAGATAAGGATCCGATCAATAAAGAAAACAAGGACAATTATGAGGCAGTCATACAAAAATTTCATTATATCCCAAATAATATGCAAATGTTAGTTAACAATTAACATTATAATTTCTTTATATTATAAAGAAAAAATTCAGTTTCCCTCTTCAATGGGGTCTGAATAAATAAATCGGCGGAGTATTCATCCGCCTTACATATATATACATACACGTATATACTATTACTTTATCATCCATGCTTATACAGCAGAGTCTTCCAGAATAGTACCCAGCCGTACCCGACAAGACCGGACCGCCTCCTTCAACCTTCTAGAAGAACTCCTCTGCAACCGCCTGGCCGTACCAGACTTCTCCAAGCCATCGATACTACTCTTCGCCTTCACCTCTAAACCTTCGGTTTCATCTCCGGCAGCGATCACCTCCAGCACCGGCAATATTTGCATCCCTCGCCGCTGAGCTTCTCCTTTCTTCGCCGCTTTCTGCATCGCAACGCTTGCTTTTACCGCCAACGCCGCCATGTCCGATGCCGTGAGCTTATGCTGGAGTCTTGATCTCGGAATCACGAAGTAGATTTGGTTCTCGACTAATCTCTCTGTCGGTTCCAGCGCCGGAATGTACTCGTCGTAGTATAACTTGTCCGAGTTACAGAGAACGAAAGAAGACGACGAAGAAGAGAGGTTTTCCGATCCGAGAACGCTACTGACGGTGATCGGAAGCTTGTATTCGTGTAACTCTCCGTTAATTGAAATCACCTTCGCAGTTTGGAACTCCGGAGAGTGATCCTGTGAGAAGCACGAGCCCATTGTGATGGAAAATGAAAATCTTCAGTGTTACGTGAAGAAGAAAATAGCTTGGGGGTAAGTGTTATTTTGGTGTTCGTCACGACTTCAGTTGAGGAAGAGAGTAGGAAAGTTAATAACGAGTTGCGATTTCCGATCTTACAGGTTAGCTTGGATATTTATATATATATAGGATTGGAAATATGATTGCGTGATGAGACAGGACTAGGAAAGAGCGGTTGGGAGTGAATGTGGAATTAGGAAGCTTCCAAGTGTAGCTGACTCAGAGCGGAAGTCACAGCTATGAGGTCACGAGCCGTGGGAACGAATGTGGAATTAGGAAGCTTCCAAGTGTAGCTGACTCGGAGCGGAAGTCACAGCTATGGGGTCACGAGCCGTGCGAAAAGCGAATGTGGATTTAGGAAGCTTCCAAGTGTTGCTGACTCGGACCCGGAGTAATTAGCTACCGAATCATGTGAAATGAGTGATGGTCTACGTGTTAAATATCTTTTGGTTGGTCCATTTCGTGACTGTGATTCGTTTCGTAACAATATCAACCTCCATTATTACTCCCATTTATTAGATTATTGAAATATTTTTTATATTAATATTTTTAATTTTAATGGGTGGATGATGAAGTAAGTGGTTTTAAAGAAAAATATCGAAAGTACATTGGAAGAAAGAAAACTTTATGGTTTTATGTTTTTTAATAGATTGGTCATGACTTACAAAGAGTTATTTAATAAATCAAATTCATATCTAATTATAATCGTACTATTAAAAAATATAATATATTTATATTTATTTTAATGATTAAATGATTGATCTGATAGTTAAAATTTCACTTAAAAAAATATAGAAAGAATGCTTTTTAGTGTCCAATTATCACATCACCCCTAATAGGACGCAAACATTTTAAAAAAATATTATTAATGGGATTTTTGGAACTTTATTTTCAAATTAACTCTAACTTCAAAATAGTAGGTTTTCATCTGATATTGGTTTTTTTTTTTTGGGGCAAATTCCAGTTTAGACACCAACATCTAAAGTTTTCACTTTTTGATATTTTAGGTATTTGTGTTTTTATTTTTGACAAATTGTACACCCAAGTTACTTCTCTTAATGTCACAATTAAATTGCTATTAGCTCTAATGAGAAAAAAAATGAAATTAACATTAATAATACTTTATTTTCTTTTTTGATGTAACAAATCTAAGTCCTTAATCTGACATCCTCAAATGAGAACTCCAAAACATTCATATAAAGTTGATTTGAGAGTCTCAATTATTATTATTCGTTGTCACACATAAGTTTTTAGCTTATTTTGATAGCAAGCTCAAGTATGCTTGTTCCTCTTTTAGCACATGTTGGAGCAACAAAAGCAATGATGCTTATGTAGAGCATTCTAATTATGAAAAATTCATTAAAAAAATTAAACTTTAGAGATGAAAAATTCTGTCTTTAAATATAAATTTCTATCGCAAAAGCTATCATTGTTAATTTTATTTGTACAAATATAACTTATTTTATCCATTTTCCATAGTAGAATTTTTATTTTTAAAAGCTAGTTTTCTTATAGTGATTCTACGGTCTCGTGACGATTACAGCCAAATTGGTCTTGTCACATTAATAAATGGACAAGATCTTTTCTAATCGAAAGTGAACTCCTTAGATTTTTTTTACAATTAATTTAATTTTGATACTAGTAACGGTACTATCCCAAAGTTTCCTTTTTATATTACTATAACTTTTTTTTCCAATAATGATCCTATTACCATCTCATGATATTTTTACGAGAGTTATATACAAGTTAATTGTTTAATGGAAACAAATTTAACAATAAGAGTGAAGACAATGAAAGCACTATCACATTAATTTTTCTAACGACTCATCAATATTTGTCTATCATAATCATCCAAACTGCTATTATATTTAAAAGAAAAAAAATACAATGTTGTTGGAAGGACAAACAATGGAGAATAGAAAATAGGAGTACACAAATGACATTCATATACTTCAAGATCATGGGAAACAACGAATTCTAAATTCACATACTTAACTTGTGATTAGAAAATATAAGTGGTCGTTAGTAAAGATGGAGATAGATTCAATTAGAAACAAAAGGAGAGTTTAAGGTTGACCCTATAATGAATGATTTTGGGGTTCGTATTTGCATAAAATTAGATTTTGGAGTAAGGTAATGATTTAAATGAAAGAAAATTATTTATTTGATTTGGGTGTTTAGTTAACAATATATATTTGGGCCTAGAAAATTGTGACATTAAAAGGAATAATTTAGATATGCAATTTGTCAAAAAACATAAAAACATGGGTACCTAAACATCATAGGGTGAAAACTTAAGGAAGTAAAATGGAATTTGCCCCCGTTTTTTAATTTTATTCTCACTTCTTTTTCTATTCCTTTCTTATTCCAATCCACGAAAAAAAAAAAAAAAACCCATAAAACCTTTACTTTCTTTCCCTTTCCATATCTTCTCCCTTTTTCCATTCTTCTATTCTAATAAAATATTTTGTCATATTTCGGAATAGCTTGAATGACAAATTTTCCATTACAATGCTTCAAATTTCACTACATGCAAATTTTATTAGTTTATTGGTGTCTTGGTATATGGGGAAAATACTTTGTTGTAAACTATTGAAGGGTATTTACCTAATTGCTATAATGAAATACTTTGTATATAAATCTTCTTGAAGATTTGTCTATAAAATGTATATTAATATATATATTTAAGTATATATGTTTTGTTTTTTGTCACTTACTATATTTTACAATTGTGGAAAAGGAGAAACAAATCCATCCCTCCTATTGAAAGAGATACACGTATGTTTGTAAAATAGTTCAACAAAAACTTGTTTGCTCTAAGTGAATTTGAGTTCATTAAGTAATGTTTTGATCCGAACTCAAAAATAAGTTTAAGATAATGTTATTTGATTTAATTGGGCTTATTTAAACTTGTGATTTTTCGTTTTTCTTTCAATTATATTTGTCAAGATTGCTGGAGAAGAAATAGATTCAATAATGAAGTAAAGCCAAGGAGAATAATTATTGATAAAAATTTAACGCGTACAAATATGTTGTTATGTCATGCCATTTTAAAGTTTGACTCGGTCGATAAGTACCATGTGCGACTCACGTCCAACAAAAATGCATAAAAAGCCAACTGGTACAATTCTTCCCGTGAGATGGAGACGATGAATACATTCAAAGTTATTGCATAGTCAATAAAGTATAAATTAGATTCGAAGTTATCATATTTATATGTCCTAATTTTCTTTTGCACATGTCATCACACTATTCATGACACCGATCCCCACAACAAAGGGATTCTTGGAGGACCTTTAGCTCTCCACGGTCAACGTTGTAATGTGCTGTTTCCTCGCTGCTGATCAAATACCAACAAGCCTCTCAGCGCCCCTGTTTTAGGACCAGCTTTGGGGAAGAGTGGTCTCCTGAAGAATAGCCAACCAAGTAGCTTTTTCTACCGGAGGAACACATCGGTGAGATAATACATGTTAGGCATAATATATACATATATATATATATGTAAATGTATAGATTTGAGAAAAGTAGTTACGTGCGTGCTGCGTGAGTATCGCTACACATGGCTTGTAAGGAGCGATTGTGACACGTAATGACACATCAAGGATGATTAAGAGAGGTGTAATAGGGAGGCGAAGTAGGCAATCTCAATGTTTCAAATGCACTTGTAAATTTTCTTCCTTTTTGAATGAGGAGAGACTCAGAGTATTTATAGAGCTTAGCCATCAATATCATCTATTAGATCGCGTTGACAGTCGATGACCAAGATGAGTTCCTTTTGGTGCATGAGCCAGATTGAGAGAGGTTACAAAATGGATAGACCAGTCCAACAGATCCTACTCTAAGCCTATTATACTAAATCTCCCATGATCATCCTAACTAAGGAACTACTAGGTCCTATCACTTAACCTGTGAGTTAAGTCCAAATAAATAATAATATTTATATGATTTTTAAAGTCCATTCACATTTTGCCCTCTGACCAAAATTCTTTGGACAGAGTTCAAGTATTTTGGGCACTAGTTGCATTTATGTAATATTTCAATTAATATTCGATGCATGATGCTATCAAGCGCTCTCATAGTGTTAAAGACTCCACTTGTCATGGATGAGTCATCGAGTAAAAATCAAGTATCAATGCTGTAACTTGCTTAATTGCATATAATTGTATTATAGTGCGTGAGCTCGTAGTACCATTCCAGTTGCACACTTCACCTTAGGTATCTCTGAATGATTTGCTCCTTGAAGTGATCTTGCCCTGATGGTACCATATGGTATCTATATTAGGCTATGGAACTATTTGATATCCAATTGCAAATATATGGCTCTTCACATACTCATTTGGCCTCTTCGTAATAATAAATAGCCATATTGATAAGTGTCAATAGACCTTTAATCATGATGCTATTTGAACATATTTGTTTTGTAATTTTTGAGATTTGTTGAAGAAAAGGATATTTATTTTGTGAAAAATTCATTTTAGGGCTTAAGGGGCATACTTGGAAGTTTTTATGATGATCCAAGAGAAATTAAGGAAAATTAAACAAGTTTGGATCAATTTTGTGCAAGAAGGAAATTTTATGTTTTCATCCCTACCTTCAGCATTGGCAGGGAAGAACGCCAGGGATGCGATCAGTAGGCATTAGAGAAGAAAAGTTTTCAGCCTCATCTTCATCCTTGCCAGGGAAGACAGTGAGGGAAGAGATCAGAATGCACTAGAGCACATATCCAAAGTTTCTTGGAAATTTGTGAAACTTTTAAGAACAATGGAGTTGCCGATGATGCCGTGCGTCTTAGATTATTCCCTTTTTCATTAGGAGGGAAAGCTAAGAATTGGTTGACTTCCTTAGGAGTGGAGCTATTACTAATTGGAAGGATATGATCAAACAGTTTTTGGATAATTATTTTTCATCCATGTAAAATAGCTAAGTTAAGGAATGATGTCTCTTCTTTTGTTCAAAATGATGTAGAAACTTTGTATGATGCATGGCAAAGGTGGAAAGAATTGTTGAGGCGATGTCAATGTCACCAATTACCATCATGGATGCAAGTGCAAACCTTCTATAATTGTTTAAACACAACTACTAGGCAACTAGTGGATGCCTTAACTGGAGGTACATTGAATTCTAAGACATCGGAGGAGTGTTTAAAGCTTTGAAGATATGGCCAAAAATAATTACCAATGGGGAAATAACCGAGGCAAACAAAGAGTAGCTGGATTCTATGAAGTAAATCTCATGACCACGACTGTTGCTAAAATGAATGCTTTGAGTAAGCAAGTTGCTAGCATCAAGAATACATTAAATCCAATGATCCAAATTGGAGAATCATCTGAAGATCATGGCAGTTTCTTTGATCATCAAGAGCATGTTATTATTTGGGAAACCAAAATAGACAAAAAATAATCCTTATAGCAACACATACAATCCGGGTTGGCGTAATCACCCAATTTCAGTTATGGTAATCCAAATACTCAAAGGGCTAATTATCCACTTCCAGAGATTTCAAAGATCAAATTTATCTTTACCTCACTTCCAGCTCCACCTCAACTAGAAAAGAAATCAAATCTGGAAGAATTGATGACTCAATTCATTAAAAAGTAGAGACAAGGCATAAACCAAGAAGTTTCCATCTACAATCTTGAGAAACAAATTGGTCAATTGGCTAAGATGTTGTCTGAAAGACAACTGGGTTCTCTTCCTAGTAACACCAAGCCTAATCCAAGAGAACAAGCAAAAGCCATTACATTAAGAAGTGGAAAGGAGTTACAATATGAAAAATCAAAGGATCAAGAAAAGGAAGAAAATCCAAGGGCTAAACCAGTCCAAAAAGAATTGGAGCAAAGAGAAGTGCAACCTACAAAGAAATCACCATCTTCAGTTGTGAAAAAGTATACACCACAGATTCCATATCCTTCTCGCCTCAATCAAACAAAGGACAAGGAACAATTTGGTAAATTTCTTGAGCTTTTCAAGCAATTGCATATTAATATTCCTTTTGTTGAAGCTCTTTCACAAATGCCAAAGTATGCTAAATTTTTGAAAGAACTCTTGTCCAATAAGAGGAGATTGGAGGATATTGCTACTGTGAAAGTTGGAGCTAGTTGTTCATTCATTGTTCAAAACAAACTTCCACCAAAGCTTGAGGATCTGAGGAGTTTCACAATTCCTTGTGTAGTTGGTGATATCATTGTTGATAAAGCTTTAGCGAACTTAAGAGATAGTATCAATTTGATGCCCTTTTCCTTCTTTAAGAAGTTGGGACTTGCAGAACCAAAACCTACTAGGATGAGTTTACAGCTTGCTGATCAATCTTTGAAAATTCCTAAGGGAATCATTGAAGATGTCTTGGTAAAAGTTGGGAACTTCATCTATCCGGTTGATTTTGTGATCCCTGATATGGATGAGGATAAGGATGTTCCTTTAATTTTAAGAAGACCTTTTATTGCAACAGCTAGAGCATTAATTGATGTGGAAGAAAGAAAGCTTACTTTAAGGGTAGGAGATAAAGAATTGGTGATAAAGATTGCTCCAGCTTTAAAGTATCCAATGAGTATAGATGATTCATGCTATGCTATTAATGTGGTTGATTTTTCAGTTGATGAGCATTTTGAGGATACATTATACAGGGATGAATTAAAATTGAGCTTAATACATAAAAAAAAGGGAGGATGCGATAAATCTAGAGGTTAGTTTACTGCTATCACAACTTAATTCAACAAAAGAAATTTCACCTCAAAGTGGATTTGAAGAATTGAAAAAAGAGAGTGAGTAAGACTTAAAACTTCCATTTAAGAGCCACTAGTTTTGGAATTAAAACAACTTCCAGATTATTTGGAGTATGCTTTTCTAGCAGAAAATTCCAAATTACCGGTCATCATTGCCTCGGATTTATCTTGTGAACAAAAACAATGCTTTTGAAGGTCCTTAAGGCACATAAGCAAGCCATTGGTTGGAAATTTCTGATATAAAAGGTGTAAATCCATCTTTTTGTACACACAAGATTTTGCTTGAAGAAGGTTTCAAATCTGTTGTACAACCTCAAAGACGGTTAAATCTAAATATAAAGGTTGTTAAGAAAGAGGTGATCAAACTTTTAGATGTGGGCTAATTTATCCAATTTCGGATAGTTCTTGGGTTAGCCCAACTCAAGTAGTCCCAAAGAAAGGGGGGAATAATGTGGTCCCCAATGAAAATAATGAGTTGATTCCCATGAGGACTGTTACGGGATGGCGGGTGTGTATTGATTAGAGGAGACTAAATGAGCAACTAGAAAGGATCATTTTATCTTCCCTTTCTTTGATCAAATGCTTGAAAGACTTGTTGGACATATGTTTTATTGTTATCTAGATGGAATGTTTGGTTACTTTCAAATACCTATAGCCCTAGAAGATCAAGGGAAAACAACCTTCACATGTCCCTATGGCACTTATGGTTATAGGAGGATGCCATTTGGGCTTTGCAATACACCTGCTACATTTTAAAGGTGTATGCTTGCAATTTTTGATGATTTAGTTGAAAATATAATGGAATTCTTCATGGATGACTTCTCAGTTTTCGTAATTCATTCAATGATTGTTTAGCCAATTTAGAGCAAATTTGATTCGCTTTGAAGAGACAAACTTGGTTCTCAACCAGGAGAAATGTCACTTTATGTGTAAGAAGGGTATTGTGTTAGGACACAAGGTCTCTCACAAGTGCATTGACGTAGATAAGGCCAAGATAAATGTAATTGGAAGGCTTCCACCTCTTATTTCTGTCAAAACCATTAGAAGTTTCTTAGGACATGCTGCTTTCTATAGGCGTTTCATAAAAGATTTTTCTAAAATTACCTGACCAATAACAAGGCTATTGGAGAAGGATGTGCCTTTTATTTTTAATCAAGAATGTTTATAAGCTTTTGAGCTTTTGATAGAAAAATTAACAAATGCTCCTATCATGATTACTTCGGATTGGAGTCTCCCATTCGAACTTATGTGAGATGTAAGTGATTTTGCAGTGGGAGTGGTTCTTAGACAGAGAAGAGACAAACATTTTCAGCCAATATGCTATGCCACCAAAACACTCAATAGTGCTCAAGAAAATTATACAACAATAGAGAAAGAATTGTTGGTGGTTGTTTTTGCTTTTGAAAAATTTAGATCTTATCTTATTTTGTCTAAAGTTGTTGTTTATATAGATCATTTAACTCTCAAGTTCTTGCTGTCCAAAACTGATGCCAACCCAAGACTTATTCGATGGATCTTGCTTTTGCAAGAATTTGATCTGGAAATTGGTGACAAAAAAGGAGCTGAAAATTTAGTAGTCGATCACTTGTCTTGATTGGAAAATCCAATCTTAGAGGAGCTCAAATAGGAAGATATTGATGATGTTTTTCCTGAAGAAAAGTTATTTGCAGTTTATGAACTTTTTAATGTTGAACTTCCTTGGTTTGTTGATTTTGCAAATTTTCTTGCTGTAGGGATCTATCCAAATGACTTAACTTTTCATGCTAAGAAAAGGTTTTTTAATGAACCGAAGCATTATTATTGGGAAGATCCTTTTCTCTTTTACATTTGTGCAGATTAGACGATAAGGAGATGTGTTTCACATAGTGAGGGTTGGAGAATTTTGAAAGACTATCATTCAGGCCCAATCGATGGTCATTTCAATGTTAAATGTACTGCTCATAAGGTGTTGGAGGCTGGTTTTTATTAGCCTACCATATTCAAGGATGCTCAACGCTTTGTAGCTTCATGTGACAACTGTCAACGAATAGGTAACATATCAATGAGGGATGAAATGGCCCAAAATTATATTTTAGAGTGTGAAATTTTTGACTTATGGGGTATTGATTTGTTGGGCCATTCCCTAATTCTTATGGGAACAAATACATATTAGTGGCAGTTGATTATGTATCTAAATGGGTTAAGGCACAAGCTTTGCCCACCAATGATGCTAGAGTAGTATGTCGGTTCCTAAAGAAGCTTTTTTTCCTGTTTTGGAGCTCTAAAAGCTATTATTAGTGACAAGGGAACACATTTTTATAATGCTTAGTTAGAAAAGGTTTTGAAGAGGTATGAGGTAACACATAGAGTTGCAATTCCTTATCATCCTCAAACCAGCGGTCAAGTTGAAGTGTCAAACTGAGAACTAAAGCGTATACTTGAAAAGACAATTGATCACCATTGTAAGAATTGAGCTTATAAATTGGATGGTGCCTTGTAGGCGTATCGAATTGCTTTTAAAACACCCCTTGGGATTACTCTTTATCATTTAGTTTATGGAAAAGCATGCCATCTTCTAATAGAAATTGAGCATGAGGCATATTGGGCGATAAGACAGATTAATTTTGATTTGGAAAACTCAGCGATCAACAGAAAGTTACAGCTCAATGAACTTGAAGAATGGAGGATGTTGGCTTATGAGAATATGAGAATTTATAAAGAAAGAATGAAAAAGTATCATGATTCTCATTTCCATCATCCTAAGAAGTTTAAAGAAGGTGATAAAGTACCGTTATTCAATTCTAGATTAAGGATTTTTTTGGGAAAATTAAGATCTAGATGGTCTGGGCCTTTTGTTGTTAAAAGAGATTTTCCACATGGAGCAGTTGAGCTTACACATCCAGAGCATGATGATTTTAAGGTTAATGAATAGAGATTAAAGCTTTATCTTGGAGGTGGAAATGAACATGAAAACCGAGAGGATTTAAGACTTCAATCACCAGATGTTTAGGCAGCAATTTTTAAGAAAACATCAAGCCAACGACATTAAACAAGTGTGCTTCATGGGAGGCAACCCATGTCTAACTTTGGTGAGTTGAGTTCTCTTTGTTTTTTCTTTGTTTTTCACTATTCTATATCCAATTTTCTATCAAAATTGCAGGTCTTGGATGCGTACAATTTCAAGAGAAAATGAGAGTAAATTTTAAGTGTGAGGAAAACACAAATTGGTATGAATTTAATCCTTAAAAGAGAATGAGGCAAGTTTTCATCCAAGTTCTAAGAATTTTGTTCAAACTACATGTTAGATTTATGATGAAAGCTTAAATTTTTTTTTTATGCAGCTAATTAGGTAAATTCGAACACATTTAATCATTTGGATTGGAGTCATCTTGGCCTCGAGCATGGCTAGGTAGAAGATGGGGCACACTGAAATGTAGCTACTGATCTCATCCTCACCTCCTTCCTCACCTATGCAGCTAGCAGGGCTCACTTGGGAGCAACTGCTGATCTCTTCCCACCCTTCAGCAAGGGCAGGATCGGGATAGGGAAAACATTTCCAGATGAGTGCTCCTATGCTGATCAATGTGCACATCCTGTTTCGGTCTTAATCTATGCGTGTCTTACTCCTGCTGACTTCGGTAAGCTATTTCATTAAAAAAGAAAAAATAAAAAACGCAATTCCTGTTAACTTCAGTCAACCATTTCATTTAAAAAAAAAAAACATCACACATTTCCTTCTAAAATAAAACACTCTTCATTTTTCTGCATCTCATTTTACTCTCACACGATTTCCTCTCATTTGCTCTCTAATCTTCACATCGAAACCACACATGCACTATTAGCATCTCACCAATCTTGCTTCCATTGTCAACAACAAGTATGTTTCTTCATCCTTCCTCTTGGCCTTAGTGTTGCTTTATGTTTTCCTTCTTGCACACTATATCGTTTTATCATATTTACGTGAATTCTTGCTATTGGATGCTTGATTTACTTTACGATTTAAGTTTCCATGAATAGATTATAGCATATATCATGTTTTGGGCTTTCTTTTTCGTTGATGTATGCTCTAAAAATCTTGTTCTAGTGTTCTATTTTTATTCCTAAGGTCATGTCGAAATTTCAATGATCATAAAAATTAGCGCTTTTACTTGATTCATGCAATTACATGCTTTTCATGCTTTAAGATGTAATTTGTTTGGGAAAATTGTGGCTCCATTCTACAAATCATGGATTTACGGTTCTATTTTAGGATTTTCTCATTTTTTTTTTTATTTTGGCCGCATTGTGGTATTCTACACAATGTTTGTACTTCACTTTGTTGTTAGAAATTTGTTCCAGGTCTTCAGCATTCCCGTGCTCGTGCACAAATTTGAAATCCCAACTTTTGGACTTTATCCCTACCGTCTACACTGCCATGATGCTTAGGCCGTGCAAAAATTTTTATCTTTCCCAACTTGAATTGATGCTAATTGATGATTCCTTTTTGCTCATCTATTTCTTTTATTTTATCCAATGGATGAATTTAAGCATTATTTTCAGCATGAGTAGCTTCGCTGGTTGCTCTAAACTTGTCCTTATTCTCATATGTGTTAAACTTTCTTTGATAGGCATGGGCAAAAAATGAGCATGCATTAAGAAAGGTAAACATCTTATCGGGTCACCAACATCTCAACCATCTTGCTCCTGCCAACGAACTAGAGTACCTTCATCGTTATTACCAGCTGGGGTGGAAAGTTTTTCTTATGGTGGTGATCTAGTTTCAAAATGTCAATGGAGTCAGGCAAGAAAGGCTAAATTGGAAAAGTTGGCATTTCAAAATAATAGATATTTGGATTAGCGACTACTTTGAGAATATAGTCTGGAAGCTTGTGTTCGTGAGAAAATTGCTATCGGTCCTTGGGCTCAATTTTTTGAGATTAATGAGCTTGCATATTCTGATATTATCATTGAGTTCTTATCCACTATGGAGATTGAGCAGCATTCCTGTACCCATAAGTTCGATATCAATCCCATTTCAGGCATATGGCAAGTCTTATAGCTTCCATTTGTCTAAATTTGGACTCTTTTTGGGCCTATATTTAGCTGTTGAGATTGAAACTCCTAAATATCTCTTTATGACCAATGATTGGTCTCCTGAACAGAGTATGAATGAAATTTGGTGGTTTTTATGCTTTGATAAGCCTGTTAAATATCTTCCATCCAAATCAAAAGCTTCTTCCATCACTGAACTTACTTTGAAAGTGGTCCATCATTTGTTAGCTCATACAATTGGTGGACGCAGTAGTAATCATGGACGGTTAATTCCTTTGAGTTGTTCCATTCGTACAGTATATATAAGGACTACCCCATCAATGTCGGTGTAGAAGTCGCTTTGTTCCTTAAATGCCAGGCCACTGATCCTCAAGTTAAAAGGCTTTATTATGGATGTTATATTACTAAGTTGCTTAAAGGCATGAATTTGTTTCGAGAACCACCGATTGGTACTCTATGCATGCAATCTGAGCGGATCATTGATGGTCTATTTCATGGGTATGGGCTGCATAGAGTTGCTAGTAAATCTCCTCCCTCTCCTAGTCCTGCTAGCTCTTCTACTTTTTCCTCTTTACGAGATTATGAGTTTCGTCGGTTGAGGAGAGAATTTCATGATGAACGCAAGAAGGCTAAACGCTTTCGGCAAGCTGTCTGGGGGTTTTTTACAATCATTGGTTGGCTGTTGCTCACCACCACCATAGAATACACCCACTTATGAGTCTTCTCCCGAATATGGCTCTGAGACATCTCCTAAACTTGATCTAGATTCTATTCGCATTATTAATGATACATGAGATGATGATGACAGTGATGATCAAGATGAAGATGAGGAATCTATTGAAACCGCAGCTGGAGATGATAATGATGTTGTAGATGATGATGGCAATGCTTGATTTTTGCCTTTCTTTATTTTGTTTTATTATTGGTTTGTACTTTTGAGCTCCCACCTTATGAGAAGACTCTATTTTCACTGGTACCAAGTGGACTTTCTTTTTGAACTTTGTTTAGGCTTTTATTGCTTTTTTTTTTTTTTGTTTTGCTTTGTTTTTTTTTGTTTGTAGGCATGCGCTTCCAACTTGATCGGTTTCCCAAGGATTATGGTGCTGCTGTTTATCAATGCTTTCATATTTTTTTCCTTCTTGTCCTGGTTATGCAGCTTTATGATGACATATACACCAAACTAGGGAAGTTATTAGTGTCATTTTCTTTGAATTTATTTATTGTCCTTTTTCCTTACTTGTGCTTAGCTAGGATGACATTGGGGTCAATGTCTTGTTTTAAGTGTGGGGAAGGCGTATATTAGAAGAAAGTAATTATTTGGGTCTTAATTTGAGTTTCATATTGCATATACACTTGCTGATAAAAAATCCCCCATTTATGAGTTTGTTAGTGAGTTTTTAATGTTGATATGTTTTAATATGTTAGAATCTTGAAATTATACTCATTTTTTTGTTTGGCAAGAAATCATTTTAAAAAAATGAAGAATAGTGACTTTGTGTGCCATACTCACCTATTTTGAACTTAGTTTACTTAGTCAAAATTTTAAGATAAAATCTAAGTGAAGTAAATTTACTTGTCATTTAATGATTGAAATTAGAGTTGTGAAAGAGGTTAAAATCCTTAGTTTAAAGTTTAATGGTTGTGTTTCTAGACTTGTCAGTAGTATATTTGCTTTTCGATTACTTTGAGAGCTCTTCTAACTTTTTGTGAAAGGAGCATATGAAATCTATCACTTGGTGATTTTTCTTGAATAATCTTTAAAAAAAAAAAAAAAAACAAAGTGCAAGCTAGGTCAATATGGGTGGGCTTTGGTCTCTCAAAAGAGTGAAGTTCTAACCCCGCTATTGATTATGCAAGCATCTAAAAAAGCTAAGCTAAAAAGAAGCGGGCCAAAACCCATCTAGAGAAAAAGAAAAGATGGAGGCAAAAACCTCCCCCTCTGAAGGCTAATAATAATAAAAAATGATGATAAAAGAGATTTAAAAGAGAAAAAAAAATCTAGGGGAATGATGGATGCTATATACTTTCACTTTAGGTTATTGTGTTTAGAAAGGTGATTGAACATTCTATATGCTTGCTAGTAAGTGGTGAGATGTTACTATGACACTTTTGCTTTGTTTGAATTTGTATCTCCTTTATAACTTTAGAATCGGTTATTAAATGGTGAGATTAATAGTTTGACCTACTTGGATTAGTTTTAAAAATTTGATTGTAGTGAGCTAAGTACAAGTATAAATATGGTAGGTTTAAGCAATATGCACTAATGAATCACTTTTGGTTTGATGGAATTAAAGAATGTTATGACTGATGTGAAATTTTCTAATGAGTATAATTGATGATAGATTCTTTTATTCTTGTTTTGTTTACTTGAGGACAAACAAACGATTAAATGTGGGGAAGTTTGATAAGTGTCAATAAACCTTTAATCTTGATGCTATTTGAACATATTTGTTATGTAATTTTTTAGATTTGTTTAAGAAAAGGACGTTTATTTTGTGAAAAATTCATTTAAGAGCTTAAGGAGCAAATTTGGAAGTTTTTTATGATGATCCAAGAGAAATTAAGGCAAATTAAACAAGTTTGGATCAATTTTGTACAAGAAGGAAATTTGGCAAGGAAGGACGCTTGGGATGTGATTAGTAGGCATTAGAGAAGAAAAGTTTTCAGCCCCACCTTCATCCTTGCCAGGGAAGACAGCAAGGGAAGAGATCATAATACTCTAGAGCCAAAAATTGGTTGTTTATGTTCATCCCTGCCCCGATCCTAGCCATGCTGCAGCCCTTGTTGACCTAGGTTTGTCCCAAAACTATAAATAGCACTCTGTTTTCTTATTTTATGAGTTTTAGATCATTTGTCTAGGCCCTAAGAGAGAGATTACGAAGGAAATTACGAAGAACTTGCTGGAGCATCAATTGAAGATCTCAAGACATCTATTAGGGTTTATTATTTCTATCTTATCTAAATCTATTGTTCTTATTATAAATCTTATAGAGAAGTAGATTCTTATACTCTTCATTTTGTGAAACCCTAAACCATATGAATTAAAATGCTTTGATTAATGAAATATTCATGCCTTTGTATCTATTCACGTGATTTAATAGTCTTGTAATTGATTTATGCACAAATTAATTGCATGTTTGACTCTTATTAGATTGAAAGAGGTTTCATTCAATTAGATAGATTTTCATGAATAGAGAAATTGCTTATTTTACCTAGAGGTAGGGAAGTTACGATTTTCTGCTATAAGAATTCAATTCTTACTTAAAGATCATGAACTTTGATGCATTCTTATATGATGTTAGTAAGGGAGAGGTCCCCACTACTCATGTTAGGTTAGGAATTGATTAACTCGAGGGAGAAATTGATTTACTTGTTAAGATCCAGTAGTGCAAAGCATGAATGATTCATTAATCAATCTATTATTATAAGAATTTTAGGTTTAGGGTGGATCAAGGTGGAGAGTATGTCTTGAAATTGATTTCTATCTTTTGAAAGTAAACTTATTTGATCCTAGGGCCTGCTTTATCTTTTATTTAGTAGTTAATTGTGGATTTTTCTTCAAAACTTAGGCTAAATAATAGAGAATCGGTAATACTAATACTTGTTCTTCAAATTCCCTGAGGACGACACCCTAAAATCTATGCTATATTGAATAGGTACGGTTGCCTAACTCAGATCGTAGATTTATACGGGTTTATAAATTTTAGAATTTGATACAGTTGGTAAATGCGCATTACATATGTAGGTTAAGATATTGTAACATAATTTTTCTTGATAACAAAAGATGTCACGGTCTGACACTCCATGGAAATGTTATTTTTTGAACTCATAAAATTTGGCAACTGGTGTAACTGTTCAGTCTAGATCCAAGTAGACTCATATCAATATATATTTATTTTTAGGCATATTGTGTGTTCCATAACTCAACATAGGCAAAACGTTATACTCCTTCAAAGTTAGCTTATCTGAAAACCCAAAAATTCCAAGCATATTTAGACTTCATATGGTAGGATCCAAGTATAAAAGCCTATGATCGTTATATTTTCATGGTAGACACACATATAGAATTAATTATAACATAAAATATTTAATAGGATGCTCCACGTATCAGCTTCCAATGCCACGAAGGTGTTCTTTTTTTTTTTTTTTTTTTTCTTTGAGACAATATTAGTCTCAACAATGTATATTCCACTTCCTCATGATATATATTAAATGCAAACTATCTTAAGTCTATTTCATGAAATCCCTGAATCTTTCTCCGTGCAATTGATATTTATCGAAAAATATTCAATACACTGGCCAACTCAAGGCATATTCATTAAGTCCCAAATATTTGAGCCTTGAAATTTTTTCCGTACACACATATATCCACTTCCTTCGTGTCAACAGAATCTCAGATTTAAATCTGTTGGAAAATTTTGTGCTGATTGCCCTAATAATTCTAGGACAGAATTTGTGAAGAAATCATAGATGAGGATGAAAAATTGCTTATTAAATATAAACACAACATGTCTATTTATACATAACATGAGAAACTTCTCATTGAATTGATCTTATCCATCTAACATAGTAGAAGCTATTAATAATGGAAGATGAGAAAGATAATTTAATAATAGTAAACATTTTGTTAAAGGTAGTTCTTCATCCTTTAACACTCCTCCTTGAAGAACTTCCTTTGCATG